>JAPTHN010000008.1:45078705-45678705 GCA_026936325.1 Platynereis dumerilii
CTCACACCACGATATATTTTGCAAAAAGATCTGTGAACCACTAAATGCCACCTCACACACATATTGTGTAGCCCCATTTGACACCAACAGCTGAGCTCCTTGAGCCTAGCACAGAAATCATGGGAACATTTTGTCTATGTTGGATTGTTTAAAGTATCGCAAGAATATATCTGCATGCACATATTTCCCCAAAGCTTCAATGTGGGACCTTATATATATCAAGGCATATTGCAAAGTAGGGTGACCCTGTTTAATGCACTGTGCATGATAGTTACACTGTAGAATTTCAGTTAAGTATCCTCTTCCGGCATAATCCAGATTATCAGATTCTTTCCTCTGAGTTGCTGTGCTGCATTTTCGTTCTGCACGACTAATAGTTCAAGTTCAAGTTCAAGTTCAAGTTCTTTATTGGAAAATAATTATTTAGCAAAATACATAAATCATGTACAATTATAAACAATCAAATTTTCCTTAGTCAAGATACAAAAAAATGTATATATTGACGTATAGTTAATAATACAAATAATTTTTATGTTACATTGGTAAGAACTTCTAACAAACTAAATTATAACATATACTGAAAACAAAATAATAATAATCTTAATATACATAAAAAAATATAAAAAATAAAAATCAAGAAAAATAAAAAATAGAATTAATAAAATCATCCTTGGTTATTACAAAAATCTAAATCATTAACAAGGAGGTACTTCTTCAGGTGTTTTTTTATAGTGGATAATGTAAGATTACTCATTATAACGTCAGAAAGAAAATTCCACACAATGACTCCCTTATATCTCAAACATCTTTGACAAAAACTACTTCTAAAAATGGGCAAGTGTAACTTATCGCGTAATCTAGTATTATGAGCATGATACTGGGAATTAGAAAGAAACATGTCATTAAAAATATCAGGGCTATCTCCTTTCTGCAATTTAAACATAAACAAGGCAACCTTGAGAACATAGATTTTGAAAATATCTAAAACTCCATATTTCAGGAAGAGGGGAATAGATGGCGTTCTAAGAGGTGAAAACGATATAATCCTTAAAGTTCTTTTTTGAAGTTTATGAATTGGAGCCAAGTTTGTAGCGGGCACTGAACCCCATACCTCAATGGCATAATTAAGGTATGGATAGACAAGAGAATTGTAAAGACTGAGCAATGAATGTGAATTGAGCTGATGTCTGGCCTTTAATATTATGCCTATGGCCTTAGCTATCTTCTTTCTTATAAAATTTATATGGTCAACCCAAGCAAGTTTCGAGTCAATAATAACACCAAGGAATTTAGTAGACTCAACATGACAAATTTCTTTGTTAGCAATCTTAATTTGAAAGTCACCAGAAACATGTTTCCGATTGGATTTAAATAACATGCAATTTGTTTTATTTACATTGAGGGATAGTTTGTTAGCATTAACCCAATTATACACATGGCTTAATTCATCATTCAAGATATCTGTCATAACTGTAACATTTTTACCTTGAACAAATAAGCTGCTATCATCAGCAAACAAGATTGGCATAACGCTATTTGAAACTAAATAAATGTCATTAATGTATAATATAAATAATAGAGGGCCCAAAATTGATCCCTGAGGGACACCACAATTTATGGACATCAGTTCTGAGTAATTTCCATCAAAAGATACAAACTGTTTTCTGTTATCCAAATAACTGCAGATTAATCTATTAGCCACCCCTCTTATCCCATATTTATTTAGTTTACGTAACAGTATGTCATGATCGATGGTGTCAAAAGCTTTACTAAAATCCAAAAATGTTCCTAATGTCATTTCATTCCTATTCATACCAGTTACAATTTTATCAATAAGTGTTATCAAAGCCATTGTTGTATCATATTTTTTTCGAAATCCAAACTGAAACTTGTAAAGAAGACTATTATCATTTACAAACTTAATTATTCTATTATAAATTATTCTTTCAAAAATCTTTGAAAATATAGAGAGGACAGAAACTGGGCGATAATTTGTGACAAGTTTGCTATCTCCATTCTTATATAACGGAACAACCCTTGCAATTTTCATTTCATCAGGAAATACTCCTTGTACAAGAGATAAATTAACCAAATGAAGTATAATATTACTGATATTGTCAAAGGAGGATTTAACTATTTTGACATGAACATCATCCCAGCCTACACTCGTGGTACTGATATTTAAGACAATGCTGCGTAATTCGTCAATATTTGTTGGTGCAAGATAAATAGAACTGGCCACATTTATATTTCTCATGTAAAAAATAGGGTCAGTGTCAGTGTGTGGAATCTTCTCACTGAGATTCTTACCAATGTTAGTGTAGAATTTAATAATAAGGGCATGGTAGGAAAAATGTTTTTTTGCTAAAATTAATTATTTTGTTCAATTTAAGTGATGCAGCTCAACCGAATTACATAAAAATTATTCTAAAAAGTATACATTTAATCTATATATTGAACAGGGAATTGGCCTTGGGACAACTTTCAGTTGTCTGACGGTTGTAACTGATGCAAGAAGAGGTTTTTCTTTAGAAAAGGAAAGGCATAGAAACGCAAGATGCTGGCCATCTTCGGCACAAAGCAGAATAAAAAAGTCTAAATTGGCCACAACCTAACTCTGACGTTGTAGGGCTCGTGTGTAATGCCAACAGCTTGAACTTTGCACTCAAGTCGAGGGCAAAATGTTGACAATGCTTGCTTCAAGAAAGCTGTCTCTACTTCTATAGCACATATTCACAGACATGCCCTCAACAGTGGCATTTTACATTGTTGCACAACCTACACTCCAGGCATCCACACAATGTTTTGCACTGTTGCAGAATATGGTTTGGATTTCACACAAAATTTTCAGCCTCTTCCACTTTTCAATACACATTATGCATACACATTTTGGAAACAATGAAATAGGTGTATTCACAACAAGATGTCCAGAAAAGTGTCAAATTATAATTGCCATGTTATTATATATAAGTTAGCAAGAAACAATTGAAATAGTACACCAAGTAGAAAAATTATAAGTGCAAACATATCCAGAGCACGTAATTGATACTTGAAACTACAATTATGACAATGAAAAGAGAAGAAATTTCGAAGGAGGCACTACCCGCAGAACCAGTATGAAATCTAGTAAGACATGAAAGAGTAGTAAAATGAGTAAACAAGCCATTTATGCAAAATTATCTAAAACACACTCCTCTGCAATATGTTAGCTGGAAGTCATTGGACATTTTGAAATCTAAGATGTGATAAACACATTTTAGGTTGTTTTTCTTTTCACAAATTGGAATTGCACATGAAGATCATCTGTGCAATAGCAAACTTTAAAGTTGATGAACCATCACAGAATATTCACATATTTTCTGGTTATCAAATCTACATGGGAAAGACTACGAGGAGGGGTGACAGGATAGATCAGAATGAAAGAACAAGAAGAATATATTATTTTAATTTGTTTCATATTTCATTCTTTCATTTACATCTGTACATAATCATTATTATTAACTGTGTTTTATCATGGATAAAAATCACTTGTGCTTGTGTTATTGTTAATTGTATACATCCATGTAAAATAAAGATTGTCTTACTGTCTAACTGTCTTACTGTCTTACTGTCTTACTGTCTTAACAATATCTTCGAACGACTGGAATGTATTTTTCTCTTTCCCACAGTGAGGGTTGAAGGCGTTACAAAGTTTTTGCATGATAGCTGCAACTGTGAAGCAAATGTTGTGGAGCTTTTTTCATTATTATCAGCTTCTGCATCGCGTTTGCTATTAAGATATACAGATACCATTTACAAAGCTTTTCTTAAGACAAAAGATCATTTGCCATTTATCTTTATCATACCTTATGCCATTGAAGAATACCTTTCTTTGCATACAGCTGTATTGTGCACCTCAAACATCCTTTTATGCTTAATGAGGCAAATGACATTAAATACCTCAGAGTGTTTTGTAAAATGAAATAATTGGTGTAATTTGGCATTCTTTGAGGTAATTCAAGGAGTGCTCTTCATTTGTGCAACTATTGACTTGAAAGGACTATTATTGAGCTTGTGTGATGCACTCGTATATACAGGAATGAAATGATAAACATTCTGACAGCTTCCTCAGCATGGTCTAGTACCTCTTCTTTATAGTGATAAAATTAAATTACATGTTTAGTATTATTAAACCACTGCAGCCCTGCTGTTGCAGTGGTTTCAACATTTCATACGAAATTTCTTACACACTTGTCTCAATTTTTTATTGCACAAGGCTTTTTCTACAAGCCAAATCCAGTCCTGATCTTTTCATACATGTTAGATGTACCCCTTCTCCAATGTGTAACGTTCTTAATTTTGTGCTCCATCTCCTTGGTTCCCCCTCAGGATCCAGAATGTCAATCCGGACGATCATTTTCGCGCCAAAAATACATTTAAAAATCTGTCCAGCCAGCATTTCTCCCTCCAGCACAGAAGATTTCCATAAAAATGCGCGGCAGCTAACCCTCAGCACACGCCTCATTATTTTCTGTGTATTGATTTGCTGTAACTCACCCAAAAATCAACCGATTCTAACAATTTAAAAACCTGAAATGATCAGGAAAAGCACACCGTTCTGCTGGTACACTTATTTTTTGTCCATCTCCTCTTCTTATCCTGTTATATACACTGTGAATCAGACTGAATGAAGTATACATTTCACAGTAAATATCTGTTTCATTTGCCACACAATGCACTGCATTTCGTTCAATATGCAGGATAAATATAGGGCAACAGCCAAGACAGTGCAGCTAATCGTGTATGCGTGCCTGCAGTGGTTTCATGAAACTCATAGATTATAGTTTTCTGCTCCTTGTGCCCTGTATCCCAAAATCATGAGATTCCGACATTGTTGAATTCTTCAAAATACATGATTATGAAGGCATCGTTTGACTGAGATGGCAACTGTCATAGATGAGACTCACTGAGTGAGTCACATTTTCATTTAGCAAATTGCCCTTTCTCAAAACAATCACACTGAGTTTGCTTTACCCAGATGAGAGCTTTCTTCTTGTTGCAGTTCATGATGTGATTGTGATGTAGAAAGGCACTATATTCTACAGAGATGTTCTAATGTTTAGTATGATGACACAGTGAAGTGGGCTTCTACAGTGCCGCCTGTAAGTAAGTGAAACGCAGGCCCAATGTTAAAACATAGGGAAGGGTGGTTCACTTACTTATGAAAGACTTTGACCCATACCTAACTCCAACTACAGTCGAGAAAATTGGCTGATACTGTTATCCCATTTGCCTCACACATCGACCTTTATGACCCACTTTGTTTCCCTTTCATCCGATGAGAATTCATGCCTCCACAAGCAGTTTGGCTTAGGATGTTTAGCATTGATGCAATGGCACAATGTCATGCGTTTCACTTACTTACAGGCGGCACTGTATTTGTTTGAAAATGAAAGGTCATTGTGTTCATGCAAAAATGAAACAGAACAAACCATAAATAAAGAGACGAACAAGAAAGAGAAAATACAGCTAGTGAATTCATAATCAAACAAAAACTAGAAGAGTATAAGATCTTCAGAAAAATAACTGAATTGTATAGTTATTGCGAGGTCATGTTTTTGCTTATTTGCCTTACACAATTATTGAGAAGAATTGACAAAGAAAAGAAAAGGCCTGCTATACAGAATTGATGCATTGAATTAATTTGTGACTTGAATATAATTATAGAATTGGTTAGTATAGTGACGTCAGGTGTATATTCAAGTGTACCAATGGATGGAACTGTTGATTTTGAAAGAAGCAATGTAAATATCGCTTATCGAAAACAGTATCTGGAGATTACAGAATCAAATGATTGAATTGTTTTGAAGTATAAAAATCTTAGCAAGGCGATATCTATTCCACCTTGGATTTCTTATCTAAATTTTTACAATTAGTTTAATCGTTTTATTTCTTCTCTTTTCAGGTATGTGCCAGTTTCATCAGCATTTCAAGATTTCACTATATGTGATATTTTCTGTGTTAAGGTAAGCAACCTTGAATACACCATGTTTTTCTGGATATAGTATAACCAGGAGCAGATCTATATATTTTGGTGCCTTTACTAATTTGTCAATCATAAACATTATGGACAAGTAGTAAATGTGCAAAATGCATTATATGTTGAAATTTCTCAGTGGTGGCAAATTTGAGGTATATATTTTGCATGTTGACGAATTTGTAAACCTGTAAAAACTAACATATACCCGAATTTGGCATTCGTGCAAGTGTCAAATATTACTTTTCACAAATATGTACAGGTGTAAAATTTTACGAACATACTGACCCTGAACTTGCCTAAAACTAAATCTAACCGTAATTCTAACCCTAAACTCTAATAATCTGGCACTTTCACGAATGTTAGAAATGGCACTTACACAAATGAAAAAAAGCAGCACATATACGAATGTTAGTTGTTACTTATACACAAGTAATATGCTCGTTTTGCATGTCCACAAATTTTTGAATGCTCGTTTTTACACCTACACACATTCATGTATGAGCCAAATGTTGAAACATACATACTTGCAAATTTGTGTACTGAGTATGACTCTGAGTAATACCGTTTCAAATATCTGGCCGCAGTCACACTGATCGCCCTGATGTAGGGGCACATATTTAGGTCTAATAAATCAGATATAGATCTAAATAGCTACATATACACTGGCTGGTTCACTTGCTTGCGAAACGGATGACTTGATATTGATTATTGACAGAAACTTACTATTTTTCTGATGGAACGACACTAATTGATAAACATAATAGATGAGGGATTACTTTTTCCACAAAGCTTTGGATATAGATACTATTAACGATACAGGCTCTTTGTATTTTTTTAAGTGAATTTGCCACTAAGTATTGCTACTGAAACAGCATCTGTTTGTTAGGTGGATTTGATCAATTGTTAAAATGACAATTAAAATAAGATTCCAACAATGCCTTAATGAAAAAAATACTCGCTTAATTTTTAAATACTTAAATTAAGTATCCTACTGAAGTTTTTCAGGATAAGGGAACTAAGGTGGTTACTAAGACACAAAACACCCACTTATGAGCTACTTAGGTACTAACACTAGTAGCCATGGCCCATTAAATGGGTCCTTACAGCACATTTGTATAGGTTATTCACCTAGGGAGAGGCAATATGTGATTTATCCAGCGAGGGCGTTAGCCCAAGCTGTGATAAACACATATTGCCGATCCCGCGGTGAATAACCGGCTTATACCATAAAACAAAGCTGAAAAGTTGTCATTTGTTGCTGTGGGTTTTTCACAGCTTCACTTATTATTCTCCCATGGGAGGATAGCTGGACAACAAAGAATATGGGTTTTATTGCAGTGAAATACTGGCTCATGATTGGCTCACAGAGGTGTCGAATGGTATAAGTACTTATACCATTCGACACCTCTGTCAGCCAATCATGAGCCAGTATTTCACTGCAATAAAACCCATATTCTTTGTTGTCCAGTTATCCTCCCATGGGTTAATAATAAGTGAAGTTGTGAAAAACCCACAACAACAAATCACAAGTTTCACTTTTGTCTTATGGTATAAGCCGGTTATTCACCTCGGGATCGGCAATATGTGTTTATCACAGCTCGGGCTAACGCCCTCGCTGGATAAATCACATATTGCCTCTCCCTAGGTGAATAACCTATACTTATGACAAGTGTAAGGCACCTAAGAATCCACTAACAGCCAAACATAAGTACTTATGGGTACTTATGTTAGTTCCATCCACTTGCAGAGCATGAAATCTACTAAGAATGTCCCCTTAGAAGGATTACAGAAGTGAGAATGCCTTAGGTGAAAATCCTTTGTTTGACAAACTTTGCAGAGTTCATTTTGCATTGGTTCATCAAGCCCATACTGAGGAAAACACACCAGTTAACTGACTTGCATTGTTTTGCCAACACATACATAATCTTGATAAAACTGACAAATCAAGAAGCGCTGCAGCAAACTCATGACTGCACAGTTCTGTTGCTGGAACAATGTGATGGTGCATGTGCCATCAATTTTTTCTGTAAAAAATACGTTGATATACATGCAAAAGTTTCAGATATGTACGATTAAACTGTTTATTGGAAGGATGTTGGACGAGGGGTTGGGGTCTAGACCAAAACATAATTACTTGATTTTCAGTGCCTCTAAATCAATAATTTTGGTTTGAATTGAATAAAATTATCATAAGATAGATAATCTTCCAAACCAAAAAATTGAATTGTACCGTAAATGCTGCATGCATTCCAGAATTTACTCTAATTCTAACTAGGGGAGACTGGGGCAGGTTGTAACTTTTATAAACCATCGTTAATTTTAAACTAAATCAGGCAGATAATTCCCTAATTTGATACATGAAGCTAGTGTTGAAGGTTCGAGACCTGCCTCCTTTGATGGTCATATTCTGATGGTGTGGGCCTATGCTCAGTCTGCACCAGACAAAAATGTCATTTTTGATTGTGAAAATTCTGTACTCAAAATTTATAGATACAACTTACAATTGGCCAGTGCTGTGCTGAATTAGCAACATGAATGTCTCTTGCCCCCATGTAACTTATAATTTAACTTGTTTAACTGATATGTTGTCAGAATTGTGAGTAACACTTACACTGTAATTTGAGTGACATTGTCCCCAAACCAATTTTGGAGTGGTGGCATGATATGATACATTTAGACAACCAATAAATTGTGTCAATATAAAATACTATAAAAAACCAATTATATGCTGCAAACATTATATGAATGATTAAAATATGTGAAAAAATACAATGTAAGTTTAAAAAAAAGGGATCAACCAACCTGACTAATCCAGTGATAAGCCTTACAGCAACACAGGGTTCAGATGTGCAACCTGGAACTCTTTGTGAAGTCCACCATTGTCTCCCTAATTGTTGTGTCCCATTGTTTCAATTGCTTCACAAAGTAAGTTTAAAAAAAATAGAAAATCACCCCAAGGCAAAAACGACACAACTTACCTAAGTCTCCCCTACTTTTTTTTTAAAGTAAAAATTTAAATAATACACAACTGCACATGTACCAGGCCCCACTGACAAATGTTAGAAATATCCATTCCACAATATTTATGTTAATGTACATGTTTGAAGAAGGAGGATGCATACACCAAATTCATGGTGTTGACAGAAGGCCTCGGTTTAACAATGGATATTCTATCATCTTATATGGATCGATTTAGTTTGATTTTTGTGTATGTAATTTAAAGCTTTGCCGAAGGTTTAAAAAATGCTCATATTTGCTGTAATGCATGTAAACCTTGTCATTGCATTGTGGGTTTGCTCAAGCGCAGTCTATGCTTGCACACAATCTGGTCTTTGTTTATTTCACACATTAGGATATTTATATTTAATCTCAATATTATGACAAACACAAAAACTTTGCAATGAAATTATATAAAAGCTGAGAAAAACAGTTCTGTAATCCCTCTAAGGAACCTCCACCAAGCATAATAGCGGGGCAGGTATGTAAAAAAATAGCGCATTTATACATAGAAGCATGAAACTTGGCGCACACTTAAAAAAACATCTATACAAACATATTTGGATAGGGAGCCACCTAAGATTTAGCTTAGGTGGCTACTGGCAGCCATTTTCCAAAATGGCGGTCAATTCTTCTATTTTAATGCTTTCTGTGCAGTTCCTCCAAATAGAATACATGTAAATATTGTTTTTTATTGCTTCTCTAAGTATTCAGTACATTACTATAACATTTTTTGGTAGCCTTGGTCTATTTTCAGTCTTGTTGGAGTCCTTTTTGTCAGAAATATTGATTCAAACACTGGATTTCGCGGTTACGGATGGTTACTCCAATTCTCAATAAATCTCTAAAGAAATTACATATTTGAATTCCTTGTAAAAAGAGCTTTCAAATGAATGGTGGCATCAATGGGTTTTGTACACTTTGTGCGAAAACGGAAAAAATGAAAATAAAATGATTTTTGAAGATTTTGCTGTTTCTTTAATTTTGACAAAAAATTCACATAAACTATTGATGCGACCATTCATTTGAATTCAAATATGTAGTCTGTTTAAAAATTAATTGAGATTCCATGAAACTACGGGAAACCGCAAAAATGATACATTTTGTTCAACAGTTTTAACAAAATGGACCCTGCCTACCCTAAAATTCGTCAATTCAATCCAGAAATCAGTTGATAATGTTCTTTAGATCTGTAGAAGGAGTAATGAGCACTGTTTCGATACTTTAATACTATAGGCACTTCACAGACAGCACGAAAATGAGAAAATTAGCCGCCATTTTGGAAAATGGCTGCCATGTGTCAACCAGGTCAAATCTGAAGTGGCTCCCTATCTAAATCTTTTCTTTAAGACGTTTTTGAAATGTGTGCCAAGTTTCATGCTTCTATGTATAAATGCACTATTACTCCCCTATTCATGACAAATCTGCCCCGCTATAAGGGGCCTTAGTGTCTTAGTAGCCAGCTAAGTTCCCTTATCCTGAAAAACTTCACTACATATCATATTGGATGTTATTATTTTTACAGTAAAATTACAAGATATCAAATGGGTCATTAATAATTGAATTCTTACAAAACTTTTTTGTTTCCTATTAGTCTATCTGATATTGCAAAACAAACCTTTTTGAACAATGCCAAAATATTTTCATTGCCTTATTTAATTTCATTGGATCTGATATCCAAGAGGCCAAATATTTGTTCTAGTTTGTTCAATGATCATAGGCCAATGTTATAATCAGGGCGTGATGTTGAAATTTCTGTAAAAATCCCGTTGTTTATAGGAATGCACTTGCAAGTAAAAACAATTGTGAACTTATTTTTGTGAAAAAACTCAATATTTCTGTACTGAAAAATCATTTTTTGTTTTTTGTTAGTTGTGCTGTGTGATGTGATTGAATCTTTAAAATACGAGTAAATTCATGGTTTTTAGAGATGCTTGCTTGCTTGCAAGCGGCATCTCTATTGTGGGAGGAAGGCTCTGAAACTTATGACAACTGCCTTGGTCATGCTGTTTCATATCTGTCATTAAAACTTTGCATACAGTCTCAATAGAATTTTATCTTGCATTGAAAAACTTTTGGTGTCTTTCTGAGATGAAGAAATTAATAAAGAAAACAAACAGGCTGAGTTTCTGCAGGTCAAAGATCAATCACCAAAAGTAGGTCACAGGCCAGATACCCTCCAGCAGGTCTCAGTGACAAATAGCCCCTGCAGGTCTCAGATGCCAGATACCCTTTTGCAGGTGACAGGCAAAGGGGTAGATGCTATCATGGGCAGTCCTAGCCAGTCTACAAGCATCTCTTAAAGTGCTTGCACGTTATTTTTTTGGCTGCGATTGTATCAAACAAATGGCATGGATATTTAAGTTTAGGGTAATACCGATTAAAAAGTGAATGCCGGAGCAAAGTATCATGCAAAATTGAAAAGTTATTTTGGAAAATAAAGAAAAAACAGTCATTACAATTATAAATATTTAGAGACCTACAATAATTTGGTTTCAGTAGAAATAATGAGTCTTTCTTCCAATGTGAACCATCATAGTTCATTTAAGGAATCAGATGTAAAACCAATATTGATCATAACAATGTTTAATTTCAAAGAAACGCAGCATATTATGTTTTCAAAAAGTACTATAAAAACATACCAACACTATTCAAAGTTCAAAGGACAGGACTTGACCCTCTGTGAACCAGGAAATTCCCCAAAGCTGTCAGTTTGAAGAAAACTAGAAAACGGATGAGACCTTCAGGAATCTTTTGGAGAAACTTGCTGCATATACAACAATCAGTGTGGAATCTAAAGGAATCTCAAGTATAACTTGGGATCCCCAGTGCATTATTCTGTTCATTCTTTGCACTGTATCCTGTTTTAATCTGAATTAAAGGAATAAAACTCATATATGGTACCTTGTAATAACCTATTGTATTCACCATAAAAGAGCAGCATATATCTTAAATGGTTATTTTTCTTGACAAAGTTCATGGTATGGTCATTGTGTTTGCATCAGGGGGTGCATTGTGTCCACAGAATAACCAAATCAAATAGCAATAAAAAATAGCAAGCCAAATAGATGCTCATTACTGAAGAGCCATAACAGATGATCAGTACCAGATGGTTATAAAAAATCGCAACAACAAACATTATTTTACTATTGTCCATTTGGTTAAAGCATTCGGTTCCCCTGAATTAACCCCGTCGTTTGTTTCTTACATGAATACCATACAAAAGCAGAGAGGCCAAAAAGGAAAAGAGTAAACACAGGCTAACCACAGACTGCAATTATTTATCATAGTACGGCTGGCTGTTGGATGGCTGATATGACCCCAAGACTAAGCCAAGCCACCCCTGTGACCTTGAGGTCAACCAGATTTGACCTTGGGCACTGAAGTGTGACCCTGAAGGCTTCTCTATTGCTATGGGTCTTTCTGAATGCCCCCATAGACACAGCGTCCCTTGGTCCATGTTTATCATGGTGCAGCAAATGGCTGCAAAGTTCTCTTTGTGTCACACTACCTTATAAAACGTCACAATGGGGAGCTTGGCTGATAACTTTTATACCCTGTTTTATCCCTCTTGTCTCGCTGTACATTTTGTGTTTCTCTTTTATAATCCATTTACTCTACCCTACTGTAACTCTATATCACTCATTTTGTGTTAAAAATCCAGGAATCAAAGTTGTTTTATATTTGATCAATGTGCTGTCCACCACGAAGTTCAAGTAACTGATGTCATATGCATGGTTAATAAAATTGGGAGGTGAAAAGGTCAGTCGAGTTTCGGTCAAGATTATGCAGTAAAACGCAAAATAAAGTAAGAACATTTTCTGTTAAAGGTCCTCTGTTTACCTTTTTTGCCCTCCTTTGTACTCTCCGCCATGTCTCCTTACAACTACATTTAACTCCTCGCCACAACTTGCAATTAACAAGGGGCACAAAATCATAGTTACTATCCAACAAAATGGGTGTGGTGGAGTTTGAATTGATTTTGGCTACATGTAGATGTACGTTTTATGCCATCTTAAAAGGTACTTTCTAGTAGGTAAGTGGACGAAGTGATTAAAGGGAGCCAAAAGGTTGCGAAAGGGTGAAGAAGGGGCTGATTCAAACTTCCTGCTGGGGTCGTCACACTTTATTTCAGTTTGTACTGTAGGGCCCACAGTTTTATTGACAGTCAGTATAACCCTTGTCAGACAGATGTATCAGTCTGCACCAACAGTGAACCTCATCACCATGGTCCATTCCTGTCCAATTGAGCCCTGTCAGTATGTAGTTTTTAGCATGTCAAGCATCAAAATCATTCCAGCCATTAATATTTGGAATTAATTCTTTATTCCGTTAACAATTTAAATTTTACAGAACTTTTTCATTGCACACACTGCTCAACCTGAATGGTCAGAACGAGGCTTGGAGAGCTGCACTTACCCTATCTACCTATCTATTGATGTGTAGTTGTTCATTGTTCAATATCCTAAACTAGATAATAGTAGACCTGGATTTATTACAAGAAATATAATTGAGTTGATTTTATCTAAATACAGCATCAACTAAATCTCTTTCTAATTTGTCTGCCAAAACAGTTGACTAAAATAGTTTTTACATGTCATCTTCAAATAAGAGATTTTGTTCAAACCAGTTTCATAGGCTTCAGATAAAACATAATATCGGTGTTTGTTATATGAGGTAACAAAAAATATTAGCAAAGGCATGCAAATATGCATTATTTTGAACAACTTGTCAATTTCAGTGAAAACTTCCAAGCCAGGAAATCCTAGGAAATTAAATAAGTGGAAAAGTTGAATTTAGAATTGGTGTCAGGATTGAAATTTTGGCAAACTGTCTGGTGATTTCTAGTTTTGATAATGAAATGATATTAGTCCTTTGAGATGAAATTGGACTGCTTTTACTATCAGAGCTCTTTGCTTTGGAAATTCCCACTTTTAGTGAAAACGGAAATCTCCATAAACATTGAAAATAGTTTTCTCAATTTTATCAAATATGGAAATTTCCGTCGAAATTGAAAATAGTTTTTTCAATGAAATCGGTAGACCAGAATGTTCCAAAAGGAAAGCTTCATAAATGCTTCATCATGTATGTTCATTTATTTAGCTAGGTTGACTAGCCTAAGATACATTGATAGATCACTGGGCCATGCAGGATGCATTCATTTTTTGAGGGGCTGGCGGAAGAACCAGCAATAGGGCACTGTCTGAGATCGGTCCTCCTAATATGGCGGGAATGCAGATTTGGAATCAACACAAGACCCCGAATGTTTAGACATAACCAACATGTATCCAACTTTCTTCTGCAACTGATTTGTAGCTGGAGAGTTGTAATAATTTATTTGATCAATGAATGTGACTATTTACAGTAAGTGCCATCCTCCCCACGCAAGCCCTGCTAAAATGGACAGGGCTTTCTGCTATTTCCAACCTCTTCTGTGATTGGTTGCTTATTTAGGTCATAAGCATTTTGCAGGCAGATTTAGTCTGATTATGGACACTTAGAGGATTACTGGCAACTAAGAAAAACAGCAAACTTTCAAACAGTTTCATTTCAGAACTGTGAAAATACATAATTCAATGGAATTTTCGAAACTGTGATAGCACCTTTAACAATACACAATTCTCCATTTGTAACTGTGTGAAACAGAAGTAACAATTTCAAACTGTGATGTAGCAGTGCCTGATTGGCTGAATCAAAACTGAGTCAGTTAATTAAGTATTCATGAATTAGCAAAGGTTATGGGCCATTTTGTCATGGTATGACTTGGGATGATCAGTAAGTGCAAGATTGAACATCAAACTATTTTATTACAGCTAACATGTACAGAATACAGATCGAAGACCTTGAAAATGTATGTGTTACTGAACAGACATACATTCTCTCACAGATAAATTAATACAAAAATATCAAATTAACTTGCGAAGCTGAAAATTGTCCAGCCAAATATTTACTTGTGGTGCAGTACCAGCTGCTGCCAGACACTGCATAAGCCAACCATTGACAGCCTTTCTTTTCCCCTTTATGTGAAGCCTTGAGTTTTCTAAAGCTGACTAAACTCTTTGACAAGTGCAAAAAGCCTTTTAGATAGAAGGCACGCTAATGTTGTACTTTAACACTCCACAGTGAAGATCGGAACTAAAACGTGATTTGGAGTGACAGTCAGAGTGGAGTTTGCTTTACTTGAGGGACGTCGCGCCATTCTATATGTTTGAATTTGTATATATATATTATATTGGTGTTTCTTGGTATTAAGTCACTTTTTTAGAATCGAGTCAATATATTTTGAGTTGATAAAAAAAGCTTTCTGCAACTCTGCTGATTTGCATATAATCTACTATATAAGATATGCGCTTATACAGCACAGAAAACTTTATTTGTACTGACTGAACAAGGCTTTTAAAACCAAAACGAAAAGAAAAATGCAATGTTTGATCCATTTTGAATCTGATTTAATCTGTGTTTTAAAGTAGTAAACAATAATATAGCACAGTGGTCCCTGCATTATGAGACTGCCCCCTTCTGCTTAAGGCAGGCGGTCTCTCGTGGGGGTGTGGTCTCTCATGGGGGTAAAGACGCTTTGGCAAATATTAAAAAATCAGCAAATCTATACTTAGAGTTGATTTGTGATCTTTCCAAATTTCGTAACTAAATCATCCTAATTACTGTTTTGAGACGGTTTTATTCCTCTCCACTCACGTAACTTAATGCAATCGTGCATATATGCTAAAAGAGTGAAAAGTTCGCCAAATATCTACTATCCCTGTAAAGAATAATGTCCTGCACTAACCTTGTGAGTGAATGAGTGGTGTAACGCATCAGTTTTTGTTGAGTTTTGCCACAAGTCTTCCAGTGACATATTTTTTTCCTTTTTTCTTTTTCTCTTTTTGTGTTCTGTGTCAAGCACAGAAGTCTATCAGGTCTATCCAATGAATATAGCACCAGTACTAGTTAAAGCACAGACTTGAATTGTAGACTTTTAGCCTAAAAAACGTTTTAAGCCAGCCGTAGGATTGGTCCAAATCCAATTAATCCTGTTCTTATTTATTTTTCTCCCATTTCCTACAATCTCTACTCTTCTACTTTTATTTTTGACTTTCTCTCGTCATCCTTTCTCTTGTCATCTCTCTTTCTTTTGAACAGCCTGAACAGCTGATTTCAATTTACCCTTCTTGTAGAGCAACAATCCTCATAGATAAGGGGTCTGTTCTCTGGTGTATCTGAGGTTGACAGAATGGGTCGCTTCAAGGGGATGTTGTCTGCCCTTTCTTGTTTCTTACAAAAGTCTGTGCCTCCTTGATTAAGTCTTATCACTGTTTCTCACATTTGACTCTGTACAGCCGCATAATGTCCCTGAAGTACAGTTTTTCTGTTGCAGGCTCAGTATCACACCATGGGAGTATAGTTTCCCTTTACAGACAAATGAAATGGTATTGTTTGTGGAGGTTATCATCCTGCTTTTTTAAAATCTTCCTGTGCCTGAATATTTGATCCGCAGCAGGCCTTCAATTTTTTAGTCCATGATAAGCCCGTCATTTTTTCAATAGTCTGTTGGTGTCAGGCTAAAATTTGCATCATTATCATCCTTCAGCTGGGGATATATCTTCATATAATCGAGAGAATGCGTCATCCTGTGCCGATAGTGTACCTGCACTGTATGAGCATGTTTTTGTGGTTAAAAGTATCTTTTTATACAGACTTTGTCCTGGAATTTACAACTTAATAAACTTTCTTGCACAATATTTATAACGCTATATCACTCATCATACCTTTTCATTGTATGTACGTTTAAGAACGTTTTTACTTTCTCTGCTAGTTTTCCCAAATAATGGTAGTGTAGTAACTGAGATAGGAAGACAATACCATTGTTTCCATCATTATCTGAGATGCCACAAACAGTGCATCGTGTTTTTTGACAAAAAACCCATTGATATATTTTGTTTCTAGTTTAACTGTCAAGACACCACTACTGTTGAAGTGCTCAACTCAAATTTGCAAATTCTGGGCTGCATTCATGACTTTGTCACTTCAGCAAAGCCTTCAGTGAATAAATCAGACACGCCCCCAAAGATAGCCAATGAACAGGTTTTCACACAAGTTATGCAAATGAGGGCGATTTCCCTGTTTCGCACACTTCCGTAAGGGTTACAGGTGTGGTTCTCTGAGAGCTTTAAAATGATATGCCGTACGTCCCTGAGACGTTAATAGTCGCTTTATAAATTGCCGGTAAAGTTTCGAACTGAAGAAGAATACTGGGTGCTGATTGGCCATGACGCTTGTGACGTAAATCTATGATAATGTGAAGCGATGGTAAGATTCGTCTAGGGTAGATTCTCTGGGTGGACTTTGTGCTTCCATAGCAACAAATTTACCTTTTATTTTTATTTCTGTTATCTGATTTTTTCAGGACAATTTTCCAATTATCTCAATATTATCTGATGCAAATAGCATGTTTCTTCATTAAACTGGCAAAAGTTATGACAAGTTGGATTTTTAGCAAATCCCACGTAATCCAAAATCTAAGCTCGTAAGGATTAGGTTTGTTTTACATTTAGAATTTAAATGTGATTTTATACACACCCCATGGAGTAACTTATCATCTTTTCGACAAGAATTGATGGTTTTAGGTCCAAGAACTATCAGATACAAAATAAATACAAATACAAAATAAACAAGGTGAAACTTTTGTCCCTTGCAGTACTTCTTTCTGGTATGTTTCACAAGACGGCCTCCTGTCCAATACATCAACGTTTTGCTCTTGTAAATGGTATTGCTGTAACCTTTGCCTAGGAGACACTGGTGGTCAGTATATACAGAAAGAAAAGTATGAAATATAGGAAAAGGCTCTTTGAAAAGAAACAGGATATTATCTAATGTTGTGTATCTATTTCTGTCACTTCTTTGTGGTCTGCTTTTAGACAGTGTTCAGTTGTCATGCTGTCCTTTTGTAGGTCCATTCTTTGTACCATTTGATACAATGCAGATCCTGGCAACAAATGCTGATTTAGGAACACTGCAAGTTTGGTATGAATTATGTAACATGCAGCAGCTATGCAGCTATCTGTATCTTGTGTATGCCACCCACACGGATGTGTAAAGGGATAAAAATAAATTGAGCCAAAGTAGAAAAGATTCATTGTAGGTTGATTTTGGGGATTTCTATCCTGTATTTATGCAATTTAACCCTTGAGTTGGATCTTTACACCCAGACAACAGAGAAAGGGGACCACAGATTTTTACTCTGGAATGTCACATTGCTCATGAATAACTTCTCATTTGTACCCACAGATTACGCCCAGACCAATGTTTGCACCTGTAAATTATGAAGAAACCGCAAAAGCACATTTTGACGTAAGCTTTCTAAAGTCCAATCCTGACCACAGAGATGGAAATATGTGACAATGCCTTGCCCAAATGTCTATTGTCAACCTTGTCTGGTTATTCTGCTTCCTTCCACAACTTGGCTTTTGCCTCCAATTTCTATGTCTCTGTCCATTTTTCATACATTTATCTATGCACACCTTTGACACAAGGTCCAAAAGTTAGTCTCTTTTTTTATAGATTCATGTTTGCATAGGCAAATGTATTCCAATGCATACTGTGTAACCCTTTATACATGACCTTTCGACTATTGTTATACGACCTAGTATGACAGGAAGATTTGTCCATGTTGAGATGTTCTATAGGAAGAGATAACTCACTGAAGAGAGTAATCTGATAAGGAACAGAAGCATTTGAATAGTGCTGCCATGCAAATCACAATTAATTCAGTCTGGTTGTCGATCTATATGCATATCTGTGAATCTGTCTATCTATCTATCTGTCTGTCTATCTATCATTTATCTACATATCTACCTGCCTAAAAATCTATACATCTGTATCTATATATGACTGTCTTACAATCTAATTCATTAATTTGATTGGTCATCTGATATGAATGATTTCTGTTAACTGAAAAAACAGACAAATAGACAAATGGACTCACTGGTCAGATTTTATGGTTTTTCAAGTTATGCACTTTTATCAAACAACAATTTTATGACACGGGACTTTTATTTAATGTGAATCTTATTGTAAATTTACAATCCGCACACAGTCTCCCTTTGCCAGACATTTGAATTGCTAATTGATCTTTCTCTTACTATGAAATTGTCAATATTTCATGAGATCTGATCACTCACATTTAACAATGTAGCAATTGGCTATTAGAGCCACAATTTCACAGCTCAATAAGAGCCCAAATTACATAGGAACAATGCCTTTCCATTTGCTACAGTTTCATGTTAATGCCGATTTATCGAACATGTTTGCTTTCAAGTTGAATTGACTGATAGCTGACTCTTCTCACTGAACTGGATGCCGGTAACACCAGACCACGGTCATAATATTTTTAATCTCTCACATCCTAGGCTACACAAGAGCGAAACTTGAAACCTTTAAATGGACATCAATAGAATGTTTAGCAATACTGTTAAGTGGTTTGTGACAAGATAAGTATGAAGTTTTATCACTATTTACATAAATAGGCAAAAGGAGATGGATGCACTTTAAAATTAACTGATTTCATGCAAAACATTTTAAAGAAGTGACTCTAAATTTGTGTCTTTGTCATAAACTTACCGATAAGCCATTTGACTTGCATGCAGTGCATTTTGGCTACAAGTAAATGCAGGTAAACTTTTAGTGTTAAGTATAGTACCATTAAAAGGAAGCATAAATAATGGATAATGCTTTTGTGGCCATCACAATATATGATATATGTGTGCTCTAATCTATTTAAACTGGACTGACTCCTGTGTTGTTGTTTTGCCCAGGCAACGTATTAGAGTGTCGAATCCATGCCATTTTTCATTCTGATCAGTTTTTATGTAGGGAACATTTCGTGAGAAGAATACCTTGATCTAATTAAGGGGCAATATGTTGCATCATTATAATCAAAAGGCAATATAGTCTTTGCATTTTGGACATTACAGTTTTACATTGCCCTACAAAATTGCATTTAAGGGCAGTATATTCTCTCCTCTTCCCAACCATCGCTTATTGATAATACGATATTGTGGGACACTCATGATGCACCGTTTTTTTCTTTTCTTGATGTTATTGTCCTTAAAATTCAATCAAATGATTGATTTAACAATGAAATAACCTTGGTTTATTTATTGCGTTTAAATATAATAGTAGTACGAGGGCGTTCAGAAACTTCTGATCAATTTTTTTTGGCTTACTTTGCTCTTTGAAGTAGCTAAATTAATTCTAAAATGAAATTTAAAATGAAATTTAAAGTCTGTGAAAATCTAAATGAAATCCAAATTCTGCACATGAGTAGTGCTTTAGTGTGTAAAAACTTGGAAGAGTTTATTTAAAGTTTAACTTAATTTTAAAGCATATGTCGAGGTATATATTTTTCAATATTTTGCATGTGGACGAATTTGCAAACCTGCAAAAACGAACATATACACGAATTTAACATTCGTGTAAGTGCCAAATATTGCCTTTCACGAATTTGTACAGGTGTAATTACGAACATACTAATCCTGAACTTACCTAAAACCAACTGTAACCCTAATTCTAAGCCCTAATTATCTAGCACTTCCATGAATGCCAGAAATGGCAGTTACACAAATGAAAAACGCAACACATACACAAATGTTAGTTATTACATATACACGAGTAATATGCTCGTTTTTGCATGTCCACAAATTTGTTCATGCTCGTTTTTACACCTACACACATTCGTGTATGTGCCAAATGTTTAAAATTGTATTCACACATACACACATTCATGTACGTGCCAAATGTTGAAAAATATATACTTGATATGTCAGGTGAAGGTCTTAAGCGCACATACAGTGGGGAAACTAAACAAAACTCTTATGTTTTTGGCACTTGAACTTGCTCCAAAATTCAGAAATTTCTCAGGTAGATCAGGTCCAACCTTAGAAGACAGGAAATCACAAAAACTAAGTGAAAGAAGCATTATGTAATATATTTATATAATATTCTTCGGAAATAAGTATTTGTATCCCCCATTTGTAAAGGATTTCTCACCCAAATTTAACAAAACAAACAATTGGAAAACTATCATAACTTCAATTTTATGCAATCAAATCCTCTTGAAATGGTTTTATTTGTCTGGGCAAGAGTCTGCACTGGCTGATCCTCAGAGCATTGCATTCGAAGAACTTTATATTGGTAAACCTATTGATTAAACAATATAATGATGAGCGCATAATGATATTTTCCTATTGGTTTAAAAAAAGTTCAAGGAAAAATGATGAATTAGGATTAACAAAGTAAGCAGAACATACAATATGAAATTGTAACCAGAAGGTGAGAATATACAAATCTGTCACTGAGAATGTCCAATTGTTCTTTTATTAATAGAGTTAATTTGAAGCGTCTTCTATGTGTACTGGTGAGTGTGCAAATTTTTACGATGTGTGTATAAATTTTTTTCCCCAAAGCTTATAACTTTGGATTAATTGTATGATTTTGTCAACTGCAGACAAAATTAATGTGATGATGTTTCAGATACCATGATGAGGTATTCAACACAGTCGCAATACATTTCTTGGAGTATTTACTAGTCATCCAACAACTTCCATTATGACAATAATGTGTAATTGAATATAGGGACAATTTGCCAATCATAACAGAATTGCAGACATGAAACAGCTTGCTTCTGAGCAATAGCTAGTGTTTCTAAGGATTAATTGTAATTATCGGGGAAGCAAGCTATTACTATGAAATGGAAGGCTGACATTTACTTCTGACATAATCATTCTGATATAATTGTCTACTAGTCTCTGATGAATAGTTAGACATTGTTATGAGACGATTTTCTGTCTGATTATATGGATTTCCATCTGCCTTTTTGCATAATCACTAATGGCATGGGAAAATTTCCAAAGACACGATGATTACGACAACATGGTGATTATACTACTGATATGTAATGGCATATGTTGCATTGCTTGAATCAAAATGCTGTGTTTAAAGAGTCTGGTCGTTGACGATATGCCTTTCAGTATTTTGTTACTATGTGTAATTATTTGTTACGAGTTATAAAAAAAACTACCTGAAATACATATTCATCAAATAACTCACTAATAATCTGAATTTTGTGCTTCTGAACCTTTCTGAAACTCGGGTGTTCAATTCATTGGCAAGTAATAAAACCATGAATTCCTTTCATGGCTGTACATTTACGTTTAATTTTCATTAAAAGTTAGAATTTCTTGTCATGCAGAGGACTGTTTAAGATCTGATGAGGTTATCTTCTTTGAGTCATCAAATTTTGGTCAATCTGAATTAGTTTCGGAATTAGTTTACCTGTTTTTTAATTTAGTTTTTATCTGCATCCGAAAACCACGTCCATTCTTGTTTCATCGTGCAATAAGTATCCGAAGCAGTCTCTATCCAGGCAAAGAGATGTACAACCTGTCGTACAATTTTGAAGACAAAATCTGCTCCTGAATGGCAATGATGACAAGATACCAAAAATCAGTGCATCATGCTTTCAGGGCATGGCATGACCCACTTTTTAGCCTCAATTCTTTTGTCACTAGGCTGTCTATTATCATAATGACACTCCATCTATTCATTAGCATAGCAAGAACATGTACGTGAACATAGCAAACACAATGTCGGTCAAGGTGAATTAGCAGAGAACATGTGTCTCACCAACAATATGTGGAATATTCAGAGAATTTTTTTTAAGATCATTTATATCATGACCATTTTCATTCATGATGTTACAAATTCAGCTGAAATGTCAGACTGCTGTTTGTGATTCTTGCCCTATTTAGTTAATTAAATTTTCTGAAGGAAATATTTCTGAGTTCTTAAAAACATAAATTTTGAAATTTATTTTGGCAGTCATATTTTTTACTGGGTTGTCTTCTGTGTGCTGACTCGGCTGAGTTGCTTAATGCCTTGAGGCCTTTCTTAATGAAGCATCTGTCGCGAGATTGGCGTGTACACAACGGATCTATATACAATGCTTCTGGAATTTTTCAGTGCTGCTGCTTTTAAACTGCTACTTCCAAAACTGTCTCATTTTGGACATTCTTGCCTCATTTTCCATTGCATATTTCAAGGATAAGAAACAAGTTCCAAAAGTTGGAGAGGATTCTGCATGCCACAATGCATACCAAATTTCCATTTACAGAGTGTCCAGCTCCTTGCTGTGATTTAGGCAATGCACAACCTACAGATGTTTAACAGGATGATGTACATAAATAGAAGTGTCATTTAATCATCTTGTTTTGAGGGCTGTCCATGTTATACCTGTTGCCACAGAGCAATGTATGTTTTAAGTGGCACTGAGGCCTATGTTGAAAAACTATCAAGTATAATTGTTGTCACTGGTGGAGGATATAACAATTAAGTACGTTTTGATACAATGACACTGCCAACAGTGTTTTTTTATCATTCCGTCTTAACTTAAGAAAATTGATGAATTAAACTGCAGGATATAAGATATGTCAAATTTATTTGTTGTCCTTTCACCATTTGGCATTTTTGTCCTCATCAATAGCACATACTTTAAAAAGCTTCAATATAAATATATAATTATTTTAATGATTACATCTAGGTAAAGCCAAAACCCTTAGAGTGTTCCTTGAATGATATACAGTATGTCTGTCTGATCTATGCTTCTTTTATGTTGGAAAATTCATGAAGATTGCATTTTGTAAAAACAAATAAACACAATTGCGTGCTTTGCCAGAGACAATTGAAGAGCTGTGTGAAGTATATCGCCTTACTTGACAGTAACCATTTGTATATTTTTGATACTGCTAAGCTAAGATCGGTTCATACAATATCATGTGACAATACCAAGCCAACTTCAATTCCTTTGTATTTGGTAATTTCCAATATCTTAAAAAATGGACCTTCTCTTGACGACAGCTGCATTTCATGGGTTGCTCCTGTTCTTGAAATATTTGGCCACATCTTTGGCAGCTTTGAGCTTTCATGTTTTAAATGCCTTGCAGGCCTAGCCTGTTTCATGAAGACTGAAACCCCAACAATATACGTGGTGTGTGAGCTTCTAGAGTAATGCGCTGTTTTAACCTGATGTTAGTATCTATTTCATGCTACGGCTAGAACCATTAGAGCTGCACACAGACAGTAGGCTATGCTGTCTACAAGTAAACCGCTGTTACATTGCTACTTCTTTTTTCAGCCTTGGCAGGTCAGAACATATGCTGTCATGTGTTGCCACCTAATGACTAGTGTGATATTCCGCGATCTCCTGCGAGCGGTCCACATCATTTCAGTCTGAGGCACTAACACAAATTCGTCTGGAAGAAACAGGGGCTGTTTCTGAGTATGCTGATGGCCTTGTCTACTTCCTTAGAGAATGAGATTGCCGAGTATGACTCTGGTATACATCAATGTTGAATAGAAATTTTGTGAATGTGCAATGAAATTGGAACTATTTCTTGGGACAGCAATGCTGTAGCATACAAAATCAACTTTCGTGCCAGGTGGCAGCAGCATGCAGTTGTCACTTTCACCAGACTGAGGCTTCTGCTCAGGTAGAAATAAAATGCAGGAACAAAAAAAATAACACCAAAATCTACTTTTTCACAGCTTGAGAGATGCATCTGAATATTTTGCTCCACTTTGTGATACCTCTAGACCAAGCAAATAAGTTGCCTTTTCTCAATTCATGTTATCTTGTAATTAATGTACTTCAAATTATTTACAAAAGGAAGGATAAACAAGGATTAGCAATGCCTAGATCAGTCATTTTTAAAACGTGGTCTTAGGCTGGAGTCAAATTCGGAACCGCCTCGGTTGGTGTCATTTACTATGCTTCATTCATAAAAGCATTCAGTTTCATAATTCAAGAAGACCTTTTATCTTACAAGCATCACAGAAGTGATGAAATATAAGGCTCTGTATATCTGAGGTGTCATGGCCATTCCTTTACATTAGAATGTCACACGTTCAATGTCATTTATCAATACATTTGATCTAACAGAAAACATTTTTTAGAAACGTTTTGGAATAACAGTCCTGACTTTTTATCTAACCAGAGCTACCAAAGAACTGGCGAAATATATGCCTCTTTAAGTCTCCGGTGTAATTGCCATTTCTTTGCATTAGTATGCCCTGTGTCTCTGTAATGTTTATGGTAATGCCCTGGTTTGATGTAAAATTTATGATGTTTTGTCAAAAGAATCTTTTGATGATTCAGTGGTATTGATATAATATACAAAAGAAGGAATGAATGACATTGCCTCATCTACCGTTAAGAGGATGTAATTTATCTGGAGGTGAATGTTTCATCACTGTTGCTTTGATATCAATATTATGAAATATCTAAAGAAAGAAAAGCATTGGATTTAAAAAGAAAAATAAACAATATATAAACCCAAACACATATTACATATTCTTTAAAACTAAAAAGAAAGAGTCCAATATTAAAGAAGGCAGCCAGACCTGATTATTGTACCCCTTGCTGTGGCATGGAATGGGTTCCACAGGTGAAATATGAATAAAAAGGCAAGATTAAAAGTTTAAAGAAATCATTGTGAAAGAGATCTAGCAATATTATGCAGAATGAAGTTGCAAACAGTAATTCAGATATAAATTCAGATATAAATGCACAAGGAACACAAATATACCCAAATGATTGGAAAGTAAACGAGATAAAAATTTGTAGTAATTCCCTAATGCTGGTCACAATGACCAGATGTGTGTAAAAAAGACCTGAAACAGAAAAAGGTCATAACCATATATTGTCCTTGGCAGTATGTCAGTCCTTTTCAAAGTGCTGTTCTGCTTTGGTCTGTTGAGGCTAATGTCCCCACGTGAATTGCCAATGAGTAGGGTCATCATTTACAAGGGTAACATTTCAGGCTCTGTAGCAATTAAGGTTGAGAGTATCCAATAAAATTCCATTGCTATGTTATGTTGGCCCTAGTCAGTACAGGTGCTATAGCAGTACAATGTAATATAATCATAGTTACTGAGATGTTGAAATATCGTTAACAAAGAAAATCAGTTAGAAGTTACATTTCGGTTGAAACCTAGTTATTGTCAGCAGTTACTGGCTTAGAGGGCGTGGGCTCAAATCTCACCCCGGGAACTCACTTTAGTCCAAGCCCATGGGACATTAAATGGAGGCGGGTTTTATCTAGTATTCTATGCTGGGGCAACTGAAAGGAGTCCCTGATTTAATAGGGTATGTGCCAGACTCAGTCTTCTCATCTCAGCATATGACGATCGCCTGCCTCGATATTGCCCACTAAGGTGCTGCAGAGGCGTAAAACACAAACAAACAAACAAACAAATGGACTTAGTGATAAAGACCTTAAGATCAGCTACTTAAATCGATGACAATCAAAGAGAAAAGATTTAGATTTGAACTCGCTTGCCAGAGATAGACAGAATGTTTTAAATGGTGTGTTTAGACCTCAAGGTAACTGGTTACCACAAAGGGCAATCACATTTTTATTTTACTCTGGACTGTTGTCACAAACTTAATTATCTCTCTGTCCGCCTTCTGCCTGTCAGTTTTTTGGGATCAAAATGCGTTTATATTTTGCCGAAACTTACTTGAACCTTAGAAATTGAAATATATGTTTAGAACACTCAGTACAAACAGCCTGGTCAATCTGGAAAACATTATTATACACCAGTATGTAGTATAGTATATCCTCTTCAGCAAGGTAGGAAAAAGTTTTTCCTGTAGCTGGTCGTTTGGGTATCTTTATATTTAATCCGTTGTATCTTAACACAGTTTATCGTTGTTTACTTCCGGAGCGTTGTGGTTGATGGCGGTGGTTCGATCTTGTACTTGAAATTTGACCAGTGTTTGTCCAGGCGGTTTTTCAGTGCATTCATTGATGGTGCTTCAGCAATCGATGCGGGAAGGTTATTCCATGTGTTTATGACTCTATTGGCAAAGAATTTCATCCTGATGTTTTTCTTTCAGTGGCTTTTTTGTAATTTAAACTTGTGACCTCTAGTGTTTGGTGCTTTATTGTCGATCTGAAAGGGGGTTTGCTCTAACTTATATATCCCATGCATATATTTGTATGTTTCTATAATATCTCCTCAATGTCTGCGGTATACCCAGAGTCCGCGAAAAGTGCCGGTTTGCCGGTCAAAACCGGCAAAAATAGCGTGTGGCCGACAGAAGTAGAGTGGTTACCTGCCCAAATGTCCGACAGGTATTCTCTAGAGTCAATGGGATGACAGAGCAGCCAATGCAATCAGGAAAGGCCTTTGAAGACTCCAGTGCAATTAGCAAACCCTAATGACTCAAATTGGACTCAGGAGTGTCATGTGGATTGCAATTAACGTGACAGGAGTCAATAGCTCAGCAAATTGCAATTAGCTATGTTCAGCATCAGCTAGTATAGGCCCTAAATATATTACAAGATTTGAGGCTCAGCAAGGTGGCAATAATTAGCCATGATAGCAGGGGTTCTTGCACAGCTTGAGATCAATTATAATTAAATTCAAGTATAATCATTAGGCCTATGACATATTCCTACCTGGGAAGACTTTTTACAGCTGCTTGCAGCCTGTATTACGAGAGGAGTTTCAGGAAAACTTATGACAACTGCCCTGGTCGTGCTGTTTCACCTATGTCATTAAAACTTGGCATGCAGTCTGAATAGAATATTATCTTGTTTCCATCAACTTTTGGTGCCTCTCTGAGATGGAAAAAATCCATTAAAGAAAACAAACAGGCTGACTATCTTGAGGTCAAAGGTCAATCGTGGCAACTGGGTCACACTGACCTACTTTTGCTAGTGTTGCTGGGGAGCTCTGACAAGGAGGGAAGGAAGGGAGGGAAGGAAGGGAGGGAGGGAAGGAAGGGAAGGAAGGGAGGGAACGAAGGGAGGGAAGGAAGGGAGGGAAGGAAGGGAGGGAAGGAAGGGAGGGAAGGAAGGGAGGGAAGGGAGGGCAGGAAGGGAGGAATGAAGGAAGGAAGGAAGGATGGAAGGAAGGGAAGGAAGGAAGGATGGAAGGAAGGAAAGAAGGGAAGAAGGAAAGAAGGAAGGAAGGAACACATAGATACATAGATAGATGGATAGATAGATAGATTTATATAGTAGATTTGTAAATTATAGATACTTGAACTTATATATCTATACAAGCAGCTGTTAAAGTGCTTGCACGTTATTTTTGAAATTTGATATATAATGAAACGTTATTAAAACTTATTAGCTTCAATGAATCAATAGGCCTTATTCAGAGGGCTCATGGTGACTTCATATTTTTGAAGGTACAATTCCAGAAAGCTGGTTGAAATTTTCAAAACTGGTATTTCGGACTGACAAGATTTTATCCGGGCAGGTAAACTTCAGAATCTACCTGCCCGAATGTCCTGTGTGTCAAAAGCACTTTTCGCGGACTCTGGGTATACCAATGATGGAAGCTGTAGGAATTTCAATCTGTCTTGGTATGACATCTTACTGCATGCAGGTACCATCCTTGTAGCTCTCCTTTGGACAGATTCCAGGAGTTTGCATGCATCTCCAGTACTGGGAAGGTCACAGCATTACAATATTCCAGACCAGATGAGGTCTCACCAATGCAGTATATAACTTCTTAAAACAGCTCTTGTCCATACAGTTGAACGTTCTTCTAATGATCCCCAGGAGTCTATTCAACACCAAGCCATACAAAATGAGACTGAAGAAAAGAACAAGGTGTGTTGATTAAACTTATATGTGGCAAGCTCTACTCCAACAGACTGCATATTACAATGTAAGAAAATACCTGGTATTCACTATTCCTCATGTTTGGTCATATGTCAGACTAGCTATCTGAGACTAGATTATACATTCTTCAGCAGACTGAAGAAAGCGGCCAAGTAGAGACAGGCGGTGTCTGTGATGGTGCTTCATATGACTTTTCCATTAAGGAGAATTCTGACAAAATACCTTTGAAAACATGTGACACCATTCTAGGTATCATCATTGAAGTGAAAGGAATTGTGAACACTTGTCAGGAAAAGAAATAGGTGAAAAATTGGACCTTGCCGCAAGCCTGTCAATCAAGGACAATGATCAAAAACAATTTTCTGAGTGAAGATAGATTAGGTGGGATTACTTTAAGCTTCCTACTTGTAAGCATCCATAAGCCCATGCCTGTTTCATTTATTAGCTATGCTGTTACATTTGGCGCTAGGCTCCAAGACAGGTTACAACATAAAAGATTGAATATGACAGTTGTTCACCATGACCAAACTTGATCACAACTGGTTGTCCACTTAATTTTTACTGCACTTTGTTAAAACTCTAGACAGTGATGGAAATGGGGGGGGGAGCTCGGGGAAGCTGACCTCCCTTGACCAAAAAACATGGGGAGCTGTACCCTGCTACAGCTCCCCCAATGAGCAGTGGTTTAATTACAATTATCATGTTATTTTTTCCGGTCCTCACGGTATCTTTAGCCATAATTATGCTCTGGTGTAGGAATTATTTCCCTTTTAAAAATTTAGAATGGCGAGCCACTGTCACACGAACCGAGAGCTCCCAGACGAAAATTATCCATTTCCATCACTGCCTCTAGACCAAGCAAATAAATTGACACTGGTCTTCTCAATTCACATTATCTTGTAATAAATGCATTTTATATCCTGTACTTAGTTTACCAAAAGAAGGATGAACAAGGATTTAGAACAGTCATTTTTAAAACTTGGATTTAGAACAATCATTTTTAAAACTTGGTGTTTAGCTGGAGTCAAACTCGGAACCGCATCGGATAATATTTAGCCTCGGTTTGGGTCATTTGCTGCGCTTCATTCACAAATTATAATAAAAAGACCTTCTATCTTGGCTGTACCGCAGAAGTGATGAAATATGATCAATTCTGAGGTGTCATGCTCGTTTATCAATACATTTGATCTAACAGAAAACATTTTTTAGAAACGTTTTGGAATAACAGTCCTGACTTTTTATCTAACCAGAGCTACCGCAGAACTAGCGAAATATATGCCTCTGTAAGTCTCCGGTGTAATTGCCATTTCTTTACATTATTATGCCCTGTGAAGTGGTGCGTTTTTGGCTCAAGGGTGTATATTTGCGTCTCTGTAATGTTTATGGTAATGCCCTGGTTTGATGTAAAATTTATGATGTTTTGTCAAAAGAATCTTTTGATGAAAAAAATACCTTGATTAACTAAAACTAGTTAAAACTAAAAAGAAAGAGTCCAATATTAAAGAAGGCAGCCAGACCTGATTATTGTACCCCTTGCTGTGGCATGGAATGGGTTCCACAGGTGAAATATGAATAAAAAGGCAAGATTAAAAGGTAAAAGAAATAATGGTGAAAAGGGTCTAGAAATATCATGGAGAATGAAGTTACAAACAATAATTCAAATGTAAATGCACAAGGAACACAAATATATGCCCAAATGATTGCAAAGTAAACAAGATAAAAATTTTCTCAATAATCATCGTCAGTTACCAAAATGTGTCCGTAGATTTCGTCACAATATAAGCCAACGCTCGTAGTAATCCCCTAATGCTGCTCACGATGACCAGCTGTGTGTAAAAAAGACCTGAAACAGAAAAAGGTCATAACCATATATTGTCCTTGGCAGTATGTCAGTCCTTTTCAAAGTGCTGTTCTGCTTTGGTCTGTTGAGGCTAATGTCCCCACGTGAATTGCCAATGAGTAGGGTCATCATTTACAAGGTTAAAATTAAGTATGGGCTGTGTAGCACTGAAGGTTGAGAGTATTCAATGGAAGTTTCATTGCTAAGCTATGTTGGCCCTAGTCAGTACAGGTGCTATAGCAGTACAATGTAATATAATCATAGTTACTGAGATGTTGAAATATCGTTAAGCCAGTTAGAAGTTAAATTTTTTTAAAATCTTTGGTTGAAACTTAATTATTGATAGTAATTTTTTTTTTACAAGAAACGTGACTTACTTACCATGTCAAGAGTCATCAATACCTGTCTATGTTCATATGCAAGTGTAGCAAATTGGAAATCACCAGGGCATTTTATAAAGATTATCACTCATACCTCATTGGCTGTAACTTGACAATGATTGAGTTAGAAAGTTTAGCATGTGCTAAAATATGCCAAGTGCAATGGAGTCATTCATTACAAGGTTGAGATAAAGTAGAGTTTCATTAGTTCTCACAATATAGGCTTAGGGATAAAGACCTAAAGATTAGCTGCTTGCATGTTAAATTGATGACAATCAAAGAGAACGGATTTAGATTTTAACTCACTTGCCTGAGATGGACAGAATGTTTTAAATGATGTGTTCAGAACAAAGATTACCACAAAGGGCAATCACATTTTTATTTTACTCTGGACTGTTGTCACAAACTTAATTATCTCTCTGTCCGCCTTCTGCCTGTCAGTTTTTTGGGATCAAAATGCGTTTATATTTTGCCGAAACTTACTTGAACCTTAGAAATTGAAATATATGTTTAGAACACTCAGTACAAACAGCCTGGTCAATCTGGAAAACATTATTATACACCAAGCCATACAAAATGAGACTGAAGAAAAGAACAAGGTGTGTTGATTAAACTTATATGTGGCAAGCTCTACTCCAACAGACTGCATATTACAATGTAAGAAAATACCTGGTATTCACTATTCCTCATGTTTGGTCATATGTCAGACTAGCTATCTGAGACTAGATTATACATTCTTCAGCAGACTGAAGAAAGCGGCCAAGTAGAGACAGGCGGTGTCTGTGATGGTGCTTCATATGACTTTTCCATTAAGGAGAATTCTGACAAAATACCTTTGAAAACATGTGACACCATTCTAGGTATCATCATTGAAGTGAAAGGAATTGTGAACACTTGTCAGGAAAAGAAATAGGTGAAAAATTGGACCTTGCCGCAAGCCTGTCAATCAAGGACAATGATCAAAAACAATTTTCTGAGTGAAGATAGATTAGGTGGGATTACTTTAAGCTTCCTACTTGTAAGCATCCATAAGCCCATGCCTGTAATATCTTGCTCCAGCCTCTCAGACAGGTGACTGCTTGAAAAATGGTATATGACAGTTGTTCAATTTGATCAGACTTGATCGCAGATGCTTCTCCGCGTAATTCAAATGTTAAAAGTGATCTATTTATTCAATAAGACAGCGAGAGTTTTGTTTTTTACTTTGTTAATTGAACCTTAATAAGAATCTCTGACAGCCAGATATACAAACCGAAGGAAGTGTGGTGAAGTAGATAGTTATGAAACGATCATGCAAATTTAAATATCTTGAAGTGATTCTAGATGAAAAACTGACCTGGAAACATAGGCGTATTTCGCAGGGGGTCAGGGGGGCTGCAGCCCCCCCTGGCATTAGGGCATATGGAATATATCAGGGCAAATCTTGACCATTATCAGGGCAGATCCACTGCCTTGGTCACATCCGTGCCATGTTAAAATTTCAGGGAAAAATGGCGACAGCCTCCCTGCGAAACGCTTGTCCCGTACGCCTATGCCCGGAAAGAGCACATTTTTGACGTTGAGACTAAGTTGGTGTCGCTCACACAAGCTGTTGTCCTGCTGTTAACAGTTTCTGTTTTTTGAAATTGAATGGCAAACTCTCTTCAGTTTTACTTTAATTATTTGTTTTGCATAGGGTTACTGTTAGAGCTTTCTTAATTTACAACTAATGTCTGCAACATTTCATAAGGTCCCTTATCATTACCTTATCTTTTTTTACAATGCACTACTTCTTCCTATGTCTTTCAGGATGAGTGATTTCTCCCTTTGTCTTTGCCCTTTGTGAGTTAGTACTTGTGGAAAACAAAGAGGTTTGTCATGTAATTTCTGAAGGGCATTAGCAAATGTCATCTTGACAAAATACTTGCTGTAGTAAAATGTCACGGGGAATGGTGTTGTAATGCCTAATTAAGAATGTTGGGTCAGACTGCTTGAACTGAAGTCTTGGTGGACACAATGACTCTAAGAAAAGCAAGCTTAAAGCAAAATCTCTATCAATAGCATGGGTGGTAGGGAATGAGTTTTAAAACTGAATCACACAGTGAAAGAACTGAGTAGTATAGGTTTTTATTGTATGCTTCAAACCGCACAACAAACCAGTTGTGTGAGATTAGCACCATAATAAGCTGCTACTAAATATGCAGTCGATTTGCCTTTGATTGCCCAATTGCATTGTTTGAAGCAACTGTTAGCCAGGCTTTGAAACGAATCAGAGGAAAGCTGCCTTTGTCTAAAGCTAACCATTTCAGCCATATTTTAATGCCCTTCAGCCTCAATGCAACCAGAAGATTGCTTCTCCGCACACCCAGTGGACTCATTGATTGCTTGGTCAGAGAAAATAAAACAGGATGATTTTAAAAGATTTTAGAGGGGTTTATATGGATTTTATCAAGGATTTGCTGGATTTTGGTTAAAATGGATGGCTTTAGGGGGATCTGTTCGGCTTGCAGCAAAATACAATTTTACAAAACCAAACAGCTGAGAATGAAACATTTATGATAATAAAATCTAACGGGATTGAAATATAAATTCCTTAATCCCCATTCTCAGGCAGATTATGGGAAACCACGATCATCCAAAGCATAGCATTAACTTTTCATTTCTTTCTGAAGCCCATTTGACAAAGCAATGTTTACAGCTGTCTCTGCCATGTCAGATGCTGATAGGAATAACACATTATCTTGTGGCCACTAATCCTTTCTTTGAATGAACTGTTTTGCTCTGTCAACGATTTGTATGGACTGGGCGTCAGCATGACCATCCGCGATCCTAGATACAAAATTTGTTCCTTTGTGGTCTGGCCTTCTAATGGCCCAGATTAGAGTGTAATTACTGCTAAGTCATAAGATAGATGGTAATTTACAAAATATCAGCTTTCTCTAGGGGGGCAGTAAGATAGTGAAAGATATTCTGCTTGACAATTTTCCCCAATTGTGCCCATAAAAATACAAGCCAAATAGTGAGGGTGAATGTAAAAGCATACACAAATCAGACTTTAAGTACCACTAATCAGTAGCATAGCTAATTAAATGGTGATTTTTGTAGTTTGAAAATTGATCACAGCTAAATGCCACCAAGAAGATTGCGATCAGTATAATTATTTGTCAAAGTTGGCATATCAAAGAAATATGTATTAAAGCATATGGAGAGGGTAAATCTATAAGGTGTCAACATCTATTAGAACACTAGCTGGTTCGCTGTTGAGCCTCAGGAACAGAATGATGGAAAGGCAAACAAAAATTCTGATATTCATTACAAACAAATTCATCACAATTGATTGTGGCAGGTAAAAAAAATTAACTGTGTAGTGGATAAATAAACAGGGATTCCATTCAGAAAGGCCTGTTCTTTTTGTCTTTATGATATATTCTGCATAGCAGTGTAGGTCTGTCGTATTTTCAACTTTCAATTTTCAGTTTAAAATTTGTTTGAAATTCTACCCATCTCCTACGTAACTTAGGAGTCATCAATAATTGGAACTCCTTTTTGGAAACTTTATAAATATATCTTGCAGATCTCAAATTGATCTAGCGTGGTGCGCATTGTATTGCAGTTGTACGGATAATGATTTTAAAATTGCTCCGTTGGTTTCCCAGTCAAAAATCCTTAAAAAAATGCTCTGGGAAGGTCATGTAAGTACACTGAAAGACAAAAGTTATGCATGTGTTGGGAGGGCAAGATGTTCGAGGGTTATGGTCAATATGATGGTTCCATGGTGTAAGACACCCGAAAACAGGGTCACAAACAATAAATCACTGAACCGGGGAACATTTTCGTTTTTAAAAATGGCTGACAAATGGGAGTTTTCAGAAAACACAGTTTTTGCTGTTGACCAATACCATTTGCAGGTATGCGGTTTCATGTGAGCTTAAATGAATCCTTAAACATACAAGCACACAATTCTTTTACAACTGAATTTATTGTGTCCCCAATTACAGAATATGATGGGGATGAAACTATTGGAATGGTGCAGGTGTGAAAACTCAGCTTAATATTGTAGAGTGTAAGATGTTCATCTGTCAAGTGTAACAAAGAAAGCTGCCTGTCACAGGGAGGTAGGGCAGACAAGGAATAAACAAAGAGGTGTTGGACCAAGAAAAACAACCGGAACTCAAGATACCCTCCATTGTAATGAAGGCATGTTTCTGGATGTTGTAGGGGATGCTGCAGATGAGAGGACTTCTCAACCTTGGAATGAACCCCAAGACCATTATCTTTAGACTCTATGGTTTATTTTATGTAAAGCATATGTTTGGTAGAACCTTATATTGAGCACACAGATGAGGTGCTTGAATGCACAACATATGCATAACTTTTGTCTTTTAGTGTAGCAATCATAATGAAAATGTATGTAGCCCTGTGAGCAAAAATTAACACTTCTGCAGAAGGTCCACTTTATAGAAAAGCAGCCAAGCTTGGGCCAGGAGCCGTTTGTCAAACTTACTGTCATAGAGCTTGGGACACAGCACATAAGCACATATATAGACAGCCACACAACAGAGTTGCTACACTTTAATAAGGAGCACTGGTACGCCTTGTTGCACCCCAGATGAGGGATAGCACATGACTGAAACTTGTTTGATGTCTCTTTGTTATGGTGTACCATATTATTTTTTTAGATGCGTGAATTTGTATTCATAATAATATTGATGGGTCATTGAGTTATATGCGTCATTGAGTTATATGTGGCATTGAGTTATATGTGTACATGGATTCAAAAGTTTTCTGACATAGGTTTATCAATGGATTGACCTGTTAATCATACTATGAGACCTGCATAATATTTTGGGATATATGTATAATTGTATATAAGGGGGGAGGGGGTGCACCCACCTACCGGTTATGGCAGATATTCTGCTCGGGTGCCCTCCAGCCCAACACTGTTAAATATTTATAATTACTGATTAGATAATTTATGTATAAATTGTAAGTGCATTATGTTGTGTAAATAAACTGTAAATCCAATCCAAACCCCGATGTAATGCCACTACTGTTACTTGTGAGTAATTGGAAAGTCAGGGAGCATGTTATGAGTCTTTCAGATAGTAAAATCAGTGAGCGACTAAGTGAGCTAATGAGTAACTTAAACTCAGTGAGTAAAAGTTACTCAGGGGAACTTCTGGCATCAGGCATATCAGAAAACATGTCAAGGAAAAGAATTTAGGGAAAAGTCAATTTCTTTTTTTTATGTCAAAAAATACCAATTTTAGCTCAAAATCTGAATAAATTACTAGCACATATATATATATATAGTTTGTCCTATAGGTGCATTATGGCAGCTGGTAAATACTTTATGAATCAATCATAATTTAGTTAGTATAAGTGGTAAAAGAAGTGTCTGTTAGTTTTTTGGTCAGATGCAATCTACCATAAAGAAGTCAATGAGTAGGCCTAGGTATTGCTGGTGCCCCAACGGAACCACACTTCTCAAGACATGATGGAACTTTCTATTTCATATTTGAGTGCTCACCAGATTCAGTCTGCTTTATATGCTGTGATGCATGTGTACTCTTGTGTGATGTCGGGTAGCAGCTTCCAGCAAACTTGATTGTTGACATTGATCGTAGGAAAGTAAAACAGCCAAACGCTACCAACCTGTGGCAATTTACACAACTATTCAGAGAGTAAAAATTTTTTTTCAAGTGTCGTTTTTGCTGATGTCTTCACATGGAACTAGAGTTTCCAATGAGAGCGAGAGTTTTCGAGAAGTCTCGAGATAGCAATGACCCAGCATTTTCTCGTCTCGCCGAGCGAGTCTCGAGAATTGAAATGTTGATCATTGTTTAACATGGTGTTCATGTGTTTAATGTTTATAACAGTTACAAACCATTGGGATGTTGTTTTTTTTTGCTTGATATTATTGTTATTGTGTAATTGCTCCATTGTTCAATTTAAATATCTGTTGATGATAATCCCCATTGTATACCTGATAAATGCTGAAGTTGAACTTGTACAAATATTTTAAAATTGTATAATATCTGGATGTTTAGCTGTGATTTATAGGAAACAAAACACACAGATTAACATTAAAACTATAAAGGATATCATAAAAGCCAAAAAATGTGATCAATTGCAAGATTAAATCTCTCTTGTTTTATCATTGTGCCAATGGCAGGACAGCATCCTAGATTTCTCGAGAAATTCTCGATTCTCGTGCACTAGACCATGTCATTCTCGAGAGGTGTCGATCGAGACTCATTGGAAACACTACATGATGGAACTGACGAAGTCTTCATATGAGGTTTCATCTTCAAATTTTCAAAAATGGCTCTTCGGATATTACGAGAAAAAGCAATATTTTACACACTTTTCTTTTTCATCATGTTAACAGAAAGTGTTTGATCAAACTCGTAACGCCAGTTATGAAAGCAGTTTAGAAAAAAATATTGTTTGCTTTTGCCCGAGAAAACTTCAATGTTTCATGTCAAATTTCGTGATTTCACAAGAAGTGTTTCGGTTAAGCACATCTGTATTTGTGATGACCGTCATCAAGATTGAAATTTTATGAAAATATTTTAGGGATTGTCTTCCATTTTGATGGGAAATAAATATTAAATTTACGAAACATTTCTGAACTCGATTTTTGGAGATTTTTCTGTTCCTGCTCACATCCAGGAGCTCAGCAGCTTCTATAGAAATTTGGCTTTGTTCATGGCACTTAAACTTACAATGTACCAGCATTGCGCTGATTGCTTAGTGCAAAAATACAGGTTGTAAAGCACTATTTACACATGCGCTTTGTAGAATTCCTACATCACATCAAATTATATACATGGTGCAACAAAATGCAGCTACTGTCGTCTATCCATTCTATCTGTCAAAAATGTTCCCCTGTATTGCAAGAGCAAGACTTAGTCTGCATTGTATTCCCTTTATCCCAGTGTAATGCATGCCGCGACTTGTGTTGACATCAGATTGACGTGCATGTAACAAGTTGCTGGAGGCAACATGTCACATGGTACCAATTTGCATTGTTACAGTACAGCTCAAGAAATCATACTACATAACACATAATATTATCATCCTTTTTTCTATTCACACTTTGAACAGTACAGTTCCACATATTGTGCAGATTGTGCAGATCTCAACAAACTGAAAGGTGATCAGAGAGTTGCACTTGTATTTGTCCTACATTGTATCAATATGTATCAACAAGCTTGAGCATCAGGCCTACACAGGAAGTAAATGTTTCCCAGTTCCAATACAATGAGGTCGAGAGTCAGTGTCTATCCAAAAATCCCAATAAATATGTAAAGGGAAAGCTGGCGGGGGGGGGGGGTGGGTCATTGAAAAAAAAGTAACATTGAATGAGGATTTAGCCTGCTTTTCTCGTCTTCTATTTCTATAAGCATACCATCTTTTTAAGTCTAGGAGTGTACATTTGTGTTGAAAAATGTGATGGAGTGCATTATTGTATTGGGTCTGACATAATATGCATGTCACATGGGGCCTACTTGTGTCAATCCAAATCTGTATCTCCAAAATTCAAACCTCATCTGCAGCAACACAGTGAAGTGTCATTGCGAAGTGTCTCTTCTGTTTGTCACATCAATAAGGCACAAGATGCAATCAGCTTCAAAGAAATAGAGCTACAGGAATGGCATACAAAGAAATGTTAGACTTCATTGACAAATCAATTTGTGTACAACAGGAATGTCAGAAGGAAAACCACAAAGAAAAAGAGAAGTAGAAAGCTGAAGTATTTGCATTGCATATCTTAGAAGTGCAATCATTGTACTTATTGTTGTTTATGCAAAACAGCTATCACCTTAATACTTTCTTTTGATATTACCTTTCATACTTATAGTAATGTGTTTTTACTGTTGTTTAGTGTCCTTTGAAATTTTCTGTAAGACTTGTTAACCAAGAAATTTCTTATTTTGCCTTAATTCGACATAAAACGAAAAAAGAACAACAAATGATGTCATTCTGATAATTAATAGAGAAACTCTTCAAAGGATTACACAAGAGGAACGAGAATGAAAAACATTGAAATCAAGAATGAAATTGTTACCAGTGTTTGTTAATCTACCTTGCAAACATTAAGACTTACATACAAATTGGACTAATCATGATAATAAAATAAATATATAGTCTTGCCAGATTATGATTAAAGTTTCATATCATAAAAGAGGCAACTGAACATATCACTGAACCAAACAGACAACCATATCAACTGTTTAATAAATATATTCCTTATCCTTGGAGGTTATGTGAAAATGATGACCAAATATGACTTTTTTGCCTATTAACTGCTCACAGACTACAATGGAAAAAGAATCGTCTGATCTCAGTCCTTCGGTGGATTGCTCATTCCAGGGCATTGTGGGTAGCGGAAATTGGACGAGCCACATGAGCAGGGAGCAGACGTAAAGAAATTATGTCATCAATGCAACAACGAGGCAAATGTGTAGTGTCGCCACAGAATTCGCATTATTTAAGGGGTGTCAGCAAAAAAAAAATAAACCATTTGTATGACCTCAAACTTGCATACAGTGACAAATAAAAGATGCAGACAAGTTAGCAATGTCACAGGTACACATGCATAAAATAAAGTAAAATGTTTACCATGACAGACTTTTTCAATGGGTTTTAATTGTAACCATGAAGTATGATATTCTAAAAGAAAACATAAACTGAACAATATTAAAAACGCAAAACTATTTCCAAGGTTCTATTTTGTAGATATGCTTGACATTGGCGATAAAACGTGTGCCAATGTGCAATCAGTTATTGAAAGACTAAAAGGCATGAAATCAATCAGGTGCGACAATTTTTTGCACACCTGCTGGCAAGTTTATCACATTAGGGTTTGACCACACTGGACCGTGGCACTACGGACCCCATAGAGAAAATTTAATTATTTCATGTGAAAGCTTGAAGAAAATGATGAAAAAGGCCACACTATTCACCAGAGTTGTTGCCACTTGGCACTTGCTTTATTTTGTATTGTTTGAAAAGTCAAGTTAGAGTTTTTCACACACAATGAGGCTTTGGGAACTTTGTTATGCATATATGTTGTTTTTTTTCAGAAAAGATTTCCACTTGACAAAACCTCAAAGTATCTGGAACTAAACCTCATATGCATATCAATTTTTAAAAGTGATGAACCAGGAAATGGCAAAGTAGACAGATGTTTCAGATTTCCTTTTGCATTGTTCCTCTTGTACGAGTATTCCAATCGCTGATTTGTCAGTGTGTGAAGGAGCCTGGCTGGGTGTCAATGTTAAGATAGAGAAGACAGGAACGTATGCTATGTACATGTGTGGCTTACAGCTATGTCCTGTATAAGTGCATTACATATCCTCACAGTCAATTTCTCACTCTTCAGTCTTTAGACATAGGGATTCCTCATATTTCTACATAGACCTGTACATGTAGTGTGCATACATAGATACCTTCACTGTTATGGGGGGGGGGAGGGTTGGTCTAGTGGTAGCGTACTGGACTGCCAATCGCTTGGTCCAGGGTTCGAATCCAGTTCTTGCCGGGTCACCAGGGCCTATGTAGGATGGCTGTTTCTGTCATCCTTCCCCTCATTACCGTGTTCTCCTCCTGTCCTAATAAGCCTACCAAGTGCATAAATACAGACTGTAAAGCCCCAATCGTCCATCCATCCTTCACTGTTAATGTAGTCGGGATTAAGTCAGTAGGCTTTCAGTTATTTTGATAACATATTGGTGTAAGTTGCAATTCCTTTCAGTTATCAATCTGCCTGTACCACATTCTAGTGCTGTCTTCCTGACACATATCTATCATACACTGTATGCCTGGACTTTGAAGCGTCCCTCTGAGAAGTGTTCAGTAAAGGAAATTTCAACATCAAACAAGAAGCGTTCAGAAAGGCAATATCAGCAACTAACTTCGAAATGTCTTCGGGCCACGCTGTACACTATATAGAAGTTATATTCTATTTGTCACATATATATGCATTCGTGTCAGGTCCATATTACCCAGATTATGCAGCAACATCCATCTGTCTTTGTGAGTCTAACCTGTCATCTCCTCGCAACTGCCCTCCAACCCCACAATCTCTGCACCTCTGACTTACAGATTTGTTACCACAGCATTTAATGAATACCTCTGTGCCTTGCATCAAATTTGTCGGCCTTAACATATTCATTGGGGCTTACTAACTTCCTTGTGTCTTGTTTCCTATACATAAGATAATTATTCAGTCACAATGACAGAGTCTTACATTGTATATTGTCCTTCGTTTTGCTATTTCTGCATGTGCTGTTCTATTAAGTTTGACAATTCACTTGGCATTTACTTTAAGCAATTTTCATAATGTTATCTTTGATATGAGCTGGCAATCTGCTCATCTGGGATCTTTGAGTTGTTCAAAATATCAGTTCCTAGTCAAAGCTTTTACAGCGTGTTAAAAAGTATGTAATGAAGTTCCTCCATCAATACCTATAAATTTTGTAGATGAAGCCTTCTAAGTGTATAAGTGGGATGATAGCCACTATCTAACAACATTGTTCTTTATGCAGCTTTCAATATTCTTGCGCAATGTGGTGAACAACATCCATGTGCAATCTCCATTTTCCATGTGTTGTGGTTCACATGCTGCAAATGGTGATGGCATCACTCATCACATTTTTCTGCATCCAGAATGGTGCTTCATTGTGTGCTGCATTAGAAGCATTAAGAATGTCACCAGTAGCATCAATAGCATGAGACATGTCAGATTATTTGACAACAACATCATAATAATCAATGACAAACAACAACACAGAAGTTGAATACTGTAATATGGGGTGAATTGGGACACAGGGGTGAAACGGAACAGAGCAGGGAAATATTTTATATAGGCCTAGCGTAATACAAAAATACATATTTGTACTTGCATTAGCAATTAGATTTTTGGCACATTTGTAGTACAGTACAACCCAAAATAAAGAAAGAAAATTTTCTGTCAGAAGTCCTCTGTTTACTTATTTTGCCCTCTTTTCTCCTCTCCACCCCAAATCTCCTTACAACTCCCTTTGACTCCTTACAACAACCTTAGCCCAGATTAAGAACTCTATTTAGACAGCTACCAATGTAACTGCAATTAGCATAGGTGCAAAATATAAAGAAAATCAAACACAATTAGGGTGATTGAGTTAAAATTAGTTTTGTTTGAATGTGATTTTAATGTAACTTTAAAAGGTAGTTTCAAGTAGATAAAAGTAGGAAGTGATTCAGGGGTAGTCAAAAGGTGTGAAAGGGTAAAGTAGTGGCTGATTCTTCCTTCCTGCTGGGGTAATCGTACTTTATTTTGGTTTGTACTGTACATATACAAGCGCATATTCGGATAGAGTTGCATACTTCTAACTGCAGGCAGTGAGGAACTGCAGCGTCTTAAATGATTCTTATACAAGCCAGTCAAAGCTTTGGATCTAGCATATTTATATAAAGTGTAAGTACTAGAGCCATTAAACCTGCTGCAACCTGAAAATCACTCTAATTTGGTATTATGGGACCATAGTTAAAGAATAGAAATGGGATTGTTGCGCAATTGAACTAGTCTTAATGTCAACTCATAAAAAAATGTATTCACAAAGATTGTAGTTGCATCGACCCTATTGAAAACTGGCAACATTGCTCATCTTTGTACCTGATTTATTACACTGAAATTTACGAGGCTCTTCAGAATTGCTGTTTTATTCCTTCTTTTGCACCATTGATGAGTTATTACACCCATCTCTTTTTATCTTAATTTCATGCCATTGCTGAGCAGTGTCACTTTTATGAATTAATGTGTCGATTTTAGTATTCAGCTGTGGCAGAGAACATGAAATCATTTTGAAAGGGTCTTGTCGCATGCTCAGTGGCTCTTTCAGAAAAGACTTGAGCTATTTTTCATGTGTATCAATGTTTATCAATTGTTTACAGGATATTTTACAATAGCCTCTATTCAGAAATTATGTGTAAAATTGACAGTCCATCGATCACATCATTGAACATTCCAAAGTTTTGTTTTTTTTGTAAACCTGTTGCATATGATATGAAACAAACATGAGTCTTCTATGGCTCAATTGCACAGAATCTAATGCCTTATTATTAATAACATGGTTGTTTGAAATTAACATTGTGGACTACTCGTGGTTGGCTGTTTTCTAAAAGCAAACTTACATCTGTTTTGAAAATATTAAAATGATGTCATTAGATAGTAATCTTATCAAAATTCCAAATGATTATTGTGAGTAATCAAGTAAAATGTTGCTGTCAGTAGATAAAACTTGACAGATAATTTTCTTGAAAGCTAATCTCAAAACATATGTCCTGAAACTTCAAAGACAAATTTTAAAAGATATTTATATTTATTGCAAAGCTGCATTGCCATTCCCTGTGTTGATACCCAATGAGATGTGTATCAAAAGGTTTGATTCGAGTAAAGCCCACAACAGCGCTATCATTTGTGGATTTCACAGATCCATGTATTCTCATGTAAAACTGTCAGCGGCTTTGCAGCTCTTTGATATAGCAGATGTTTTGATTCTTCTCCTACCTTTTGTTTGCATCTTCACATTCAAAGCACACTCATATTTTGGAAATGTTACTTTGATATTGTGTCTGATATATGAACTGTGTACAGTCATATGGCCTAAAAATATGATTATATGACCCTTTATGTATTGAACTGTGTTAAATTGTCCAAGATGTTGAAGAAATAAGAGCAGATACTAAATCTGTCATCTTTGTATTTGCAAATCAACCAGGCTTCCTCACTCTGCCAAAGATGAATGTATACTAAAATCTAAACAAATTCATTAAAGTCACGCAGCTTGGAAATGGCATGAAATAGAGAAATTGGCATGAAATAGAGAAATTGAAGTAGGTGTCGTCAACAGTGCCAAAGACGGAATTCCAAAACACATTTTCAATTCTAAATGTCATAAATCAGGTACCGTTTTGAGTCTACCCTGATCAACTGTAACAATAATATTTGATTTTGTGATTAGAGAAAATATTATGATTTTTTAAGTCATCCAAATATTTTGCTTGATTTTATGCATGGTGTTATTACGGATTGCAACAGCTTCAAGATAGGCTGCATGAAGATCTACTGAAAAAGATAACGGCCTTTGAAGGTTATGTTAAAGGTAGTAAGTCCGCTGATTCTATGTAAAGTTTAACCTGTTGTTATAGATCATAAATAGATCGACTTAAAGCATAGTATACTTTTTCAATCAACAGAAATGCTTGTTTTCTATAATTAATCCAATTTAATCTTCAACTCAATTGGCATGGACTTGTCTATTGACTTTACAAGAACTTGAAAGATCAGTCTGGTTTTAAATGGGAAGTTGCTTGCTCTTCTATTGGACTGGTTGATTGGTAGCATACTCCTTTATCCCATACCTTAATCAGCTAATTTGACTACTGGTCATGTGACTCTGGTACAGAGTCTACAGATGGTCTGGTACAGTGTACTGGTGATAGATTGCTGGGCGAATTAGGATTAAATGTTCTTGTCAGGGTTAATTTTTAGAAAAGATACCTGGTTAGATTGTATCCCCCCAGTACATACAGTGTACAGAATCCCGTATGAATTAGCAACTTAGTAAATCTGCCTTAACCTTCAGTATAAATATCTTTCTTTTAAATTTATGATCACTCATTGTAATTCTAAACTTGAAGAAAAGGACAACTTCAGGAGCTTTGAATTTATTGAGGAATAAGACACACAAAGGAATAGAACTAGGTCATCATGTGAATGACTCAAGTTGGCCATCATTTTGACAAATAAAATATTAACATATCAATCCACTTACATAATGACAAGGACGAACATCTTGGGCTCTTGAGTGATTAGTTTTTCAGATCAAACAAGCTTTGAAAATCCTCCAATCTTCTTAAAATACATCTTATATGTAAATGCAAATTCAGATCACAGAGTTCTTTTTAAAACCCATGGAAGCTGATGATTCATTTCTGTATTTCATCCCAAAGACAACAACTCTGTTTTAAGAACATGCGATGCTGGGAAATAATCCAGCTGGCTGAGCTGCTAGGAGTCCCTGAAACACCTTCAATCTGCAACCGATTTGCTCTTAATTTAATTAATTCCTGCACACTTTAATCATGCATGGTTTTTAGAGTCCTTCAGTATTCTCAGCTAAATTGTATGTGGCAAAGATTTAAATATTATGAAGCTACATGAACACTTAATAAGACCTGCATAATTTTGCGAAGGTTATGTTCGATGTACATTGTAGATCTGTATCTGAGAGCATTGATTCACTAAATTATGCAATTTAAAGCATTAAATATGAAAGAAAAGACAGAGAGAACCATTGAGATTATAGTCGTGTAATATTATACTAATTGAAAGACAGATAAATAGCAATACCTGTTAGTAGACGAACTGAAACAGGCGAAACATGCATTAGACCAGCCTTATATAAGAGACGCTGTTTTTGGCTGAGATATATTGTCTGTTTGTTAAGCCAAAAGAAAGAAAAATTGATCGTTTCAGCTGATATCTAACCCTACCTCCAGCCATACAGGGCTTGGTAATGGGAATCTATTTGCCTTCAAGTCATACTGAGATATTCCTATGAAAAACTTTTTCTCCAAAGGGTCTGATTGAAAAAAATTGATGTGACCCTGCGGCACTTGAAAGGCTGTGATAAATCAAATTTGTTTTGACATATTGCTGCTGATGATTGAATGTTTGCTAGTACAAGGGGAGGTACTGTTTGCTTGTAAATGTGGCCCCACCGAAGACAGGCAGAAGCATGCCAAAATAATTTCCTCATTTCCGGAAAAAAAAAATCTTGTGCACTTCCATTGAAAGCAAGTACTAATAATGTCTTATTAACAGAGAATCTAGAAAATTATTCCTCAATTAAGGGCTTTCTTAGCTTGGAAAACTAACCCGGGTCCCTGAGGTTAGTAGCCCAATGTGTAGCCATTCAGCCATTTAGTAGGCGAAAGTTTGGTCCTCTTAGAACCAAGGGTCATGTGTTAAGGAGCTCATGGGGCAGTAGTGCGAAGATCTTTCTTGCAAGCAGGATATGAAATGGTATTTGATTTTGAGATAATTGCTGTTTAGCATCATGTTGGATGTTATTTCATGATTGTCCATATTATTAACAGTATGAGTGTTCTATCTGTCAATACAAAATAATTATCAACATGTTATATTTCAACAGATTCAAATATTTCATCTAAATGGTTCACTTACACGTCCAGGGATATGTTGAATCATGATTTAATAACATGGCAACTGAAGGTACATGACATCACACAGAAAGTTGGTGTGAATATGACATTGTATTTTCTTGTCTGAAGTCTTAATGGGATTGGAAAATGAAGTTCAGAATGTCTTCTCTCCAAATTCAAGTGGTGCGTTCATGATGCGAACTATTTTCACAATCTGGGGGGCTAGTCCCTGGACTATACTGCCAGCCTGCAATCGGTCTAGGACAAAAGCAGGACATGTTTTAAATGTTTCTTCAGATATGAAAGCAGCCTGCAATTCGGGCTATTACAAGAACTAGTGGAGGTGACCAAAGGTGTTCCTGTATTACTCCCTAGCCATATGACTTCAGCAGGATGAGAGTTCATATTGACATTCAGAGCACATACAGAAGGAAGAAAAATGCTTGACATATTCCAGTTAATTCCCTCTTGCTGGGTCAATGGTTCCTTGAGGTTGCAGTCATGACCGTTGATTACTCTTTCAGTGGCAGAGTAAATTTATGGCCCCACAAGTGTGGTATATCAGCTGTATTCTGCAAACGTGTGCATTTCATTTGGTTTTTTTTTCTTCAACTTTTTATTCTGCAAGAGACGTCACAGTATGGAAGGACTTATCTGAAAAACTGAATTTACATGAGAATTTAATTTTCGGTATGAAGGGATAGATGCATAATATGTTCTGGACAATTGCTTCTGCTGTGATCCCGATTGAAGCCCTTCAGAAGTGTTACAGAATATATCTTATTATGCTTGGCAATGATTGCATGTACATGGAGAATCAGCAGTTGGGTGATATTTTAAAAATTAGATTCATGCCAAAATGAAGCATTTTCTAAAACTACCTGCTATTTTTCTAAGGCTTATATTTAAAACCTCCGATTGGACAGTAAATCGAAACCTTGAAACTGAGTTTCAATATTTGTGAAATCTTTTTCCTTCTTCTGGGGTAAATATGCATTTCCATGGCTACAGATTACAGACATTCACCAATCACCATGCGCTTTCACGAATTTACCATGTTATTTTAGTATCTATAGCTTCACTCAAATTTGAGATTTATTTTAATATAGGATAGTCAAGTTGTTAAATAAATGAGCAAATAAACAATAATATTGTTCTACTACAATGTATTTCTGTATTAGAAACAGACAATTATTCTTTGTCTTTGCCATGTGACTTATGATTCTGTTAGTGCTAATTAACCCTTACTGGACTGGGCTGTTCAACTAAACAATCTCCCAGGACGATTGTGACGTCATAAGCTGTTGTTTAGGGACATAAATGGTCCCTCAGGCAGCTAGCTAGGGTGCCATAAATGTCCTTTCAGTCCAGTAAGGGTTAACATGGGCGGTCACTGAGCCAAATATGATAATTATCTCAAGGGTGCAACTTTAAATTCCGGTTGCTGCCCGTAAAGATTGGCCTGAATGATAACCGGGATCATCTGGTAATTGCCTTCATTGAATGGCTGTACCAGAGGAAACTATCCCAAATAATATCAGTTACACCCTGCTCATTTCGAGGGTACGGGAATATACACCACGAAGGACTTCATACACCACTAAGCCGAAAGGCTGAGTGGTGTATGGAGGCCTGAGTGGTGTATATTCCCGTACCCTCAAAAAAAGCAGCAGGATGTAACGGTTTTATCCTCAGACTTCTTGTTTTATTGATGCCCATAGATTTTCTTGCAAACCGAGTCTGAAATGTCTTTCAGTAACAAAAGAACAGCATTGTGACGTCACCACCAGTACTGCCACCAGGATGATGTCACAATGGCTCAAACAATGGCATTGTGACGTCATGACTATTGTTGCTACAAGTATGACGTCATAACAATCCTATGGTCGCAATTGTGACATCATTGTTTATCTCATACACCCTGTCTGGTGAAGACAGACAGGGTGTACGGTGTCATACACCTCAGCTCTCAACCAATCAGAATTGAGGATTCACACTGGACTGAGGATAAGTGCTGGTAACTAAGCTAAAAGACAGCCCTTTTATCCAAACGATTGATTGAGAGATGTCAACAAAAATCTGTATTAACATATAAAATACCTATAGATCTATCAATCAATCAATCTATCAAAATATCTATTTATCTGTTTCTCTATCTATCAATTTGCTTTTTGTATCGAAGTCTTAACCTATAAAAAAGCTTATACATAAGTATTCTTAAGTACATCGATTCTACAAGATAAGGGATTTCGCTGGCGATAATTTTTGCGTGTGAAACGTCATCAAAGATTATGTACATCATTTTCAATGCGAAACTTGCAATTAAAACCTTAATAAACGTCCGATTTTCAAATTTTTAAAACCTGCGTATATCAAATAAACTCCCCCGAATTCAATGCTGGTGTAGGCTCTTATATCATGAAATAAAGATTCGTGTTTTTTTTTTAGTAAAAGCAAAAACTCACTTGATTTTTATAGAAGACATCATAAGCTGTCAAAAAAATAGGGTGTCAATTTTTCTTTACATGCTCAGTGTCTGAAATCCAAGATGGCATCCAAGATGGCCGCCATTTAGCAATAATGCAATATCTTCACTAATAAAAGAGGTATAATTACAAACAAAATATGTAAATTGGGGTTTTCTGACACAGAAAAGCCAATGGAATCATAAACTTTAGGCTCCAGGCATTATTGACTTGTCTAAGATTAAGGTAGCATCTACAATTAGGGGTGTACCGATCAAGGATTTAGCCGAACCGAAACGGACACCAATCATGGCCCTCATGACCGGCCGAAACCGAGCCCGAACCGAACCTTTCCATGCCTGTCAGCTTGATAGTCCTGTTAACTCCCCCTTAGTCAACAGGTGGCCGTCTGCTTCATTGGTATGATTACGCAACAGCAGCTGTTGTGCAACGGACCAGGAAGAACCGAGAAAAGACTTCATGACATTATTTCGTAATATTAATAAATTTGACAAGAGAAGTATTTACCAACTACATATTATCTTGTGTTATGTAGTATGTACAGTCTATAGCAAATTTCATATATCCATGCAGAAATTAAATGACATTATATATTGATTTCTGTAGGTGTTCATGAAATACATTCATTACAGTATCAATGTATTAAAAACTTGCCCAAAGGTGTTATAAATGTTGTGAGCAAATTTGTTTACTATTTTAATAGATCTGAAATTTTAATATTACAATTCTTAAAAATAACGTGCAAGCACTTTAACAGCTGCTTGTAGACTATCTATCTGGCCATCTATATATCTATCTATATATCTATCTATCTATCTATCTATCTATCTAACTATCTAACTATCTATATTTGTCTATATATATCTCCCTTCCTTTCATGCTTCCTTCTTTCCTTCTTTCCTTCATTCCTTCCTTCTTTCCTTCCTTCCTTCATTCCTTCCTTCCTTCTTTCATTCCTTTCTCCTTCTCTTCTTTTATTGGTTTAAGCTTTTTACAGGTGATTTCATTAGCACGCGATTTTGGTCATTCACACTTGATAGTGAGAATTCATGCCAAACAGGGACTAACTACGTTTGATTTATGAAATGTGTGACGTTCTATTGCTTCTTAACCAATTAGATTAACCAAAAATGCTATGTATTTTGTGGCCAAGAACCTCAGAATCGCGTACTAATGAAATCACCTGTAATGAATTTGTAAACAATCCCCCTGGCACTTGGCAGCTACCATCACTGCAGCAGAACATTTAAAATTCGCGGGAAAAATGTACATTTTAGTTTAGAAAATAAAAATTTATTGTCACAGAAGTTTACCAAAAGTTGATGGAAGCAAGATAATATTCTATTCAGACTGCATGGCAAGTTTTAATGACATAGGTGAAACAGCACGTCCAGGGCAGTTGTCATAAGTTTTCCTGAAACTCCTCTCGTAATACAGGCTGCAAGCAGCTGTAAAAATAAGTGCAGCTTCACGGATTAATAGCCCCCCCCCAAATCCCAAATTCCAGGGTACCTCCTCAGGGACGTTCAGGGCACCGGGTCTGACCTTGCAGGGAAGTCAGTTGTTGACTGCCCTTACCCCCCCCCCCCCTCAAACTCGGCAATCAATAAATGGTTCCTAGTTAAGGAAGTTGGCCATTCCAACTTCCTTCTACAAATTGCAAAGAAAATATATTAGCATCTTTCAACCATACTTAGGCATCATACTTGGGCTTGTAACTGTGTATGATGACTGTTTGACCTCTGTAGATGGAAAAAAAGCTGTTCATTGGCCTACTAGCACCATTTATTTATCTATTATTGCCAATATAGTATCTGGCATTCCAAGAGCATCTCAAAGAAATACAAATAAGGGTCTGTGTACCTTGACAACCACATCCACTTCCTGAATATGCAGATGAGGTCATCTCAGGTCACAGCCTTTTGAAGGCTAAAATCTTACTCTTCAGCCCTGTCACTTTCTTTGGGAGTCAATCTACCTTCATTTTATTGTGTTCTGTATCAAATGACTCCTAAAATAGCTAGCTTATAACTGTTATACTGCCGTTTTGGCACTGTTATCAAAGCCAATTAGTTCCATTTTTTGCCACATGTAGGCCTTTTAAACTGCTGGTGGCTCCACACAGTGTGTATGTCAGATATCAATCAGGGAAATTATATGAGCTTACATGTACATAGACAACTGGAATTTACATGCCAATTAATACAGTAATCACCACTATGTAATTTGACAATTAAGGGATTCATCTAATATAAGCTGACATTGAAGCTCAAGAAAGTAGGAAGTGACAGAGGAAACAAAGGAAGGAAGGAAAAAATAAAGGATGTAAGAAATTAACAAAGAAAGTTGGAGAGAAGCAAGACATCAAGAACAGAAAAACAAATTATAAGTATGGATGCCAGTCACCATATGTGCCAGTCATGTGATTTTAAGGCTTTTAAAAGAAAAAGGAATGGTTTCATAAACCATTTCAATCCCAATAAGGTGCTGCAGAGGGGTAAAACATAACAGAACATAAACCATTAACAACATTTCTTTCACAATTAAATTATGTAATATGTAGATTCAACACTGCATCATGTGTTATTGAGACTCTTGGCCAACTTCCTATTGGTCGACTCATTTATGATCGAAAATCTAGTTAGTGTGTGAAATGATTTTGAGATAAGAAGACTATTTGAGTGTGTGTTATGTTTCTTTACAAAATGTTCTTAGGCCTAAACTTATTACTTGTGAAGAAGTTTTTGCAAATTGTTTCTCCAGACTTATTAGTTAAACTGTAGATATAGGCCTAAGTGATCTTTTTAATAGGAAATCGGGAATAATGAGAGCTTTGCTAGGTGTTACCCTGATTTGAATGCAATTTTTGATCTCATTGTATCAATCTGACAGTCGTGCAAATGAATAAACAATAATTATATACACTGACTGACGAGGTAACAGGATTGTGTATTGGGAGAAGGGAGGGGGCAATTAAGGAGGCCTGGATGGGGCAAATGTTTTCACGCTTGCCCAGCCACCGGACAAGCACCCTTCTAACATATTTTATAACTGATTAGGGACTTGGTTACCAAAATCAACATTTATGAATGGCCTTCAAGGCCATTGATCGGTCCTTGTTGAAAAAATCATATCATTGACACATGATTTATCCTGCTCCTTCCTCTTTTGTATGCATGCATTACAAATCTAATCATCAGATGAGAACAAGAAAAATATTTGCTATAATAACACTGCAATGATCATTTTAGTTCAATGTTGGGAGATGTAGTAATCTAGATTATGTATGCCTTCCAATTTTAAAATGCGACTATCAGTATTCAAACCTAAATTGCTTGCATGGGGCTTTAGGGTAAGAGCATACAAATTAAGATATAAAGAAATATTTTATTGAATGCATGCAGCATGAGAACGCAAATCTCTGCCTGACCTATGTTATGCAATAGCAGATGTGAGCGCTTCGAGTCAAGCAAGCGTGACTTTGCTTTGGGAGTAGGAGGGGGGGGCAGTGTCATGAACGGGGGGTGGGGAAGGGGGTGCGGCTGAATTAATGACCGGCCTGATTTGATGCCGAGTAACCGAACCGAACTAGAGGGTACCGAAACAAGCCGAACCGAACACCGAGCACAGGTTCGGTACATCCCTATCTACAATGCTGACTGTTCACTGTAAATTCTAACACCGTAATCCATTCTATGATATTGGAAATTAAAATGTACACACCATATGATATTGGAAATTAAAATGTACACACCTCATGGTGAATTAACATATCTATAAACATATCTATACAGGTGTGACATAGTACATCTCTTACATCCCGAAGTACGATACATATTGTGGTTACGATACACTATGTACAAGATATGACATGAAATTTAGACTTTAAGTTCCGCTATCAACCACTTTCAGATCCATTCTATGATATTGCAACTAAATATCCAAGCAAAATGCATGTTTAATTGAAGAAATGTACACACCACATGGTAAATTAATGTTTGAAATCCCAGATGGCATCCAAATTGGCCGCCATTTAGCAATAATGTAATATCTTCACTCGTAACAGTGATATGATTGAAAACAAAGCATGTAAATAGGGGTTTTCTGACCCAAGGAAACCCAGAGAATTACCATAATTTTGGCTAAAGGTGTTATTTACTTGTCTAATATATGAAGATGGTGTCCAAAACAACCTTTGACTCAGTGCAAGACATAAAATATATATTAAATACAAAAATTGCAGGAGTTCAACATTATGCTTGATATATCAGTTGAATCAATGTTTTCAACTTCAGTTTCTCATAAAACTGTACTCAGATATCCAACAAATGGATGACAACTTCCCTGTGACTACTAATCTTTATTTTTGAAAAGTTTCAAACTATGATCGATGATAACACTTTTCCTGAATTAGACATGACAAGTCCAAAATCAGTGATTGACATATATGTAGTCACTGAAAAATGTTCAACGTCGGGTTTAATATGTATACAAAGATAAATGAAGTGACTAGGTGCTTCATCCTTCTTTGCCTTCAGTATAGCGACTATAGTATAGTCAATGACGTTCATTTTGGGAAACCAGTTTTCTTCATTAGGTAAATGATCAAATAATTTGTCATCTGCCAACGCACTTCAAAAGGAAGGTGATTGCAACCAAAAAGCTTGATACACAGATCATCTACATCAGGCCCTCATGGAGTTTTGTACCAGACCAATACTTTCAACAAGCAGATATATGTCATTTACCAAAATTATAAAATAGACTATTTGCATGATGTGTTCTCTGAAGATATTGGCCGAACTCAAGGCAAACAGATTGAGCAATGTTGTTGAACAAAAACTTTTGCTGAAGTGCTGATATATCTTACTGTGAGATATTTACATGGTGGAAACATCCGTAAAGTTATGAATGAAAATCATTATATCAGAGTATAACAGAAGGAAATGGGTTTGCTCAACACAGTCATGCCATATGCATTCATATACAAATTATCTAGTGGACATATATATGACATTGGAGACACAAGGGAAATTCTGGTAGCTAACTTGTAGACAAAATATTGACCAACTTGTGCACTTCCCAAATCACAGACAAACTAAACATACACCTCATCTGACGAAATTACGCAAGTAGGTAATTTTAGATTGGTATGAAAACATTTGAGCCTAATGTCTTATCCTTTTCACATAATCATTGGCTTGATATGAGACATCTTCCATGCAACTTTCATCCAATTCCATTGAGGCAAAGTTGAGTTGGGCCTTATATTCAAATATTTTGGTGTCTTACGAAATTATGTAAAATCAACATATGAGGCGGAGGGGCCTTGATAATGTTATATTTTCAAATTACTGCACTCCAGTCATTAGCGTCTAATCATTTAGCAACTACTCATATCAAAAAATTTTGCTTAATTGCTGCCTCTGCCAAGCTGTACGCATTAATTGTCTCCATTGGAATAACATTGGTTTTGCATACATTTTTCTAATGAATGCTTCCAAAAACCTCAAAGAGGTTCCGATCTTTAAAAACATGTTACTACCAGTTACCTTACTCTATCTATTGAGCTCAGTTCAAAGGTCACTGAAGTAACTTGTCTCCCTTTAAACTGGCTAGCAATCAAAAATCACATCCATGACCTACCATTGGAATAGCATTGCAAATCAGAATGTGCATTTCCTTATTCAATATTTTGTCCATTCCAAATGCATAACTTATCACTCAGTTTCACTGAACTAAATGGATGGAAAAAGGTTATTTTTAAAGTTGTTTTCAAAAGAATCGGAACCATTTTGAGATTATTGGGAGCATAAATTAAAAAATATATGCAAATCCTATCTTATTCCAATGGAGACAATTAATGCGTACAACTTGGCAGAGGCAGCAATTAAGCAACATTTTTTGATATGAGTAGTTGCTAAATGATTAGACGCTAATGACTGGAGTGCAGTAATTTGAAAATATAACATTATCAAGGCCCCTCCGCCTCATATGTTAATTTTGCATAATTTCGTAAGACACCTAAATATTTGAATATATGGCATAACTCAGCTTTGCCCCAATGGAATTGGATGAAAGTTACATGGAAGATGTTTCATATCTAGCCAATGATTATGTGAAAAGGATAAAACATTTGGCCCAAATGTTTTCATACCAATCTAAAATAACCTACTTGCGTAATTTCGTCAGATGCGGTGTATTTGCCAGATACAGCATTTGTATAACTTCAGATTGACAATGATTTGGTTAACTATCTGACTGCTCCCATGTATGCACACATTATTACTCAGTTGTTTAAATGTGAAAGCTTTTTTTGTGGCTTCGAAATTGGAATTAATACTTGATGTCAGTACGCCATAATCAAGTGTGTCTCATTATATATATATAACTGTGAAAATATACAAAATATTGCATTTGTCAATTTTATCTTGTTCCATTCAAACAACATGGTTACTTATTAAAAAATATATATCAAAGACCAAAAATTAGAAAACAGGAAACATTTTCACGCTCTACCTGACTTTAAAGCAATACCCTGAAGGAAGTGTAAAACTTCGGAGAGCAAAGAAAACAATAATAAGAAACTTTCATGATTTTCACTTCATTGTTCTGTGAGTTTTTCAGAAGAACAAAAAGGAGAGCGGGGGGGGGGAGGCATTGAAAAAAGTAACACTGCATGAGGATTTAGTCTGCTTTTTTTCATCTTATATTTTTATAAGCATGCATTGAAAAAAGTAACACTGCATGAGGATCTAGTCTGCTTTTTTTCATCTTATATTTTTATAAGCATAACTTTTTGTTTTAAGTCTGGGAGTGTACATTTGTGTTGAAAAATGTGATGGAGTGCATTATTGTATTGGGTCTGACATAATATGCATGTCACATGGGGCCTACTTGTGTCAATCCAAATCTGTATCTCCAAAATTCAAACCTCATCTGCAGCAACACAGTGAAGTGTCATTGTAAAGTGTCTCTTTTGTTTGTCACATCAATAAGGCACAAGATGCAATCAACTTCAAAGAAATAGGGTTACAGGAATGGCATACACAGAAATCTTCAACTTCATTTACAAATCAATTATGTACAACAGAAATGTCAGAAGGAAAACCACAAAAAAAAGAGAAGAAGAAAGTTGAAATAATTGCAGTGTATGCTTAGTAGTGCAATTTTGTACTTTATTGTTATTTATGTGTGCAACAGCTATTACTTTGATATTTTCTTTTGATATTACCTGGTATACTTATAGTAACGTCTTTTTACTGTTGTTTAGTGCCATTTGAAATTTATTCAGCAAGAAATTTCTTATTTTGCCTTAATTCGACATAAAACGAAAAAAAAACGAATGAACAGATGTCATTCTGATAATTAATAGAGAAACTCTTCAAAGGATTACATAAGATGAATGGGAATGAAAAACGATTGCAAACAAGAATGAAATTGTTCCCAGAGTTTGTTAATATACGTTTCAAACATTAAGACATTAGAGTAAATTGAACTAATCATGATGGATTGCTCATTCCTTTTTGGGTAGCAGAAATTGGACAAGCCATAAGAGCAGGCAGCAGACGTAAAGAAATTTAGTCATCAATGCAACAACGAGGCAAATGTGTAGTGTCACCACAGAGTTGCATCATTGAAGGGGTATCAGCAAAAAAATAAATAAACCATTTGCATGACCTCAAAATTGCATACAGTGACAACCTAAAGATGCAGACAGGTTAGCAATATCATAGGTACACATGGATAAAATAAAGCAAAATGTGTACCATGACAGACTTTGTCAATGAGTTGTAATTGCAGCCATGAAGTATTGATATTCTAAAAGAAAACATAAACTAAACCAAATTAAAAACGAAAAACTATTTATAAGGTTATATATATATATAGTATTTTATTCGTTCATAGTTACACAAACAATGTAAGATATAATTGAAGGTTAATATGTAATTTTGTGGATATGCTTGATATTGGCAATTAAATGTGTGCCTCAAATGAATAAAATCAATCAAGTGTGACAATTTTTGCACATCTGTGGTCAAGTTTATCACATTAGGATGTGACAACTAGACCGTGGCACTACGGACCCCATAGAGAAAATTTAATTATTTTATGTGAAAGCTTGAAGAAAATGATGAAAACGGACACACAATTCACAACAGTTGGTGCCACTTGCTTTATTTTGTATTGTTTGAGAAGTCGATTCAGAGTTTTTCACACACAATGAGGCTATGGGAACTTTGTTATGTGTATACATACATGTGTCTTTTTTTTCAGAAAAGAATTCCACTTGACAAAACCTCAAAGGATTTGGAACTGAACATCATATGCATGAACATATGATGAGATGAACCAGGAAATGGCAAAGTAGTCACATGTTTCAGATTTCCTTTTGCATTGTTCCTCTTGTATGAGGATTCGAATCGCTGATTTGTCAGTGTGAGAAGGAGCCTGGCTGGGTGTCAATATTAAGATAGAGAAGAAAGGAATGTATGCTATGTACATGTGTGCCTTACGGCTATGTCCTGTATAACTGTATTCCAGATCCACAAAGACAATTTCTCACACTTCAGTTTTTAGACATAGGGATTTCTCATATTTCTTCACAGAGTTGTACATGTAGTAAGCATACATAGATACCTTCATTGTTACGGGGGGGAGGGTTGGTCTAGTGGTAGCATGCTGGACTGCCAATCGCTGGGTCCACGGTTAGAATCCAGTTCTTGCCGTGTCACCTCGGCCTATGTTGGATGGCTGTTTCAATCATCCTTCCCCTCATTACTGTTTCCTCCTCCTGTCCTAATAAGCCTACCAAGTGCATAAATACAGGACGAAAGCCCCAAACATCCATCCATCCTTCACTGTTAATGTGGTTGGGATTAAGTCAGTAGGTTTTCAGTTATTTTGATAACATGTTGGTCTCAGTTGCAGTTACATTCAGTTATCAATCTACCTGTACAACATCTAGTGCTGTCTTCCTGACACATATTTATCATACACTGTACGCCTGGGCTTTGAAGTGTCCCGTTGAGAAGTGTTCAGTAATGGAAATTTCAAGATCAAATGAGAAGTGTTCGGAAAGGTAATATCAGCATCTAACTTCGAAATGTCTTCTGGCCACGCTGTACACTATACAGAAGTTATATTGTATGTCGTCAGCCTAAAGCAAAATTGGCCTAAGTCATTTTTGGCAATTTTCGGCAAACAGCGAAAAACTGACTCATACCAATTTTTTTTTTAAACAACAATGACTTAGGCCAAAATTCTTTTGTGGTGTAGCTTTGTTATTAAGCAATTCTCCATAAAATTTATGAATGAAATGCGAGGAAACAACTTCAATAAAATTAATACTCATAATTATGACCGAAAAATATTGGTGATATCCACTAAATTAATGATAACGAAATTGGCCTAAGAAAATTGAGTTGGGGTTTTGAGGGGTTTATTATTAATTTAGGAGTCCAAATTTTTTTTAGCACATGTATTATCATAAGGACTTTCCTATGGTACCAAAAAGGAAAAATGGCCTAAGTCTGACTAAGTCTGGCCAATTTTGCTTTAGGCTGACGATGTGTAACATATGCATTCGTGTCTAGTCCATATCACCCAGATTATGCACCAACATCCATCTGTCTTTGTGAGTCTATCCTGTCATCTCCTCACAACTGCCCTCCAACCTCACAATCTCTGCACTTCTGAATTACAGATTTGCTACCACAGCATTTAATGAATGGCTCTGTGCTTTGCATCAAATTTGTCTGCCTTAACATATTCATTGGAGCTTACTAACTTCCATGTGTCTTGTTTCTTATGCATAAGATAATTATTCAGTCACAATGACAAAGTCTTACATTGTATATGGTCCTTCGTTTTGCTGTTTCTGCATGTGCTGTTCTTTTAAGTTTGGCAATTCACATGGCATTTACTTTAAGCAATTTTCATAATGTTATCTTTGATATGAGCTGGCAATCTGCTCATCTGGGATTCTTTGAGTGGTTCAAAATATCAGTTCATAGTCAAAGCTTTTACAGCGTGTTAAAAAAATGTAGTGAAGTTCCTCTATCAATACCTATAAATTATGTAGATGAAGCCTTCTAAGTGTATAAGTGGGATGATAGCCACTATCTAACAACATTGTTCTTTATGCAGCTTTCAATATTCTTGCGCAATGTGGTGAACAACATCCATGTGCAATCTCCATTTTCCATGTGTTGTGGTTCACATGCTGCAAATGGTGATGGCATCACTCATCACATTTTTCTGCATCCAGAATGGTGCTTCATTGTGTGCTGCATTAGAAGCATTAAGAATGTCACCAGTAGCATCAATAGCATGAGACATGTCAGATTATTTGACAACAACATCATAATAATCAATGACAAACAACAACACTGAAGTTGAATACTGTAATATGGGGTGAATTGAGACACAGGGGTGAAACGGAACAGAGCAGGGAAATATTTTGTATAATAAAAAAATACGTATTTGTACTTGCATTAGGAATTCGATTTTTGGCGCATTTATAGTATAAATACCGCCGCATATTCAGATAGAATTGTGTACTTCTAACTCCAGGCAGTGAGGAACTGCAGCACAAATCAGTCTAATATGTTTTATGGGATCATAGTTAAAGACAGGAAAAGAAATTGTTGCGCTATTGAACTAGTCTTAATGTCAACTCATATATAAATGTATCATATTAAATTAATCGTATTAAAAAAGATTGTAGTTACATCGACCCTATTGAAAACTGACAACATTGCTCATGGTTATGCCTGATTTATTACACTGAAATTGATTTGGTTTTTCAGAATTGCTTTTTTACTCCCTATTTTGCATCATTGATGAGTTATTACACCCAAATCTTTTTATCTCATTTTCATGCCATTCCAAAGCAGTGTCGCTTTTATTAATAGTGTTTGGATTTTAGTATTCAGCTGTGGCAGAGAGCATGAAATTATCTAAGTGGCTCTTTCAGAAAAGACTTGAGCTATTTTTCATGTGTATCAATGTTTATCAATTGTTTACAGGATATTTTCAGATAGCTTCTATTCAGAAATCATATGCAAAATTGACAGTCCATCGATCACATCACTGAACATTACAAAGTTGTTTTTTGTTTTGTCAACCTGTTGGATATGATATGAAATGAACATTAGTCTTTTATGGCTCTATTGCACAGCATCTAATGGGTTTTGAGGGCGTGGGTTCAAATCTCACCACGGGAACTCACTTTAGTCCGAGCCCATGGGACATTAAATGGAGGCAGGTTGTATCCAGTGTTCTATGCTGGGGCAACTGAAAGACCCTGGGCATCCCTGAATTAATAGGGTATGTGCCAGACTACCAGTCTTCTCATCTCATCTTCATATGGGGATCGATATAGCCCACTAAGGTGCTGCAGAGGCATACAACACAAACAAACAAACAAACAGCACAGAATCTAATGCCTTATTATTAATAACATGGTTGTTTGAAATTAACATTGTGAAATACTTCCATGGTTGGCTGTGACATGAATTATAGAGTGGCTGTTTCTAAAAGCAAACTTACATCTCTTTAGAAAAAAATGAAAATGACACAGACTTCTAAAATTGTCATTAGATAGTAATCTTATCAAAATTCCAAATGATTATTTGGATAATCAAGTAGAAAGCTAGTCTAAAAACATATGTCTTGAAACTTCAAAGACAAATTCGAAACAGATATTTATATTTGTTGCAAAGCTGCGCTGCTATTCCTGTGTTGATAACCGATTAGAGGTATATCCAAAGGTTGGATTTCGAGTAAAGCCCACAAAAGCTGCGTCATTCTGTTGATTCCACCGATCTATATGTTCTCATGTAAAACTGTCTCGGGCTTTGCAGCTCTGTGATATAGCAGATGTTTTAATTATTCTCCTGCCTTTTTTTTGCACCTTTACATTCAAAGCACCAGGCCATTTTTAAGTATAAAAGTGGTGGGGATTTGGCCCACCAGCCCCTGCAAAATCCCCACCACTGACATAGATTTGCCCCACCAGTAAGTGCCCTTTGATTCTAAGTTTCACAATAAAATTGCTAAAATGTAACAATTCGCAGTAAAACTGGAGTTAAATCCGTGAAATTTAAATGTAATGTATTCATTGAATTATTTATTTGAGAGAATAGTTCCATTTGAAATCTTTTCAACATGCAAGTTGTGTTTCTAGATGCAATAATAAAATGCCCTCTTTGGCCAAAATCCCCGCCGCTGAAGTTTGTTTAAAAAATGCCCTGCAAAGCACACTCATATTTTGGAAATGTTACTTTGATATTGTGTCTGATATATGAACTGTGTACAGTCATATGGCCTAAAAATATGATTATATGACCCTTTATGTATTGAACTGTGTTTAAGGAGCAAATGTTAAATCTGACATCTTTGTATTTGCAAATCAGCCAGGCTTCCACACTCGGCCAAAGATGAATGTATACTAAAAGCTAAGCAAATTCTGTTGGAGTGACCTGAATCTACTAATTTGACATCTGGTCATGTGACTCTGACAAATGACGCTAATATCACTGACAAATGAAAGAACAAATTAGCTTGAAGTGACCTTGTTGACTTGTCAAGGTCAAAATAACTCATAGACAATCAATCAAGCTTTTCGAATTTCTTGGAACCTCATAGGACTTTATGCCTGATCTACATATAAACTTTTATTACACAACGGAATATCATGAGGATACATGTGTTTTGCAAAATAAAAATAAATAGCAAAGTAAAAAACTGAAGATATATACAATATGTTGTTGTATCGATAGCTAAGCACTAAGCAATATGTTATAGAGCTAACTAAGCGCATTAATGATGACTGTAATAGAATTTCAATGCGGCTTGGGAAATTATTATCAAATATATGAAGTCAATTTTGTCTATAGAAAAGGCAAATATATGTAATTTGAACAACCCTCCTCGCCAGTACATACAGAATCCCATATGAATTAGCAGCTTTGTAAAGCTGGCTGAACTTTTACGATCACTCATTGCTATTCTATACTTGAAGAAAAGGACAACTTCAGGAGCTTTGAATTTATTGAGGAATAAGACACACAAAGGAATAGAACTAGGTCATAATATGAATGACACAAGTTGGCCATCATTTTGACAAACAAAATATTAACATATCAATCCACTTACATAATGACAAGGACGAGCATCTTGGGCTCTTGAGTGATTAGTTTTTCAGATCAAACAAGCTTTGCAAATCCTCCAATCTTCTAAAATACACCTTATTTGTAAATGCAAATTCAGATCACAGAGTTCATATTAAAACCCATGGAAGCTGATGATTCATTTCTGTATTTCATCCCAAAGACAACAACTCGCTTTTAAGATCATGGGTTGCTGTGGAATAATCCAGCTAGCTAGGAGTCCCTGAAACACCTTCAATCTGCAACCGATTTGCTCTTAATTTAATTAATTCCTGCGCACTCAAATCATACACAGCTTTTAGAATCCTTCAGTATTCGCAGCTAAATTGTATGTGGCACAGATTTAGATATTATGAAGCTAAATGAACACTTACTAAGACCTTTATTCACATGCAAGCTGATTATCCCTGCCGGGTATAAGATGCAAAAATCATAGGTGCCATGCTTACACCTTCAACAGCTAAAAACTCCTCCCCAAGCAATGCCACTCACCTAAACTATCCACCTATCCTTATTGATCTATCCTGTCCTTCTGATAACAGCAAATAACAGTGAAACAGCTCCTTTATTTACGTTTTCTGCCTCTGCTGTTCTTCCCCACCAGGGGCGCATGAATCTCCATCGTAGTTCACTGACTGCTCACGCCAGAGGCTGGCGCCACCGTCTCTCTTCCCGCCAAAACCATCCACACACTCCAGTGTCAGCTGCTTCTCATGCCTGCACACTGGCTGACCCACTTCTGTGTAGGATTTGGCAATGTGCCAAAATATCACTAACTCTTTTACATCACCAATACTTCCGGAAATCCATTCACATCTTTTCCCTGCTCAAGTATATTCTCTACCTTTTCAATCAAACCACATGCTTTCAGACAAACTGCAGATTTTTATCATTTCCCTGTCAATATTTCCAGTGCCATCACTGGCCATCAACCTCTTCATTTTCACATACAGTGGGGGGTCAGGGGGGGCTCCATTCCCCCTAAAAATGTCCCTCAATGGGTATATCTAGTGATGCATACTTTTACAAAGGTTATGTTCCATGTACATTGTAGATCTGTATCTGAAAGCATTCATTCATTAAATTATGCAATTTAAAGGATTTTAAAAATATGAAAGGAAAGACAGAGAGAACCGATTAGATTATTAGATTATAGTCGTGTAATATCATGCTAATTGAAAGACAGATCGATAGCCATACCTGTAGACGAACTGAAACAGGCGAAACATGCATTAGACCAGCCTTATATAAGAGACGCTGTTTTTGGCTGAGATATATTGTCTGTTTGTTCAGCCAAAAGAAAGAAAAATCCATCATACCAGCTGATATCTAACACCACCTCCAGCCATACAGGGCTTGGTAATGGCAATCTATTTGCCTTCAAGTGATATTGAGATATTCTCATAAAAATTTTCTAAAGCGGCTGATTGAAAAGAATTGATGTGACCCTGCAACAATAGAAAGGCTGTAGGAAGTCAAATTTTTTTTTACATATTGCTGCTGATGATTAAATGTTTGCTAGTAAATTTGAGGTACTGCTTGCTTGTAAATGTGGCCGCCACCGAAGACAGGCAGATAATTGCCAAAATAGTCTCCTCATTGCCGGAAAAAAATAAAATTTTGTGCACTTCCATTGAAAGCAGGAGCTAATAATGCCTTACTAACAGAGAATCTGGAAAATTATTCCTCCATCACGGGGTTTCTTAGCTTGAAAAACCAACCCGGGTCTCAGAGTTTAGTAGCCCAATGTGCAGCCATTCAGCCAAGCTCAAGAATAATTACAGGGAAAGTGAAATACTGTTCAGTTGGCGAAAGTTTGATCCTCTTAGAACCATGGGTTATATTTTAAGGAGCTGATGGGGTAGTAGTGCGAAGATCTTTCTTGCAAGCCGGTTATGCAATAGTATTTGATTTTGAGATAATTGCTGTTTAGCATTATGTTTCATGTTATTTGGTGATTGTCCATATTATTAATAGTATGAGTGTTCAATCTGCCAATACAAAATAATTATAAACATGTTATATTTAAATAGCTTTTTGCAATTTACATTGGTTTAATGGCTGAAGAATGAAAATCCTATCTTGTTTACATTAAAATGGGTTCTCAATACATTGCTTACCAGGACTTGGACAGCAATGTTAGGATATGACTCACTTACACGTCCAGGGATATGTTGAATCATGATTTAATAACATGGCAACTGAAGGTACATGACATCACACAGAAAGTTGGTGTGAATATGACATTGTATTTTCTTGTCTGAAGTCTTAATGGGATTGGAAAATGAAGTTCAGAATGTCTTCTCTCCAAATTCAAGTGGTGCGTTCATGATGCGAACTATTTCCATAATCTGGGGACTAGCACCTGGGGTATACTGCCAGCCTGCAATCGATCTAGGACAAAAGCAGGACATGTTTTAAATGTTTCTTCAGATATGAAAGCAGCCTGCAATTCGGGCTAGTACAAGAACTGGTGGAGGTGACCAAAGGTGTCCCTGTATTACTCCCTAGCCATATGACTTCAGCAGGACGAGAGTTCATATTGACATTCAGAGCGCATACAGAAGGAAAAAAAATGCTTGATATGTTCCAGTTCAGGGGCGTAATTTTCATGTAAAATGTGGGGGGGACAAGAAGTAATTCAGCCAGCGCATGGCCTGGATCCAACGAATTTCGCGTTCTCACGGTACGCATCTTTGTCGCGGGACTTTGGGGGTTGCCAATTTTAGCAATGCAATATCAGGGTATAAGACTTATGATTTGAAAAATCTATAAAGTTGTTATTTTTCCCTTTCATCTTTAGAAGCTTTCAAAAGAATCAATTAATAACATGAAAATACAAATATTAGCCAGTTGATGATTTCATACAAACAACAAGTACTCGTAAATTTAATCCACTGTTACAGTACACGAATACCGAGTCCTTACTGAATTCGACTGAAATGTTCCTCGTGAGGTCACAGCCCTATCCATGCCATGTTATTCTCTATGAGTCATGAGCAATTTATGAGTTCATAGCCTATACTTGCAATGCAATCAAACGAGTGACCAACTGAGTAGGTATCAATGAGGTCACAAGTTGCTGAATGACAAGTTGACAGCTTATTTCATGGTGTTTGATAGGGCCTGTTGTGAGGTCATTGATGGCCACCAACAGCTTTTCTATGAGCACTTATTTTTCGTACTTCATGTACAATTTCACAGTACATTTGTTTCAAATAAGCTTGAGTATCTCAAGATATGTTTCTGATTTTAGTGACATTTGGCTAAATTATGATAACCAGCTCTTCCAATGCAAATGACCAATTTTACAATGTGGGGTAGCTACCAACTGGAAGTATGTCATCAGTTTAATGGAGAAATTTTGTTTCTCATGCATATTTAGTGGACCACTGAGGACCTATTTTTAACATTTTTATGGTTTGAGATTGAGCACCTTTCCTTTTGGTTTAAAAAAAATATCTAAACTGAATTGATGCTAACATGCATTCAGGGCCTGCTGACCCGTAAAAAATTTAAGCAATCAAGCTACAAGTAAACAGAGTAAAAATCAATGTAAATTTTGCAAAGGTGGACTTATGTTTGTTAAACTCTTTACAATGAGACATTAACAAAGTTAAAAAATATTTTGTTAGGCTTCAGATAATGAAAAATGCGTAATATAATTTATGTAAAATGTACATATTTTATACACTCCTAGTGGCAAGGTATTTCCTAAATAGATTTGATAATTTGTAAACTTATGATTTACTAGACAAAATATTGACTACCATTGTGATGATAAACAGGCCTCACATTTCAAATATGAACTTTTTTACAAATACTCACTAACCAACACAGGTCAAAAAGTGGAGGGCATTTGCCAAAGAAATTCAGACAAAACACACTGTACAAAAATTGAATATATATGTACGGTTCGTAGCACTAAACAATTATTGTGGTGGAGAGAATTGAGGAATACAAGCTTACATTAATTAAAACAAACCAGAAGCTGGGAAATATCACCCCTTCAAGACAGAAACATAATTGCCCTATGCAATAGATGGGCGATAAATATACTGTCTTTGGGCATGGAGGGGGGGGGGGAGTTGGCTTGGAAATTTAGGTTATGAATGGCACACATGGAAACCTAATGTCATATGCATCAAAAAACTTCTTTTGTATCCCACTTCATTGAAATTGAAACTGTATAGGCAATCAAAACATACCTGCTTTTCTTTGATGAATTCAAACTAAATTTTAGTGCATGTAAATGGAACTCATCCTCAACAGAACTACAATTTTTACATACATAGTTTAATATCAGTAGGCGCATTCTTACATTGACGGCTTTCGATTTCAACAAGATGAGTGCTGATTTGCAATTAATATTGTCAAACTTTGCTTTTTCGATAATTTTGATATAGTTAAGGCACAACCTTTAAAAAGTGATGATTAATGCACTTCATTTTTTTACGAGACGCGACAGTTGAATAAATATTCTGGAATATTTTGTTTCTCGGCTTTCCCAACTGAGATCCAATCTAATTCTCGAATATTTTTATATTTTTTAATGTCAAAAAGTGGGGGGGACATTTCATATTATGTCCCCCGGGGTCAAAAATGTGAGGGGGACATGTCCCCCCCGTCCCCCACCAAATTACGCCCATGTTCAAGTTAATTCCATCTTGTGGGGTCAGTGGTTCTTTGAGGTTGCAGGCATGACCGTTGACTAGTCGGTCAGTGGCAGAGAGAAGTTATGGCCCCACAAGTGCGGTATATCAGCTGCTGCAAACGTGTGCATTTCATTTGGTTTTTTTTTCTTCAACTTTTTATTCTGCAAGAGACGTCACAGTATGGAAGGACTTATCTGAAAAACTGAATTTACATGAGAATTTAATTTTCGGTATGAAGGGATAGATGCATAATATGTTCTGGACAATTGCTTCTGCTGTGATCCCGATTGAAGCCCTTCAGAAGTGTTACAGACTTCATATGTTACTGTTTATTGCAATAATTGCATAGATGGAGCGACAGCAGTTGGATTATAATTCAAAAATGAGATTCATACCAAAATGAAACATTTCATAAATTTATGACAATTAATCAAAACCTTAAAACTGAGTTTTAACTTTTCTGAAGTCCTTTTCTTTCTTCTGGAGTAAAGATGCATTTTCATGCCTACAAGTCAAAGGCAATAGCCACTTTTTGGAAAGTACCGTAACATAAGTTCACAAAATATAGGATAGTCAACTTGTTAGATTAATTGGCAAAGTTAACTTGTTCCATCCACACAACATGGTCACTTATTAAACAATATACATCAAAGACCAAGAATGAGAAAAAAGGAAAAATATTCACGCTATACCTGACTTTAAAGCTAAGAGGAGGCCATAGTATTGCTTCATTTGACCAGCAAAAATGGCGAATCAGAATACAAAGATGTTAATAAGAATGTTAAAAGAGCTACCAAATAGACTTTTCTTTGAAGTTGGGGTACTAATTATCACCTGCTGTTTTTCTCTCTTCCTTTTACTATTCTTTTGCTTTGGACTACTGCAATGTATGAAGTCCAGCCACAGCACTAGTTTTTTGGTGCACTGCCTTTCTTAAGGTAATGACTTCTTTTTTATCTTCTTCGGCTTCAGAAAACCCCCATTATTTTTTGACATTCTGCAAGTGTAGCTTTCCCAAAATAATCATTATTTAGCTTGTCACAGTCCTCTTGTGGAGTAATTCATTTTATCAAGTACTGCACACTCTAAACGGCGTCAACTCAAATTTTCCTCAGGCAAATGGATGGGAACTATGCCACAGCTGGGCAGTCTTAAACACTTTAGAGTAGCTTTAACAGCTTTTTGCCTTGATTGACTGGACTATGGGCTTTGAGGGTCTCTCCAAAGCATGACTGGAACACCAGTGTTCTGCTCTGGACATTTCGGACCTCTTAGTGTTCTCATTAGGACACTCCTGGGCGAGAGACATTGACAGAAGGAAGCCCCCTGCTAGATTCCTTTCTATGCAGTTGGACCAACCGACTATAAGGCAAAGGCAGTATAATATTCGCGCAGCGAAACTAAGCACAAGAAAGGTTTCAAAAATCTGTGCAGTGATGGTCTCAACATCAATGGTCGACAGCAGGAAATTAGGTCAAGTGGGACCAGCTTCTTATCAATGGTTTAGTTTCGAATTTAACAAAACATGACATATTCATATTCAAAAGTGTCTTAAAAATTCAATTTTCTCCATTAATATTCCCTGTTTCTATTATTTTTATGGAATAGTTCATTATAAGCCTTGACAAATTATTTTAAAACATGTAATTCATTTCATTTCAAAACAGAGAACAAGAAAACATAACAAAATTAAGGTTACATAATCTTTGTCAATTGATGATTATGTAACAGTGAGCAATTAATCTACATGCAGATCATGTTATTGTTTTTGTTATCACTATTATGTAATATCAACAATCTAGCATAGACTTTAATTTGGCAGCTTTCAGAGTAGTCTTCCTTTTGACTATTTAGCTGATTATCTATCAATTATATTCATTCTCAATCCTATTTATTTGCTATCCTGTCTATCTATCTATCTATCTATCTATCTATCTATCTATCTATCTATCTATCTATCTATCTATCTATCTATCTATATATATATATATTCTATTTTTGATCTATTTTATTTTTCTTATAGTTTCTAGTCTAAATTTCTCTCTATTTTTCTATATATCCGTCTTTCAATTTCTTTGAAACAGTAACATAACTGCCTTTCATACAATGAATATGAAATAAATTTAATGAAAGTTATGGTAAAACCATAAGTCCTAAAAAAATTTTTTACAAGCTGCGCGAATTTCATGGCTGTGCCATTCATATTACTCTGATGCGGAGCACTCTCCATTTGGAATCAGACCCTCATTTGCTTAATTTTTCAGAACAATCCCGCCTGTGATGTATATGTGAGTGTAAATGTAAGAGTCACCAAGAATTATCCGCTATGTCTTCAGTGATGTTGGTAGTGCTATACCTGTGGTTCACCAAATGGCATGCTTTTTGAATTTTGTTTCTGAATGTCTGCCAATAAAAATGACCAGCCAAAGCCAGACCCTTACAATTTGATATTGTCACAGGCATAGCCACAGAACTTTGGATGAAACCACAGACCTGAGAAAAACAATAACATCCTGGCCATCACCACTGTCAGACCTCACGTACCAGACAGTCTGTCCATGCAGACAGTAAACCATTCAAACTCTCTTTTTGCAGCTATAATGGTCATGCCTGGTCGGTTGTGTTATATTGCTTAAAATCAGAAGCAAAATGTGATGATGAGATCGCACAAAGGTTCATTCAACAAGGTCCTTGGTATGATCTGACGAACAGTAGTCCTCTATGCCAGGAATAGCAATAGACAATTGATAGATAAGGTGAAATATAGAAGCCTTTCAAGCCAATTTGTCCAACAAGAAAATCAGAGGATATTCTCAACATGTTATACATTTAGCCCTTATAAATGTTGGATCTTTTTCCAACGGAGAAACGTGGGGTAGCCAATCTGATCATTTACTTTGAACCTTTGCATGTTAAACTTCTCACACTCTGTATATAGGCTACAATTCCAATTAAGTCACAATTATATATATACGAATCTTACCATACAATCAGATGATCTTCTTTTGGGTCCTTGCTGTACTCAGTCAAAGAGGATCTACTTTGCTGCTGCTCAAAACCTGCAGCTTCTCGGTTCAATAAACACTCTTCCAGTACCGACAGGCTGATGATTAAATAGAGTTGTTGCAGATTTCAGTGAACTAAATTACAGCATTTAGTCTGAGGTCTGATGAGGCAAGTCCTCAAACAAGGCATTAATCCAGAGTGGGTAACAGCCAGCTCAAAAGCTAGCTCAATACTGCCACCAGTATTTGACAACATGAAAAGACACCCCTCTCTCATTCTTTCAGCCACATGTCTTTCATGTATTCTGGTGTCACATTGTTTTTCTGGTGTTTAAATGATGTTAAAACCATCACTTTAAGAAGACTGGGAGCTAACAAAAATCACCTCCATAGAGACGGCCTCTATGCGTAAATAAACCAGTTTAAGCCAGGGCCAGAGTCACTGCTAGCAGAGTGAAGAAAAGGCATATGTGTTGGGAGTCAGGGCTAGTCAGCAAGGAAGTCCAGTCAGAGGTTCACGAGTCTCAAGGGTGAACGAGCTTAGTCAGAAGGGATTTCAAGGTCTTTAGGTTCGTTCAGGCCTTTAAATCACTTCCTCGCTTAAATCTTAGCAGTGTCAATGTCCAGCGTAGTTCTTCCATAGGAGGAGTCATGTCTTGTCTGAGCTTAGAAATACGTGACATCTGTAGAAGATGAGTCCCTGCGAATCACATAGGTGAAGACGGAGGCATGCTTCTTGTGATAACTCTTGTGTTTATAGCCTCTCTCTTCAAAGGTCCTCCATGACAGCTGCCTCAACTAATGTGCACAGCATGCTCAATAGCTGATGCTAAACGATCCCTTCTCTATACGCCTTCCTGGCGCCTTTAAGTAATATCATTCACTGCACCTTCTTGTGAAAAAAATATTTCGTTGCGAAGTTGGGAAATTTTGTACCAATATTAAATGCTAAAATTAGACATGCAGGGGATGCCTTTTTTCTTTTTATAAATGGAGTATATCTCACACGTCACTTGTTCAAACTATCAAAATAGATTTCTAAAGGGACTCGCCAACCTTGGCTTAAAAACCAACTGTTAAAATTCAATAGTGGGAAAATTTAATGAACAGGAAATTACTGTGGACTTCAACAGGAAATGTCCTTGACTACAAATTGCTTCAGGATCTCTAAGAATGTGTCATTTTCATGAATTATGCATGGGAGGTGAAAATGGGATTATGCATGATGTACTGCAATGCATATTGCTTATACCAAAACAAATTATTTAGATTTATGCAATATCATTAAGTGTGTATGGTACTGGAATCACTTTCTGAATCTTGTTTTATAAAAATACTTTTTTGAATCTGAAAAAGTCTGTGATGCTGATTCTGAACGTGAATCAAACCTGATTGTGTTTTCACGAGGCATCATTGATCCAAATCAGTCATATTCTTCATCAGGAACACAAATGCACTGCAGTCCATACATCAATCATTATGATGCCTCCAGAGATCCTATTTTGTCTAAATTGAAAAGAATGGTTAATTTACACTTGTGATATGACACTGGATATGAATTATCAGGTATTACCTGACAAGGGACATTTTGTAATCATTGTATTTCAAGGGCAGTAGAACTTATTTAGAAAAAACAATTTTGGAAGAAAATATATTTAAGTGTTTTGACAGTTAGGGTGAATCAATTTGTTGTATTGATTTGCACTTTGGCCATGTTGTTCCATTGCCGGTAAAAAGACATTCCGCAATATTTCAATAAGATCGATGGTGGCCTTAGGCCAGTCCTATTGTCTTAAAATTGAATCTAATTTTACAAAAAGTATGTTTTGTGTAATCGTGGTTTGAAATATCCATCTCATGGTTTGTTGACCGGATTTGATTAATAAGCCATTATTCTCTTTAATTTGAATGGTGGAAAGCTTTATTTTGAATTAAAAGATATATTCGGAAAACAGAAAGTTTCTTTTAAAATGTCAAATGGAATAATCAGGTTAAAAGGTCAACATCCGCCTCAGTGTCATAAATTCATTATAATTTAGTAAAAGTATCACTATGCTGAAGAAAGTAGGAATTTTATTATGTTTTCCAGATAGCTATTCCACATGATTCAGATGCGAAAATTTGCTAAAAAAAATATAAATTACCACACAAACTAAACTTCTCCTAAAAAGAAACCATTGATATTGGTATTCAAATAAATGATATTTCTCTAAACAATTCACCCGTACCATCCGTGAAGCATAAAAAAGAAACTCACGATATTATTTATAGCTGCGTACCACAGCTACCGCTAAAATATGACCGAATGGTAAAATTTCAAGGATGTCGGCCACCTCTGACTTTGGAATTTTTTCGTAAAATTTGGCTTAGCTAATTTTTTGACACCCAGGAACGATTCTGCATAAGTGCATCAAGTTTTGACGATAGATCAGGAGAGAATGCACCTAAAATTGACATTGTGTTCAGAAATACGCTGAATACGCCACACAAATATACATATAGTATCCTTTACCACTGATATCTGCAGTAAGAAAGTACCGGAAAACTTTGTGCAACTCTCTGCCATGTGTGGATACCAAAATTTAATAGCTCCTCTAAGCTAGGAACACTAACCATTGAATATCTGTGGCCCTATGGGAACAGAAAATACCCTCATGTTTTTTATACAACCCAAAAAAGTCACAGCAGTGCTTCCAACAATGCGGGCTGGACTTCAGTCTTCTATTTTGTGATAAAGCAATGCCCTTTCGCGACATGGTCACGTTACTGGCCCATTTATCATGGCTAAAGGGCGTGTTTGTATAGTGTCCTGATGAAGGAATTCAACATCTCATCTGCCCTTCATCTGCTCTCCAGCAGTCTGTGGCTGTACACCCTTGATGCTATTATAGCAACTGAGACAGCTATGAGACACCAACGAGTTATCCCGGCCAATGGTCCCACTTGTATCGTATGGTATTGTATAGGACAAATTGCGGTAGCAGCACATAGACTTCAAATGCATGGGACCCCGGTGCCACTCAATTTAATGAGCCTCTTCTGTTGGTCTTGTCTGTCCTTAAAGGCTCTACTGATGCAAAAATAAAAGATGTGTAGTACTGTCAACAGCCATACCATCCATAACCTCTATATACTGCATCTATGACATCTGGAGGTTGATTTTCACACTTGATGGCATTGCTGGCAGTGCAAAGCAAGGCAAACACCAGAAACAAGTACAGCATATGACAGCTTTTAAAACACGACATCAGAGAGGTTAATGCTAAACGTATACAGGTCCCATGATCATACAGGTTATACGTGTTATATAGCATCTGTTACCGTACACATCACAAATATAAACGTGTAGCAAAACCTCTCTATAGTTGTCATCCCACTATCCGTCTGGTAACCCAATTTTAAATGTTATAGTTTGGCCTGAATTATTTGGGAATCTGTCCCATTTTTGGCTTGCAACTTTTCCAGCAGAATTGTCCTGGTCAACCTGGCCCTCAACGATACGAGCCCCTTGTCAAACTGTCCTTATGATAACATACTTAGAACTGTACATTCAAGTTATTTTCTGTGACATAAATGCAAGCTGGTTCCTGCCCCTTTTCACACAAAAAACAAATTGGGTCAAATTATCATTACAAAGTCATGATTCTAATTTTTGGGTTGGAAGGTAATATGTTTATCATCAAACGGAAGTTTCTTTGTAGAAGCTTCTCCAAAGAAGAACTATAGGGCAACCTAGATTAAGATAAGCCTTTTCTTTGCCAGGCACTAACTAAGAATTATGCATCATGGCTTCCTCTAGATACAATTTCACCTGTCGCTCTGTGCGTTGAAAGTGAATTTTGCAGTTTTTTAGTTTTACCCTCAGGGTTTGTCTGCACACCATCTCCCCAATTAAGTCCATTTTTATTCTGATGAAAAAAACTGTCAAAAAAAAAAAGTGAAAAAGGTCCTTGTGCATCAGGACAATTCATGATCATTGCTTTTGTCAGCCCCCAAGCCCCTCACAATCATGAAAGGATTAAAAGCTAGATGTGTCAATAATGCATCTCCTTATTAACAAACAAATTGCACTGTCTTTGCCTAATATCTACATTGCAAACTATTCCGTCCACCCCCCCCCCAAAAAATAAACGCGATATCAGCAATCTTGCCATAGCAATTGACATTAAACATTGATTTACCATAAAATTTATCAAGTTTTTAAGTATCATAACCAAAGTTGCACCATAAAGGGAGTGGAAAATGTTATCAGCATTCGGAGTAATTGATGGTAATCACCTTTCTGCCTGAGAAATTTAGATTCATTGAAGTTGTTTAATTTAAACCACTTAGATTTCAATACAAATAGATAATAAAATCAATCAAGTCAGGAATGAGTTTTCAAGCATTAGTAAGGTCTACATCAGAAGCTTGATGTGGCAGAATTTGCCTGATGAATTTCCTCGGGTAAATGTATCTTACTTGCTTCTAATTTGTATCTTTTTTGATCAAGCATCCTATATCTTCAATCTCGTTCACGTTTCCCTGCCTGGCCTTTTACCCCTTTTTTATGTCTTCCGTTCTTATCATCATCCATCTCTGCCTTTCTGAAATACAAGTTATGCAACTTACAATGTATCTATCCTTCAACAGGTAGCTTTTCTATTGTATTCGAGGCAGTTTGCTGAACAAGCACCTCTTCTCACTTAGGAACAATACATCAATAACTGTCTTGTTTGAGGTTGATGAAAAGTTTAAATTTTGGCAGGGGATGAATTTAGTGGTTAATGCCATTATGCAGGGAGGTGCTTATAGCCATCACTCAAGGGGGGCTAGTAGCAGACATCCATGATCAATGACTCCGCTCTGATAGCTGTACTGTTTGCTGTAAAAGTCTGCTGTAGTGTCTGCCCAACAAGGCAAAACTACTCCTTTACGTTTAGAATGATAAGTTCTGCAGAATGGTCCATGCATTATGAGACCACTCCTTTTACGGCCAGGATGTAATATCTGGTGGGTTATGGTCTCTCCTCATGGTACAAAGTGCACTAAATATATTACCTTAGAGGAGGAAGCTTGTCATAATTATAAGTTGAGTCTGATAATGTAGAAACCTATTTGTGTAAACATTTGTATTTCGCTAATTTCACTTAAGCATAATATCATTCAGCCCACTGCTACAGGTTATTACAGATTTCGTATTAGTGTGCCATGTTCTTTTCAACTGCCACAGTGCTCTTGTGATGTCAGTATCAGCATAATGATTTCACAGTTGGTATATTTGCAGTTTCAGCTGTGTCACTTGGAACCCATACTGATCACACCATTACAAATTCACACATAAGCTGTTAGATTGTTGCTCAACATTGATTATTCAGTTTGATGTTTTGAATAAATCCAAAAGTTACAATATCCAGCTATATAATGCATGGATTTTGTGTATAACTGCTATCAGTTTTAGCACTTTTACAACAAAACAAATTCATTCACTCCCACATTCTTTTGTTGGTCTGAGAGGTTATCATGTGCTGCTCTGTCTTGGAAAAAAATAATATACTCAGGATCCATTCAGAATTTAAGACCTAAGGGGGGGGGGGGTTTGCTTGGGGGCATCCTTATCACTGATTTTCAATAATGTTTATTTGATGATCGAATTCTAAGCCTCCTTGTCTTGCCTTTTCCCAATTTTTGGGGAGAAACTACCCCCCCCCCCCCCATTTCTCGTCCTCTGGTATGCACATGCAACACCGCCATGTTCACTTCCGAAAAATCTCCCCATCATCCCCATTCCAGTCATCAATTCTTAACAGTTTCTTTGGCGCAGATCTCACCTAATTGGCTGAAAAGCCACAAGGTGCTGCCCTCAATGAGAAATTTCACAACAGGACACCATGAATGTCCATGATGATCAAGCAAGTGGCTCAAACATATCAGTTTCACCTGCTCCAACTGAATCAAACAACCATACCAATGAATGCAGATTAATAATATGTTATTCACACTTAGACAGCCCATAAGCCTGACTTGTTGGTGGCAGTTGGAATCAACACTCAAGCTTGGAGTGCCAATAGTGATGTCAGTATATTACAATACTGACATCATCTGGGAATATATTCACATGGAACATGGCACACTTATACGAAATCTGTAATAACGCTTTTGCCTAAATGACCTGATCTACAAAAAAAAGATGTACAGTATAAAACTCTCAAAAGGTTACACAACCAGGTTTTTTACGTCAGCAGGGAAAAATAAGGGTATATAAGTTGGGAAAGTGGGATTGAAAAAAAAAACGTCCCTGCAATGTGATCCATCGTCGGATCGGATGTATGAGATTTAACAAGGCTGTGAGCAAAAGCTGCATGAATTGCGAAACAGCTTGCAAAATTATGGTCTGCTATCGAAGCAGTGAATTGTGGCTTGGGTCTACTGAAACAAGGAACCTGATTAAAAAAAACAGGGTATATCTTTTCGTGAGTGAAATATGGCTTCCGCTGTGCAGAATCGCAGCTGAAATTTGGCTTACACCAAAAATCCATGGCTTTCCACTGTGATTGCTAACAACAGGAGCGATTTTCTATACGCGCACGTCTCATCAAGCCTTTTGATTGATCATTTCCACCACAAACATCTAGCTTGAAACGAAACTTGCAAAGGATTTATGGTAGAGTTGCATGTATCCAATTGAATACCCCCTCCCCCGACCCCGGGTAAAAACCAAGGTTGACTCTGCATACTCAGAGTGAAAATACAAAAATGCGCTTTAACATTCAGATCAGGTAGAGTAGTTTTGGGCACCATTTGTTGGGAAATCAAGTTGCATATTTAATTCTTAGTTACTAGTTAGTACCCGGCATGAAAGAGGCTTGTCTTCTCTCGAGTGCTTTGTGGTGCCTTTTTCAATCGCTTCTATCTATTAAGTCTTTGAAGAAGTGTTTTCATGGCTTTGAATTGTCCACAAGGCATTTATAACTTTATGTTGAATTTGTTACTGAATGGTATAAAATAACATTTTGTGTATTTAGCAAAAATGGCTATCTGTAAGCTTCACATGATAGGAATAAGCATCGTCAGAGCACAAATCCATCGCATATTTAATTGAATTATATCGGTTACTTTTTCATCATTACAACTCGAAGAATGTACCAAAGGAGTTCTGGAAAACCATATCGCCGTACTTCGTAGATAAATCGAAAGAGTCGGATGGACTTCAACTCATTGAAGGAAACGCACTCATAAACAGCCCCAAAGAAGTGGCCCAGCTGTTTAACGATAAATACAGTACTATTGCGAATGAGATTGGAAAAGACTCTCCCTACAATAATAATGAAAATCTCCAAGCTTTGACATTATAACAAAACATGTTGAATCTGTTAATGCAAAGACTTTTGATTTCAAGCATTCTTGTGTTGCCAATGTATGTAAAATCCTTAACAGTCTTGATTGTAGCAAGGCTACTGGTTATGACAAAATTCCTGCAAAAGCAATGAAATGTAGTAGCAATTTCATGGCTCCTATATTGTGTAACACTATAAACAAAATGATTGACCAGAGCATGTTCCCAGACTCCCTCAAAAAAGCTGAAGTAATTCCTGTGCACAAATCTAAATCAAGGCTGTCATGGACACATTTTAGGCCGGTAAGCATTTTAACATGTATCTCCAAAATCTTTGAGACTGTCCTAGCCAATCAAATGCATCCCCATTTGGAATCGGTGTACTCAAAATATTTGTCAGCTTATCGGAAAGACATGGGATGCCACTCAGTACTTTTACATGCCACCGAAACATGGAAACATGCTCTGGACAGAAAATTGTACGTAGGCATAGTTATGTCTGACCTGTCTAAGGCCTTCGATTGCCTGCCGCACACCCTTCTTGTTGAGAAATTAAAACAATATAATTTCAGTAATGATGCGAGCGATCTCTTAAAGAGTTACCTCACTGGCAGAAGTCAGAGAGTTAAGGTACAGAATAACACCAGCGAATGGGCTATTCTCAACAAGGGTGTGCCGCAGGGAAGCGTGGTCGGTCCACATTGTTTTAATCTTTACGTGAATGACCTTCTGTTGTTGCTAAGCGATAGAAATATCACCCCATGTAATTATGCGGATGATAATAGTATCTCGGTTACTGGAAAAACAAAGGCAGAGACTATTGCTGCTATTAGAGAGTTTCTTGGAATACTAGTTAAGTGGTTTGATGAAAATTTAATGAAAGCCAATGTGAGCAAATTTCAATATATGTTACTATGTCCAAATAACAAAGAAAACTTATGGCTAGTTCTCACGGAGACGTAACAGAGGGTTCTTGTTGCGTCGCTTCTTGCTTTTCCAGGAAAGTGGGAGGTTCTTAAGCTAGATTCAACAATTCGGCGACGATATTTTCGTCTACGGCGCTTCTTAAACTTCCTCGCCAAAAGTTCCTAGAAGTCACATGACCCTGTGGTGAGGCAAGAACTTGCTTCACGAAAGATTCAACCGGTTGAATCTTTGCGAAGGAAGAAACCACGATGCAAGAGACCAGAAAGCCCCCCAAAATGATTGGGCGAAGTTAGAGACAGCTTGGGCGAAGTTAGAGACAGGTTGGGCGAAGTTAGAGACAGCTTGGGCGAGGCTACTTATCATTGAGTCAATGGAACTTCGGCGAAAAAAGACAACAACTCGCCGACACAAACAGGCTGTTGAAACGCCGAAACAGCTACTTGCTTGGCCGTAACAGGTATTTGCTTGGGCGTAATTGAACATTAGGACGAAGTAAGAGGATGCTAGGGCGAAGAAAGAGCATGCTAGGGCGAAGAAAGAGACTCCTTGGGCGAATCTAGTTTAACATTGAAGCAATGGAACTGCGTCGAGGCTCCTGACAACTCGCCGACACAAGTGTCTTCTTGCCTCGTCCGTAATTACGAGCGATTCGGCGTAAAAAACGAGAGCCTCGTCGTAATAGGAACCATCAACGACGATTTAGAACCTCTAATTGATTATATAATTGACCAAAAATGGCTTGAAACGCCGAAAGTGGGCGAATCTGCAGTTCCTGGAACCTCTACAACTTCGCCGTCACTTAACCACTCTCGTGTGATCTAGGCATTAGAAGTTCATGTGGCTAATGCTAATGGTATTACTTTGGAAAGTCAAGACAGAGCCAAGCTGCTCGGAGTGTATGTTGATAGGAGTCTGAATTTCAACAAGCATGTTAGACAAAAATGTAGCAAAGCGAATGCCAAACTTCAGGCGTTAAAACGCCTTTCAAGATACCTTACTGAGGACTGCTAGCTTACAATTGTTAGAAGTTTTATTCTGTCACAGTTCTTATACTGCGCAGCATTGTACCATTTTAGCAGTAAACGTCTTAAGGACAAAATGGAGATGATTCTTTTCAGGGGCCTAAGATTTGTATACAATGATTATGAGGCACCCTACTTGGAACTCTTGGCGAAGGCCAATATGGATACAATTGAACTTAAAAGAGAAAAATGTATTATACAGGAAATGTTCAAATGTTTAAGGGGCATAGGGCCTAAATATATGAATGACATTTTTAAAGTGAGGTCTATGGAATCAAGAACGGGACCCTCCTTCCTTGTCCCTAACGTCAGAACAACCATCTATGGCCTGCATTCCCTCAGATCGCTGGGGCCAAGGCTATGGAACAGCCTCGATACCAACACGAAGACATTAGTGAACACAAATCCTGGTATCAATCGTCTAAATTTAGACAAGTATAGAGGTGTTCAATGCAAGTGTGCTTTGTGCAGAAATGACTCTTAACTTTTCAATTTTACAATTTTATATTTACCTCCCACACTGTTTTTATCCATTAATTAATTGTTACTATTCAATTGTTTGTTTGTCCTAGTCGGCAAATTGCTTCAAGCTAATGTTTTCGTGTATGCTGTGCATCGACCTAAAATAAACATTTGTCTATTGTCTATTGTCTATTGTCTATGTAGGAGCTGGTATAAAGTTGAGACGCACTACCTACAAGGCATCTTTAGCTCAGCTAATTAATGCAATATCAGACACAACTAGTTGGTTTGGATTACATGAATTGGTGCAAATATTCTTGATGATGAATTGCATGATTTTTCATATCACGTGTGCCTCATATAGTCATATTAATATTAAGATTGAGATGTTGTTAAATAGGCCTATGTTGTTGATGATCATGTTTATAACCATTTTTTTCTATTTTTTGCAGGTGAGTGCGATATAACTTGCTACAATCGATTTACCAAAAAACAAGATAAGTATACCATATTTTGTTGTGAAATATAACTCGGTAAACAAATGTTATTTAGTCAGAGTCTGGGCTTCTGTTTTTCCCTGTAAGTTCTACTCATCCATGTAATTTGTAAATGTGAAAATCTAAAAAGCATCAAAAACAATACATGTACACGTAAATAATTATGATGTTTCAACATTTCATAATTATCATATGCTAGCCTACGTAGCATTCGCCCCACAAGAAGTTAATGCCTAGATATTGTACCTGACTGAACCATATTAATCCTGTTGGTGCCATGCACTATGACCAAAGTTGGCTTATGGAAAGGCAAACTTTGTTAGGCTACTTGATTGTGTGGGTAAAGTAGCGTGCCTTGGTCTCATGAACATGTTTCAGCATGGTCTCCAAGGGAATAACAGACACTAACATACATAACATGGGACTCACAGCTACTCCCAGCAATCCCATAGGTGCTGATAGAGAGCAATAATATACATATATGTACTCAGTGGCACTGTAATACATCTATAGGTTGAGTGCAACTACGATGGTGATTTGGTTTGTTTCAAGAGAGTAACGTGTATGAAATTATGTCTATTTCCTGCTTGGCAATAATGTCTGTCATGCACTACAGTGTGTTTGTTCCTAATACAGAGTGGGATAAATCTTAATATAATTGTCACTCTGTTGTCAGAACATCTACATTTAGGTCTTCTAACTGACATAGTATCAGATAGAGAAAAGGGTTGCCAGAGAGGACGTTTTAATGACTTTGACATAGTACCCTGCTAAGAATCTGACTGTCCAACTAGTTGAATAAACTACAACTGACTAAATCCAACTTTAAATTATTTCCAAAAAAGGATGAAAGGCGAGATTCACGAACAATTTGTTTTCAAAATTAAGTTATTTAAAAATTTGTTTTAGAAAAATCAATAAAGACAACAGATCAAACTCTTATTCACTTTTGAAATGATTAAATCAAAGTGGTTTTCATCCTTGGATATGCTTTCTAAGTCAAGATTTAGTTGAAAAATTCAAACTGACTTTGGCAAACCACACCAGTGACAAGTTGAGCCAAATGCATGGGACTGACTAGTTGAAAATGAAATTCAACAGACTTTTTCAACTAATTCCACTGACTCCAGGGTCTAAGAGAGTTTCACTGATATTACAATCTCATGCCTTTGGCATCTCATATTCACATTCGTTTACATAATTTCCTTTTATTCCACCCCCTGATATTTAAAAGTTTCATAGAAAATGGCTTCAGCATAATGGAACGACTTTCAAAAACCTTCCTTGAGACACTCAGTTACACTTTCAAAAGTTTAAATAAAAAACTGGAAGCATCTTTCTTGTGAATCTGATACTTTAATGGAACTTCAATGTCATATTTCCTTATGTGTGTACAGCACATGAAAAACTGTATTGATCTTAAACATCTGATACAGTAAATCTAAGATATCTGCAAAGATTTGCCGTCCGCGCTTTTGGGATATACAAACATGATCAAAAACTATAGTGCCTTCATTTTCCTTGATTCATGTCTTTATGATATCATACCCTCTTGACCAGCTTTCAATCCGGAAGCTGTTCTCCCTACCTCTGCCAAATTATCCGAATTGGATTCACCTTTTGAGCAATTTAGTCAGATCTCTGCCGTTCTGGTAAATCATATGTGTTAATGTTTTAGGAGTCAGTAAGTCTACTTTGATGAACAATGGTAAGATTCGTTTGAATATGTGGAACTGACAATATGTATATTTTATTCACCATGGGAGAGGGAATATGTGATTTATCACCCGAGGGCTTTCGCCCGAGGTGATATAAACACATATTCCTGATCCCATTGTGAATAACTGGCTTATACCGTGAGACAAACACTCAAACAGTCAAACATGAAAAGATAAGTGGACAACAAAGAATATGGGAATTATTCCCCTGAAATACTGGCATGTGATTGGCTGGCAGAGGTGTCGAATAGTATAAGTGGAACAACATAATTCTATGGTTGGCTGATCGACAAAGCAGCATCTTTCTTGACTCTCGTTTTCGTTTTAACACAGAGTGTGTTATCCGAATTACAATGCACAATTCAAAAACCAAGGGAATAAGAACCGGCCCTCTTTTCAAATAGCAGTGGTCTTTCAGTTTCTTAATTACGAACATCATTCCTCAGTAAGTAGATTGTCATGCATTCATATGGGCATTAAAATTTGAGCAATTGGAGCAGTTAAAATACAACATGAGAGTGACACAGGTAATACATTTTGAATGTCATGTGAATGACATCTAACTGCTCAGACAACTTGATGATGGTCAACCATTGAGTTGTACATGTACAGTGTGTAATACAAATCGAGAATAATACCTGTGACTTCATCAGAGCAGATGAGAACACTTGAGCAATGTTATGCATTCCCATAACTTCATGAAAGTTTATTCAAGTGTGTTTATCCTAGTGCTCTGTCTCTTCCCCATCTGCAGTCATGGAGTTGTAGTTTCTCCTCATGTTGCTAAAAATACCCTCAGTGAATGAGGAAGGGGGTCACATTAGCGAAGTCAGACTTAAAACGAAGGTTTTATCAAGCATGCAAGAACACATTAGGTCTCTCTGCTGTATTGTACACTGTTTTACTTTTCATATTGTTTTTATGCTAGCAGTTAACAAAACACTTTCCACCATATTGTTTCCACCAGCCTGGTTTTCTTCATTCCGTCTTCTTTCTTACAAACCGTATCAACGCAGTGTGATGCTTGGACCCTATGCCAATGACGTCGTATACGTGTAATTCAGACCAACATTATTGACCTCGCAGCTTTTCGCTTCATGTCACACATTCAACTGAAACAACCAAAGGTTTAGAGTCAGAAAAAAGGCTCTGCCATCCAATAATTGGTTACTGTCAACCAAGTCTTTCACCCGCAGATTCTACAGCCTTTTTCCTAGCCTTGTCTGAGCTTGTGAAGCCAAGCCTGTTATCAACAATGGGATAAGTAGAGATTGGTGAAAGTATTTGTGGTCAGAATTTGGTCAATGAAATTTGCCATTACTACGTATACAAAATAGAATATAATAGTAGATAATAAAATAGAATAGTTTAGACTTATGATCAACACCTCATTAATTTTGTAACAAACATAATATTAAAGTGTAGCACTGGGCCTTGCTTTGTTTAAGGTCTCTATGATCCCTGTCTCTCTCTATAACTTGTGGGGTCAAGTTTCTACTCGAGTTATAATCATTAGCCCTGTTTTACCAATACCATTGGGTTTCATTTTTTATATTTTCACAAAATGAAATTGAAGCAATTTCTAAAAGTAATAAAAAAAAATCCATAAAAAAAAATCCTGCTGTCTCTTGGGAATCTCCTCAGTATCATATTGCTGCATGTCACATGTGACGAGCATGTTCTAGACATCAAAGGACAATAACCAATTGTGGTGATAACATGATACGACTTGTTCTTTCTGTTCTAATGCACTTAATGGTAACTTCGCAACATTTCAAATGCTCAGTAATTCCATTTGTTTGAATCATCATTTGTCTTAGAACCGATTATTCAGAGTGTCGTGTAAACCTGTTTGGATCTCAGTACGTAGGTGATTCATAGACAACTTACGCGGTACTGAACCATCTGCTTTGACATTGCTGCGTAACCTCAGAGTATTTTTGTAATATGAATTTAAATGAATCAGGGCAATGGATGTTTCAAAAAGCAGATTCCTAATTTTTTAAGAGTTACACTGTTATGCAAACGTTACAGTCCTTGTCATACTTACGTGGAATGTCAAGTTTTTTTTCTATGCTGTTTTTTTCGTTTCAGTTATGCAATCTGCATGTCCTTGTGGACTATATCCAACAGGCGTCATGCCATTAGAATTTTTTCTAACTTAATGTTGGTTAAAACCCACTGTGAGAGGCTACCTTATTACCGCTGCTACCACTGTAATGAAAAGTGTCAGCAATAATTCCTTGGAAACCTTAAATGTACGTCTTGTCTGTTCAATGTCTAGAGAATACTGGAGGCAGACCACTGGGCGCTTGAGTGCACACTGGCTCACCAGTGCCACCTGGTGTCACAATACTTATCGGAGGATGATGATTCTGTTTCAAATCACGAATTTAATGTCATTATGTAAGTGCAAGCTGGAAATTAAATGGATGCATTTTCTCATCAGTAGGTGCATTTTGATGGAGTTTGTCAGTGCTGAATCCTTGTAAAAATGCTGAGGCTTTTAATATTGAGCTATTAACCCTTCTGTAACACTTGCTAATGTGGTGCGTTTGTCCCAAATGGTTGAAACTCCTGTTTTCAAACAGGTTTCACTCTCTTTCATTAAAACTCAAAATGGAGTGAGGTTGCCAAAGGAAAAATTGCTTCTAGAATTCTTCAAACATTCTATTTCCACATACTCAATCAATGGTGAGATATCACGCCGTTTCCATGTTAACTTACAAACATGAACAAGTTTGAAACAGATCTATGTAAAACATTTGACTGCAAATACGCGCGTGGCATTGTATTAATACTATAAGAAATATGTTATTTATCTTCTGTTGTATAAGTTTATCCAAATAATTAATGCACTTTACAATGTTTCGACTAAGCCAACAGGCACTGCACAGTTCTTTCTGGTTTTTTTTCTTTGCTCACAATATGGAAGTGTGATTAAAAATATAGAGATAATATTGCCAGTGAAAATCGTACAAGAAATGTTACAGAAATCAACTTGTGATCCTCAATTTGCTATTCTTATCAGAAATCATAACTGCCTTGTAATTTTGTGTCTTTGAAAATTGTTCTAAGAATGTTTAACAAATTTAATGTTCATAACTGTTATTTGTTGTGATAAATTGTGTGGGATTCACACATTTGCTGGATAGTTATGTCCGATCTTGAAGGAGGTATTCTGTGTCAAGGGGTGTTATTATACCCAACCGGCTTTTAATAATTTGTTATTAGCATTCTACCAACTCTTGCTGGTGTTATGGATTTTGTCAAAATTACAAGCAGATTATTCCGAACATTTTGTTACAGTAGCCAGAAACTCCCTGTTTTCCAATGAACTACAAGATGAGAAATTTTGAGAAATATATCAAACCCCACCAACCCCTCACCTTCCAATAAACCTCCCCTACACCTCAGGCCCCCATCAATCTCATGATGACATTATGACAATCCAACGATGACATAGCATCCTTAATGATCTTCTCATTGCCTATGATACGATGCCTTCATTCCCTTTGATATAGCCTCTACCATATTGTTTTACCATTCATTGTATAAAAACAACTTATTGCTTTACTGTGTTGTATAGTTAGCAAACAATCATGAGATAACCACCATACTGGGAAAACTGAGGCTGAAATGATTGCTATCATTTGTTTCCAATGTGTTATTGATCATAAGTTTAGAATATGTTATGCCAGTTATTGTAAGTAAAAACTGAGTGGCGATATGTTCAGCCACCGCTTCCATTACTTTTTATTGACATTTTATAACCAGATGGATCGGTGATTGGGCTTAACGTACTCCACATTCCCGTAGCTTTTTATTAAGAAGAGAACAGAGCGATGATCAGCTGATTAGAGACAGGTGATTGAAATCACCTTCCAATATTGCAGTAGGTGACCCCTGCTTAAGTTATGATCGAACTGAGATTAATAAGCCAGGTGACTACCCTCTTCCCCAGCTAAATTTACCCGGATGTTTTATTTAAATACATGTTGGTCACCTGCAGTGATTTCACAGTTAATGGGGATAACTGAATTTTTCAATGAAATTCAAGCCATCATGAAACTAGCTGTAATGATCAGGAATGGAATTCACAACACATGACGGAAGAAGCCGAGAATTATTCCCATATTATGTTGGTGCTCTCGCTTGAAACTCATGAGAGCTAGACCATTCACTCGAGAATATAGCAGTTAAGCTTAACAGCAAAGCTTTTCAGTTATGGCTTGAAAGAGGGGATTTTGAATGGAACTCCTCCACATAGTTTTAGATCATAAGAGATTGTTTGTCTTTTCATCAACATAGCTTTGGGGTTTGAAAGTTTAATCTACACATTGTTTAACTTCAAGCTTCAAATAGTCTAGAATAACATGAGAGTGTTTGAAGTTTGGTTCACTGTTCAAGGCTTCAACATAAGGTTAAAGCATTCAGATCTAAGTGCCAGCGTAGTTGAATGGGTGTGACGACTGTGACGTGTTATTTCAAAATCGTTCTCAAGAAATATTTGTTGTTAATGAAAATCGTCTTTTCATACCTTTTTTGGATTGATTTACAATATGACTATAAGAATAAATAGACTGTTGAGTAACATAACCATTTTCTTGAGATAGAAAAGGTCTCATTTGACTTGTCTCTAATGCAATTGGGGGTATTAGCGGGGCAGGTATGTAAAAAAATAGTGCATTTATACATAGAAGCATGAAACTTATAAAACATCTACATGAATATATTTGAATAGGGAGCCACCTCAAATTTAGCTTAGGTGGCTACTGGCAGCCATTTTCTAAAATGGCGGCAAATTTTTCCATTTCACTGCTTTCTGTGTAGTTCCTACAATTATAATACATGCAAATTGTGTTTTTTATTCCTTCTCTAGGTATTCAGCACATTACTTTAAAATTTTTTGGTAGCCTTGACTATTTTCAGGCTTTTTAGAATCGATTTTGGTAGAAATATTGATTCAAATGCTTGATTTTGCGGTTACGCATGGTTACGCCAATTCTTTATAAATCCCAAAATTGGTTACATATTTGAATTCTTTGCAAAAAGAGCTTTCAAATGAGTACCCGCATCAATGGGTTTCGAAAATGTGGTATGAAAATGAAAAAAATGAAAACAAAATTAATGTTTTTTGAAGATTTTGCTTTTAGTTTAATCTTGACAAAAAATTCACAAAAACCATTGATGCTACCATTCATTTGAAAGCACTTTTTGCAAGGAATTTAAATATGTAGTCTGATTAAATATCAATTGAGATCCCACGAAAATATGGGAAACCGCGAAAATGCTGCATTTTCTTCAATAGTTCTGACAAAATGACCCTGACCACCCTAAAATTCCTTAGTTCAATTCACAAATCAATTGAAAATGTTTTGTAGATCTGTAGAAGGAATAATTAGCACTGTTTTCATACAGTCAAACTATAGGCACTTCACAGAAAGCAGGAAAATGAGAAAATTAGCTGCCATTTTGGAAAATGGCTGCTATGGGTCAACCAGGTCAAATCTGAAGTGGCTCCCTATCTAAATATTTTCTTTAAGATGTTTTTTAACAATGTGCCAAGTTTCATGCTTCTATGTATATGACAAATCTGCCCTGCTATATGATGTCAGAATTCCTCAAAACACTTAAAAATCCATGAAGATCTACAGTACAAGACAGCAAAATTACACCAAAAAATGCTGATGTAAAGGAGTGTCCTTGAGAGTTTAGAGGAAACATAAAAGTTATTTGACTGGCACAATCTATGCCCTCTGTGCTACTGTGTTTAGTATAAATTGGGAATTAGTATGTATTTGAAAGAATATATGGATATCACACCAGTGCTCTACAGAAATTTATAATGTAGAGTTCTTGCTTCACAGTAAGTGAATGACAGACATCTTCTCAATTCACCTGTCAAATCACAAATTCAGTATATTTAGAAAGCGGCAGCATGGAGAGTGTCAAACAAACTTGATGACTTGGAAGCTTAAGGGACATGGGCATCATGAACCTAACTCTTCCTTAAGGTTGCCTACTCCTGACGATGACCCGTTTTGTCATAAATCACCACTTGTTGTCGCAATCACTGTGATTAATTTGCACATCCGGGGCTCAGACACGAATGCTGCCGAGGATTGCCAAATAGGGGATCACCGTAGTAACAAGAAATCACTCTTTGACATTCTATCCTCATGTAAAAGCAGATGGGCAAGGCTTGATTTCATGCGAAAACTGAAATGTTATTAAAATAGGTTTGAACATTGAACAACACTTGAAAATATCTCGACTACACAACACACAATGTGGCTGCTCAATACCATCTTTTCAATATTGATATATTACCAACCTTTCTTTTAAAGGAATTTGTTAAAAACTGGCAGCACAATATTCTTTTATAAAAACAGCATAAGTTATCGCCTCTTTGATGGTAGCATTATTCTCCTCAACATTAGCCTTGAACATAAATTATCAACACCATAAATGTTTAAAAGTATAAATATGGTTTTGTTTTATTTATACATATTGGTCACCAGCAGTGATTTCACAAGTGATGGGCATAATTAATTTTTTTCAATGAAATTCAAGCCGTCATGAAGCTGCAATGATCAGGAATGATTTCACAACACATGCTATTGAAGAAGCAGAGCATATATTTCCATGACATATTTTGTTGATGCTCTCACTTGTACATGTGAGAGCTTTCCATTCACTTGAAAATATGGCAGTTAAGCCTAACAGCAAAGCTTTTCAGTTGGATTTTGAATGGAACTCCTCCACATAGTTTTAGATCATAAGAGATTGTTTGTCTTTTCATCAACATAGCTTTGGGGTTTGAAAGTTTAATCTACACATTGTTTAACTTCAAGCTTCAAATAGTCTAGAATAACATGAGAGTGTTTGAAGTTTGGTTCACTGTTCAAGGCTTCAAGATTAAGCATTCAGATCTAAGTTCCAACTTAGTTGAAAGTATATGTCATGTTATTTCAAAATCGTTTCAAGAAATGTTGTTGCAAATGAAAAATGTCTTTTCAAACCTGTTTTGGCTTGATTTGGCAAAGGGTTAAAGTCAAGTCAAGTCAAATATTTTTTGTAGGGACCATCTCAGATCTGTGTTGTAAGCTCCAAATGAGGAAAGATTTTACAGTGGAGGTCCCTAACTAAAGGGACAAAAAGAATCAGCCAAGTGCTATTTGTCATCAGTTTATGTGTACTGCAGAGTTGGAGCTACTTAAGTTTCTGGAGGGGGCCACTAGGAAGTTGGCCTTGCAGATATACTTTCCCTATATCAGAAGTACACTGCAAAAAATTCCCGTTAAATTTTATAGTTAAATTAACTGGCAACTTTGTTCCAGGTCTAAGAACTGTAAAAGTACTAATAAACCTGAACAGGACAATGAACCGTAAAATGCAGATTGGTACATTGAACTGTAATTTTTGCAGATTCAACAAAGTGATATTACGGTATAATGTACATATATAAAACAGTTTATTTAAAGTATATTTTACAGTTATATCAACTGTCAATCATAGAATGTAAAGAATGCAAGGAGCTGTATAATTTACTGTAAAAATACGGATAGTATGTGTTATTCTTACTTATTGCACAAGTGTGATACACCAGACTAAGCACGTGATTTAACTGTCGCATAGCTGTAGGGATGTACTGAAGGTGGAATCAGCTGAGAGAGCCACTGACTCCAGGCTCGGCCTTGCTCATCTCTTGCTTGTCAGCAGGGAAGTAAGTCCATCAATTATACCCAGCAATTAAATCGCACACGTTTGCTCACAAACCATAAAATTGATGGATATTTTTTTCCAAGAGAACCAGGTGTCAAGTTTATCGAATTATGTTGTATTGATGCAGACTGCGCCTGGGTTATTTTGGTTTTAATAGTGTCATTCTTTCGATCACTTCATAAGACTCACACAAATGTCAATGTCATATATAAATATAACAACTTTTGCATAATGACAGCATCTTTAAGATCATATGAATGAGGATGTTCCCTTACCTTCAGATAAGTTATAAATTAAATTTGATTAACAGTTGTGTAAAGCATATGTTATAGATGGCACCACATGTTCCGTGGTTAAAGTCCATGCAATCTCTTGTTTATAGTTCCTAATCTGACCAGGTGTATTGATTGTTTGGCCAATTCAAATGTTTTGTCTGCATATTACAAGTTGCCAGTAAATTAACGGTCGAAGTAATTGTTCATTAACGTGAACTGAATGTTAAATGACATGTTGCAGTAAATTTATCTTGGAGCCATTTTGTAACTGACAAAGAACTGTAAATTCACAGACAAAGTCTGTTTTTAAAAAATACGGATAAAATAACAATAAATTTACGCTTCTTCTAGCCAAAAAAAACACGGTCATTTCTTACAGTGTACCCTCCAAATTTACCTCCAATATTAGGAGGGTACTCATGCTACAGCAAAGGTAACTGTGACTACAATTTACAAATCAAGTATATATTTGCCCCTCTTTATGCTCAGTAGCTCCATCACTGCATGACCTTGGGACTGTCATGGTTGAGTGATTGGGGACCATACCCAAAGCACAGCTGGAGCATAATATTATCCCATAGAGATTCCCTTCAAAAAATTATATAGCCTAAGTGTATAAAGATTTGAGATGATATAAGACAAGTGATAAAAGAAAACACTGTATGACAACATTAGATATTCAACTTCTCACAAACTGGCCAGTCTAAAAGTGTAATAATCCAAATATTATGCAAGCCATAATTAGTTTGTTGTAATGGAAATACAAATTTCATGTTCATGACAAAGAATATAAAAGGGCTTCTCATTGCTTGGTTTGCTGTCTATGTTAATAACACCTGTAATTAAGCATGCCTAATCATGAGGTAACATGTATTCGGTCTGTTAAATCACACACTCACAGTGGTACATTGGAGGTATGGATGTAACTACTCATACATAAAACATTATTTGAACATTTGGAAAATAAACTATGTGTTTGAAGAAACCTCAGGTCCCTACAATTCTTTTTTTAAAGAATTTCTTGTTATTAATTTGACCTACAGTTTACACTGCCCGGCCTCTAAGGCCTACAAGTCACCAGGTGGGCCACAAAGAATGCATGCAAAAACAAAGCAAAACATCAGTATGAATAACTGAAAATCCTCATCTCCTACTTTTATAAGCATTCTTTATAAATTTTGCCAGATATGTGCATAATTGTTTACAATTTAAAATATATTTGAATTTGTCTACATCCTCCAAATTTGCAAAATTTTCAATAAATTTTATACAATTCTCCAACAAAATATTTCTTTGAACAGTGTGCAATGTACAAGTCACCAAAAAATGTTTTTCATCTTCAATTTCATTTAAATTACAATTTGGACAAACTCTATTTTCCAATGGAGTAATAGGGGAAGTAAATCTACCTGTTTCTATTGACAAGGGCAATATTCCTAACCTGAATTGAGCAAGAAATGATCTCTCAGAACGGTTAATTACTCTATTGACATAATATTCCACATTATAATCATTTTTAAATATAAGATAAGTTCTAAGTTTTGGAAAATTAGCAAGATCCTGTTTCCATCGATTTTTATAACTTTCAACTAACCTGGTTTCGGTAACTTTCAATACACGATCTAAGCAGAATTCATCAGACATAGATTCAAATAAGTCAAGCTGATCAGTAGCCTCAAAAATCTGTTTAACCTCCCAGGCCCAATTTTTTAAATTCAATATTTTACAAAGGTCAACATCATGTAAAAATATTCTTTTTACTAGCCTAGAATCATCTAATCTAATCAACCTACACCAAAGGCGGACCATATTAACTTTTCTTCTTATACCACTTGGAGTCCAACTTAAATCTCCCCACACTGCCAAATTTGGTGCAAAACTATGCACTCCCAAGAAATAGCACAACATTTTATTCTCCATAATTTTAGAAGTATCATACGTTTTATAAACCCAGACTGCAGAAGCATAGTCCATGATGGGATGAATACACGTTTTACATAATTTTTCAAACAACTGAAAATCAAATGTTTTCAAATTCCGTAATTTTGACAATATCAAACCGAAGGCTCTGCATGACCTTTCAGAAAGAACCTTTGCTGTGACCTGAAAGTTCATATTTTCTTCAAGAATTATTTCCAAAAATTTGTATTTATGATCGACCACAAGACGTTAGTGACTCTTGAAAACGCATGAAGTCATAATCAGTTCTGGGTATTGAAGGATTACGAAAGTGCACCACCTTTGTTTTATCTACATTCATTTTCAGTCTCCATTGCATACACCAATCACAACATTTATCTATCATTCGCTGTAAAGCAATTTCATTTTCAGCTAAGATAACCAAATCATCAGCATAAAGTAAAATATTAACAATCTCATCACCGAATTTAACACCTAGGTTCATAACATATAGTTCAACTGCTAGGTCATTGATAAACAAAGAAAATAAAGTGGGTGATAGCGGGTCCCCTTGGCGAACACCTATGTCATTGTTAAACCAATCAGTCACTGAATCATTAATTTTTACAGCACAAACCTGACCTAAATACAAAGCTTTTACAGCCTTATACAACTTTCCATTTATACCATTATACAACAACTTATAAAACAAATGGATCAATGGACTATTGACCAACATAACATTTTTCCTCAGATAGAAAAGGTCTCATTTGATTTCTCTGAAATGCAATTTTATGGTATGATGTCAGATTCCTCAAAACACTCAACAATCCCTGAGAGATCCAAAGATACAAGACACTAAAATTACACACCACAGCTGCTGATGCAAAGGAGTGTCCTTAATAGTTTAGATGAAACATAAAAGTAAGACAGATGTTTGACTTTCACAATATATGCCCTCTCCTCTGTGCTAAGAATAAAATGGGATTAGTATGTATTTGTATGGATGTATGGATATCACACCAATCTCAACAGTTGTTTTGTGAAGTTCTTGCTTCACAGTAAATGAATGAAAACAATCTTTTCAAATCACCTGACCAACTTGAGTACATTTAGAATATGGTAGCATGGATACTGTCCACCAAACTGGATGATGAGGAGGCTTCAGGGATATCATGAACTTAAGCCTTCCTTAAGGTAGCCTTCTCTTGGCGATGACCTGTTGTTTCCTAAATCACCACTTCTTGTCGCTATCGCCTTGATTAATCCACACATCCTGGGGATTCCTGGGCTCAGGCACCAGTGTTGTTGAGGGTTGCCAAAGCAAGTATCCTGTGATAACAAAGAATCAACCTCCTTGACACCCCTTGCACACAGTGCTCATTAATACTGGGCAAGAGAGCACCTCCCTGCTTTATACATTCTTTTCTGCCCTCCTCAGAATGGTTAATGCCCAACAACAAACACTTCACCGCAGCTGTAAACAAATAAGACGCTTTTGACAGGACATTGTATTTGATTCATTGCCTCTACATTGATTGTCTCAACAAGTGAGTCCATGTGCCATGACAATTTATGTCAGAAGATTTTGCAACAGGTTTTGCATTACTAGGTGATATTTGAAATGTTTTTAATGCTGTTTGTATTCAAGACTGGGGCCCATACCAAGCTTCAAATGGCGCTCCCTGTAGCAGCCCTCTTGAGTGGTTTTTGGCACCATTAAAGGCATGTCTTGACCTTCCTAGATGGTATTTTAGTCCCTTGTCATCATCAAGTATGAAGTCATACCTACATTTTTTCAGAAATATTATAAACAATGAGAACCAGAGAGCTATACTCCCATGCAATCTTCAACTTGCTACCATTTTTTTATTGGTGACATACCAATGAGGTGTCTAACCACATTATGGCACATGCATGTAGGATACATATCATAGCATATCATTTCATTTGACACGGGTAATAGGTAATTTCTCGATGAGAGAGCTCTTGGCCTGTCCAAGTATCCTATGGAAATCCTGCCTTAGCTTATCAAGACCGTGTTTGAACCAATGCATCAAAAAGTGTTTAATAAATGCATTGTAAAATGTTAGAATAATTTTAGGATCAACTATGAGTTTTCTTACTGACCAAATACAGCAGATACCTTTTAGCTGTTTTTTTTATCTTGATTTCGACATGTTGGGAATTGCACTGTTAACCACCAGACCATGAGTCTACTTCTTCCACTTCAGCATCATGATTTTTATGGCATTCTGCCCTATTGCTACTGGTATTCTCTGGAATCTTGTGGACAAATTTGAGACAAAAACACTCCACCAATTTCATTCAAACTTTACACACGTGGTTTATTTTGGCAAAGATTGTGTTGATCAACTTTACAGGAACATGTACATTGTTTAAATCCTATTTTAGAGACCCAGGAAAACCATCCCAGAAAAAATTGGAAAGAGGGAGTCCCCTGATGTCATTGAGTGGTTTCCCCATCCCAATCTATTTATAGCTCACAGAGAATTTGTCAAAACAACAACAGGTCAACAATTAGGACAAAACACCACAGCAGTTAAATGATGTGCAGAATAGGGTGCATCGTCTGCCCCCTAAAAATTAAAAAATTGAAATATTCATTTGCACTTTTGCCATATTGTTCCTTTTCCAGTAGAAACACACTCTGCAAAATTTCATTAAGATCGGATGTGGCCTTAGGGTGGCACTTTTGCATTAAAGTTGAGTTCAAAATTGTAAAAAAATTATGCTTTGAAAAGTCGCGGTTAGAAATATCTAGGTTATGGTTCGTTGTATGATTTTAATTCATATACCATTGTTCTCAGAAGAAAATTGTCTTTAATTTGAATGGTAGAAAGCTATATTTCTGAAAATTTCTCATGCTTAAGTTTTTTGGAAAGCCGAAAGTTTTTGACTATAATGACAAAATGTTGGAAATAATCAATTTAAAAGGTCAACTTCTGCCTAACTTTCACATGATCATTACAATAAAACATGAGGAACATTTTGCTGAAGAAAGTAGGAAATATTATATGTTTTCCAAATAGTTATTCATCAAATTCAAATGTGCATATTTGCATAAATTACATGTAAATATGAAAAAGACAACAGTTCATTGATACACCATTCTGTCTATCTTTTTCTTCTGAGAATATCATATTTCAATCATGGTTTTATCAGATGATGCAGTGGACCACATCCTCACTTTACGGACTTCTTTGAGTTCCCAAAGTCACATAACATCCTTTTTTCTAATTATCACATTTTTCCCGATAAAAAACAAAATATCTCTACACAATTGCGACTTCTCCTCTATAGAAACCATTGATGTTGGTATTGAAATTGAAGCTCTTTTTCCAAGGAATCTGACTGTGCCAACCAGAAATCGCTTGAATTAAAATTGACAATAATATTTATAACCGCAAATTGCAAAATTATGACCCAATCCTTAAATTTCAAGGCTGTTGTGCCACCCTTTGGCATTAGAATTTTTCTCTAAAAATTTTGCAGGGCTTCTTTCATGATATAGGGGAACACTCATGCAAAAGTGCATGATGTTTTGAAGATATAGGGGCAGACGATGCACCCTAGTGCAGAATGCCCTTTAAAGTGCCTTGTGCACGTTATTTTTATACATTCTGTGGATGAATCTTAACTAAACTATTCTGACCAATTTCAGGATTTTCTATTCACCCTTGATGTCCTAGTCAGGACTTAGTTCTTCATAAATATACAATTCATATCAATACATGGCATATCACTGCGGAATAATCAGATACTAATTGCAAGCACACAGGGTTGACCTGTATAACTATGCTGAATAGCATAGTACTCTGCAGCTAAGCTGGATATGCTGTAGTGATATGCAGAGCAATACTGAATCTCACATGTAAACCAAAATTCCCATACATGGCATATTAGTGAAAAATGTCTGAGCCATATAAACTATTTAAAGACATTATCACAAGTTTCTTTGAAGATCCTGTAATCTAATGGTTGTGGTAACTAGCATAGTCAAGTCCATCATTGTCTGGACTTTCCTATACGCCACAGAGTTATGTACAACTGAGCTATGAGCTATTTCTCAACTCTGAGATAACACTTGGTAAGCCTGCTTGACCGCCCCATCATATTCTGTCAGGTTCTTTCCTGTGGTTAATCTCCTGGACACTGGTCGGGCAAATATCTGCCTGAGTGAACAGACGTCTCTCCATTTAGCTCATACATATATGTAGCCTCAATTGGTGATAAATGGGCCTGATTGCTCTCAGAGTTTCTCTGGGTTGCCATTCTAGGTTGAGATTGGATTAGCTGGATTAAGACACTGGCAGAGGCTATGCTGATGCAAACGTAGAGTTGTCCCAATGGTAGAATCTCAAGATACAGTCCTCATAGTTGAGTTGGTACATATCAGGTTTTTGTATTGATGTCTTAACCTGTAAAAAATCGTATATATAAGTATACTTAACAGGAAATCGATTCATCAAGGCTAGGAAATCATTCTGGCGATATTTTTTACGTGTGAAACGTCATCAAAAATTGTGTACAATGTCAAGAAGGGGCTCAATGCAAAACTTGGCCTAAAATCCTTAATAAACGTCCGATTTTCAAAATTTAAAAACCTGCACATATAAAGTAAACTCCTCCAAATTCAATGCACTTATTCATTTTGCTCTATTTGCAATATTAACTTCGCAAAAAGCTTTTCGGCGCATTACGCTGCAATGATGCAAAGTTCCAGTGACCACAGCAAACCAGTGGCAGATTCATGATTTTTTTTTTTTGTGGGGGGGGGGGTATCTTTCAGGCCTGATATCACACACTCTTAAATAGTACTGAATAAAATGAACACTGTGCATGTAGCAATTAACAAACTAATAGCCAAACAGGTGGTTTTACATGACAAAGTTGTTTTTTACACATCCTTGGCTATGTAATATTTTCATGAAACAAGGGGAGAGGCTTTGGAATTTTTCTAAGGGCATTTATTTCATAGAAATGCCTCTTTTAAGATATTAAAACTTTTTATTGCATGCCACATACCTTTAGGTTCATGGTAAGATCGATACAGTACCCTTTTTTAAGGGTACTTTTCTTGTTATAGAGTACGCGGGTTGATTGGTTATTTCATCAGCTGGTTAGTTGTTCAGTTTGTTTATTCATTGCATAATTAACTTGTTTACAACAGGTTTAAAAGGATGCTTAATATAAAAACCACTTTAAATGTGTACATATGTTATAATAGACAAGGTCTTGTGTGAATTAACCGCAACTTATGCTTATATTTTGTATTAAAATTGTCGACTTGCTGTATCTTATTGAAAAAAAAAATCGTATGTGTCATCTTGGGGTGATTTTTTGTGTCTACATTAATAAGTCAAACTCAAAACAGAGTGATCCGTGCATTGCAAGTCAGACCTGACTTCCTCTTGCGCCAAATAGTATTTTGCATGCGTTTTGGCACCTTGAGATTGAGACTACAGCTCAATAGAGACAAGGGAGTGGTTAACAAAGGGACCACTATAGTTGGATATTTTCTGTCCAAGTATAATGTATAATTGTATATATATCCATTCTTTTTGCTATCCATGTATCATCATTTCTACACAAAGGCACCAAATACAAGAGTTATGAATTTGCAATGAGTTCCAAAGCCCCCAGATTTGCCCATTGATCATGCCTGATGCCCATTGTGCTGCTCAGTAATCTTCCTGGTAATCTCTATTTGCTAACCATTATGATAGCAACTATTGCCATATAATGAAACATATCATCCCAAGAGAATGGGATCAGGTGTCACTGGACAATGGACATGTCAGTATTCAATATTACGGATGGGATAAACTGTTTTTAGATATTGGACTGATCGAAGGTCCTTGTAATATCCTGCTGCAAATCACTCCAATTGTGTGATGACCACCATGAAGATTTACGGTGGACTATCAAACTTTTTTGATAACTGCTTATCGAACAAGTGTGTCATATTGTGACATATTGTGACATAAATGTACCATCTCAATAAACATGGTAACAATAATTATAAGGCTGATTTCACAAAGATGTATACTGTAGCAGTATCTGTGTAAAATGCATTTACTCTTAAATTGGTTGTGCAGAATACATCCATCTCTATAGGAATATTCCGAAATAGTAACTTGGTAATTTTCAAAATCGAATTTGTCAATTATAAAGTGATCCATTTCATTTAGACATGCTTCCGTTCATTCCATTGCACTGCTGGTGGACACGACAAGTGAAATTGTCCAGTTTGTAAATTAATCTTAATCAATATAAAGACAAAATAATTATTTTCTAAAGTCACTTAGAAAACAAACTCTATTAACCCCTTTTGCTCACATCTAAGGATCACTCCCACACACGTATCACTATTGTGTTTATTTGACGATTGGCCTGAATGCCTAATGGTGGGGAGGCAAATGAGCTTGACACTTGACCACTAAGTTGGTGGTCAGAGAGCTTTTAGTGTTAGACCCATCCGTCATTGCGGTTGACACATCAGTGCTGATACATCACCCTTAACTTCAATGTTATTAGCTTCCAGGCATTGTGTGGCTTTGTCATCCCAGTAAATAAGGACACCAGCCCGATTTTTCTAAAGCTCTTTTTTTAAACATATCTCTTTCTTTCCATGACCCCAACTGGATCCTAGTCTTCTTATGACATTTCTTTTTCTGACTATACTGACTTTTCGCCTCTTGTACAGTTGCCCCTGAATTATGAGACTCTCTTGTAATAAGACTGACTTGCCTTATGTGAACACCTTCTGTCTGCACTATTCTCATGAGACACCATTGCCTCTAAATAGCCCACACCGGTGCGGATGAGGCATAAAACAAAAACTCACTCACTCACTCACTCACTCAAGAGAAACCACCTTCGTTGAAGCTTTCTATGCAATAGCAATGTTCATTGTAAGTGCTAACAGTATTAGGTGCAGACACCAGGTTAAAACTGACTTAAAATCTTAAAAACATCTTCATCTTTGGGTTGAAGTTGAATCACCAGGTTAACAATAACATATTGTTTGATCTCAATAAGCAACAGTTCAGCTTTGTTGGATGTCAAAGTATATTTCAGGCAGTAAGTAAAAGATCCCACCCAAGGGGAGGTGTATACATCTTATAGATCCTCCAGTCTCTCTTCCACTTAACCAATCAACCATTGAATCCAGGTAAGTCGCTATTTCTACCAGTCCAACCTCCTTGTTAAAATGCGCTATCTGTCTTTTGTCCTTTTCATTATACTCCCAAGAAATATCTCTCGTTTTTCTTTATTACTTTTTTTTCTTGTGTAATAGATATTTTCCCTTTGAATTTTCAGCTTTTTCTTGTAGTCTCCTTGCAAATAATCTGTCTGGCCTTCCTTTCTTTGTTCTTTTTCAGAAAGCAGCTTTTTCAAAGAGGACATATTTCTGAAGATCCTCTTGCCGTAATCAATATATAATATAAGATAGGATATCATTCCTGCATTAGAACAATTGATATTTTCTCTTACAGTTATTGTGACTTATGTCGTCTATTAATTTGGCTTCAGGGATCATTGTGGATAATATTTGTTTGTTAAATTTCAATAACAAGAAGACAAGCATGACAATTATACATCAGAGATTGTAGGTAAATCATTCTTTAAGACATCGATATGCTATCTTATTTCTTCGACTCTAAGATAAGTCCTTCTTATTATCCCTGTGTCCTTTATCCTTCTTACAAAACACCGTATCATTTTGCTCCAATTTTATGCCAACGTTGACAAGTTTTAATCAGCAGTGCTATCTGATGATATTTAATAAATATATGTTATCAATGACGAAGAAGAAATCGTCTATTCCAAACTGAGATGAGAATAAATTGAAAATACTAAAATTCAAGCCTTTAATACAGCAGCATTTGAAGGAATAGCAGTGTAGCCCCCAAAAAGCTCATAAGTACATTTACCAACCTGATCTTTGAAGTTTCCGATACCATAGACACCAATGGAGTAGCCATTGACAATTTTAAGTCCATATTACTTCAAAGGATACAACTTTCTTTCTTGATGTTATGATTTGTAACAATTAGGGATGAAAAATTGACAACTCCTTTCTCATGTTTTGGTTTGTTCAAAATAGTATAGATTCATTTTTTTCTCATTAAATTTCATTTTGCTTCATGTCTCCTCCTTCATTCTCCTCACATATCTCCACTATGAACAAACACAAAATGGAAGCCTGCCACTACTTTCTATCTAAATTGAGTGGATTTTATATTACAATCTAACAAATTTTATAATAAAACCCACTCAGGGTGGTGGATCAGTCCACTGAAACCCATGAGTGGTCTGGTGGCGGAGGAACTCACGAGTGGCGAAGCCACGAGTGAGTTCCGCAGCCAGCCAGACCACGAGTGGGTTTCAGTGGACTGATCCACCACCCTGAGTGGGTTTTATTTATATCCCACATTTTCTGCTATTTTGACAACGTATGAGGGTATTTTAATGCCTAAATATGGATAATTAAAAATAATAATGACCTAATCACTTTGGTGGATGGATCTAATGTTTTGATGGCGGCCAAACCAATCAGATCAAACTGTAACATAAACAAATGACAAAGTGGGTGGAGTCTGACTGGTTGCTATAAACAAAGCCAACAGAGTCACATGACTGGTGGTGACGTCACCAATGCTGATGATGTCATAGTGGTTCAGCTGCTATTGTGACATCATGTGCTGCTGTTGTGATGTCATGTGTCGTGATTGTGACCCCATGTGTGATCTGAAGTAGTGCCACAAATAAATATATAAATCAAGGATATAGTGGATCATATTTAAATTAGGGATGGTGGATCATATTTAAATTAGGGATGGTGGAACACAAAATTATATCCCATGGGCTGTTCCTCATGGGTTTTCCATGGGGATCACTGCCAAGTGTGGGATATCACATAAAACAATTGTTCAGAGATAATACAACCCAACACTTAATCATGGGACTGAAGTTTTAATTACTTCTGGTCAGAGCTGCCTCATGATGGAATTTTCTGGAGATTTCAACTTGTCGAAGGCATATGCTTTAAAAAAAATATTTTCTCATTGGTGTGTGCCGCTATGTTGTTTCAGTTTCATTGACAGAAGGTTCAGCTGTGGAGTCTTTCTGACATCCACAAAGACAGATTAAAAACTGATGGCTGTTCTTTTTCTTGCCCAAGGTATGGATCGCATGCTGGTAATTGGAGACACAACGGGCAGATGCAGATGCAGCCAGCTTGTTGAACTGGACTGATTGTGTTTAAAGAGTTGTTGGAACTTGCAAATGGCTTTGTTGCAAACTCAGGTCCCGGCTGTGCGTTATAGGGGATGCTGAACTTAAATTGTGAGATAATAGGCCATCAAAATTTTTAAAATCTTAAAATGAAATACTAGGCATGATAGTCAGAATAAAAAATAATTTGCCTTGCAAGCATTAGTAACCAGAATATGCCAACTTGCTTGTAAAATGAACATTGCGTTATACTGATGAAAATGATTTTCTTTTAACCCTTAGTAAAATAAAGATGGTTTCTTCTAAAACCATGAAGTGAAACTAAAATATCCTCTCCTATGGAGCATTGAAGACTGCACCATTTTCAAAAGTTTAAAGTGAAGAACAAGGAAAGCGGCTTATTGCCAAAGGGTCTTTCTTGATGTGCAATCTGTGTATATGTGGAATAACTGTATTCAGTTCACATTGACAGTGCCTAATGCTGACAGAGCATAGAAATACATAGAAGGGACATGAGGCTCTGGCAGATGAAGCAACCAAATCCACCATCTTGGAACCTCCCTGAATACTGGCACAATGGATCGTGACGTCACCAATAACTGTGATGTCACTTATAACAATGGCATGACGTCACATCATAATTAGTCTATTGTGACGTCATGTCTCAGGGCAGTTCCAATATGGCAGATTTGGTGACCTCATCTTGAGGTGGCATCATACAGCCTCATGTCCGTTCTATGTATTTCTATGTGACAGAGTATTCATGATTCATCAGCTGTCTGCACCCATAGGGCTCTTTCGAACATGATACACAGCTTTCTACAAATGATACAAATGATACCAGTCTCTGTACCCATTCATCTTGCTTTTAGGACACATTCCCTGCTCATTAGTGTTACTCATGCCATCAGATCACAGAGCCTCTCCACAAAGATGCAACATTTTTTCTCCACTAAGCGCTATCGCTGTTGAGATATTTTTCTCCACTGAGCAATGTCGCTGTTGGAAAATGTCTTTGTAAATGCTGTCTGCAGTACACTGTGGTTGTAAAATGCTGTAAAACAGGAAGTTTCCAATACATCACAGGAAGTAATCTTTGCTTGTATAGTGTATTAGTGTAATACAGAGTGTAACTTATTTCCGATAATATAATAATATTTCTTCGAGTGTATGGACCACTTTGCAGGAGAAAAATTTTGGGACGGTGGTTGTAATGCCCATCATACTTATCTGATACTTATCTGTTTACAGCTACAGTGTAGCTTGTAGCCGACTAAGAAGGATAATGGGTGGGTCATTATTTTTAGGTTTTGTGTGCTACAGAAATTTAATGTTAAAATTCACGACCTTCCGTATCCTTTCAGACTTCACATATAAAAAACCCAACAAATGACCTGCGAGTTTCTCCTAATCTATCACCTGCATTGATTTTACACTAGTTCTTATATGTTATAACTAAAATTTACTAAATAATACCTCCTGCTTATTCAGTCATGCATCAACACATCTCCACTTGCACCACAATTTCACATTACCTCCTAAAATAAACATTATAGCACTCTGGCCTTATTTCCTCATCCATCTCCAGAGGTATGGAAGCGCTGGATGTTAACACTAATTTCTAAGTTCAGTTTTCTAATAATTTGACAGTATTTTCAAATTCAAGTAGAACTCATGTTCAAACTCTCATTGTTTGACCAGTCTGTTTGCAGTTGCGGCCAGACCTTCAAGTCATTTTAAACTTGTCTAGACTTTTCAGAGCATGAAAATCGACAAAATCCAGTATTCTTCCTGTTAATGATTGTAGATTACAAGATTTAATGAGCAAGCTAAAACTAAAAGCCTCAATGTCATTTCATAAATACTCTACCGCTTCCATATAAATTCTGAATTCCTCAGATTTGGCTGAATATGCTTGTCAATTAACTATGAGGTACAAAATTCAACTGCGTCATGAATAAAATTGCACAGTTTTCACATCTTAATATTGAATTTAACCAAGCAACGGCAGGTTATCAAATTGCATAAAATGTCTGATGCATCAATTTAAACTTCTAGTTTGCTTTGAAGTGTCGTATATGACAGCTTTAAGGCATTTGACATTCAAACATCATGCCTTCTCAACTTGCAAAAAACTTCACCTTTAAATATTTTATCCTCTGACCAAAGTCCACTATGCTTGCAGCATTTAGATAGAGAGCATCTCCAGTCTGATCACGCTTGCCTCTGCAGCCCTGCATCACTTCATCAGCTGGGCTAAACATAGCAACGGCAACACACTGACCAACTGTGTCCCTTCTCTAATATGTATGTGTGTGTTTGTGTGTGTGTTAGGCAGTTTTTTTTTACTAATCGAACTATCTATCGTTTAATCTATCTATCCATCTTGTCTATTATCTATCTCTCATTTTTTTGCCCCATTAATCTGCTACCGAATCTATTTTATACATATGTCATATATGCATATATATAAAGAAAAGTTAGTTAGACATGTTTTTCAATACATTCCTAAAACTTTCTGAAATGAACTACTCTTTTCTTCCAACATGATATTTTCAAATGTAACGCTGAGATATTATGATGACATTCTGAGATTGATGATGCAATTGTTTTCTGGCTGTTAATGCAGTGCTGTCATTTCTAAAACGTTGGCGCTTTATCTCATGTATAATTCATCTGAATTGTGTGAATCTACATTGTGAAATTGGATATATGAAAGTAGGGGGTTAATGGTTGTTGATTACAAGATTTTAATGAGCACGCTAAAACTAAAACCCTTAAGGTCATTTGATAAAGACTCTACCGCTTCCATGTAAATTCTGAATTCTGCGGATTCAGCTGAATATGCTTTTCAATTAACTATACAGTACAAAATTCAACTGCGTCATGAATAAAATTGCACAGTTTTCACATCTTAATATTGAATTTAACCAAGCAACGGCAGGTTATCAAATTGCATAAAATGTCTGATGCATCAATTTAAACTTCTAGTTTGCTTTGAAGTGTCGTATATGACAGCTTTAAGGCATTTGACATTCAAACATCATGCCTTCTCTACTTGGAAAAAGACTTCTCCTCTAAATATTTTATCCTCTGACCAAAGTCCGCTATGCTTGGAGCAGTTAGATACAGAGCATCTTCAAGTCTAATCACGCATGCCTCTGCAGCCCCGCATCACTTCATCAGCTAGGCTAAACATAGCAACAGCAACACGCTGACCAACTATGTCCCTTCTCTGATATGTGTGTGTGTGTGCTAGGCAGTTTTTGTACTAATCTAACTATCTATCAATTAATCAATCTATCCGTCTGGTCTATCATCTATCTACCACAGATTCTACACTCTAAAAATATTTGGGACAAAACAGGTTTATAGAAATCCAAAATTGTTTTGGAAAAATCCAAGTTGGTTTTTGCATGGAGGTTTGGCTTTAAAAAAAAACGTTTTCCATCAAAAAACCAGTTTTTCCCGACATTTTTTAGAGTGTATATTATACATATGTGCATCCACATAGATCTGAAGAAAAGTTAATTAGGCATGTTTTTCAATACATTCCTAAAACGTTCTGAAATCAACTACTTTTTGCTTTCAACGTGATATTTTCAAATGTAAGGCTGATGTATGATGACATTCTGAGATTGATGATGCAATTGTTTTCTGGCTGTTAATGCAGTGCTGTCATTTCTAAAACGTTGGCGCTTTATCTCATGTATAATTCATCTGAATTGTGTGAATTAATCTACAACGTAACAAGAAATTCTTTAAAAAAAGAATTGTAGGGACCTGAGGTTTCTTCAAACACATATTTTATTTTCCAAATATTCAAATAATGTTTTATGTATGTGTAGTTACATCTATACCTCCAATGTACCACTGTGAGTGTGTGATTTAACAAACTTAATACATGTTACCTCGTGATGAGGCATGCCTAATTACAGGTGTTATTAACATAGACAGCAAACCAATGCAATGAGAGGCCCTTTTATATTCTTTGTCATGAATATGGGATAATATTATGCTCCAGGTGTGCTTTGGATATGGTCCCCAATCAGTCAACCATAACAGTCCAGTCATGGTTGAGTGGCTCCCAAGGTCATGCAGTGAAGGAGCTACTGAGCATAAAGAGGGGCAAATATATACTTGATTTGTAAATTGTAGTCACAGTTACCTTGGCTGTAGCATGAGTACTTTCCTAATATTGGAGGTAAATTTGAAGGGTACTCCTGCTATAGAGAAAGTATATCTGCAAGGCCAACTTCCTAGTAGCCCCCTCCAGAAACTCAAAAAGCTCCACCACTGCAGTACACATAAATTGATGACAAATAGCACTTGGCTGATTCTTTTTGTCCCTTTAGTTAGGGACCTCCACTGTCAAATCTTTCCTCATTTGGAGCTTGTAACACAGATCTGAGATGGTCCCTACAAAAATGGATATGAAAGGAGGGGACAAAGAGAGTATAGTGAAGTTCAAAATAGAAAAAAACTCAAAGTATGTGTAATAACTACCTTCCTACAGCTTATAAGTTTGATTATAATGGCATTAGGTCTGTTTTAATTGATTGAAAATTTTGTCTCCCCCAAAATACTTTCCTTCAGATTTTTTGTCTTCTGGATATGTCCTCAAGATTAATTGAATAGAGGTGTCATTCAGCTTTTTGTGCATTCTGAAAAATGGATTGACATATTTACTTTTTCAACTAAATTTAACATTAGTGCTAAGAGGAGCTGGACTATTTTGGTTTGGACAGGCCATACTAATAAATACTTCCGAGTTAACCTGATCAAGTGAACGTGTCATCTTTGAGGCCAAGGGATTAATCAGTACACATTACTTCCATAGGAAGACCAAACAACATCGTAGGAAAAACACCGAAGCGATGATACTTGGATCATATCATCGCATGAAGCTATATGTGACATAACACAATTATCTTATGAGGACATGACATCCCTGCAGACCAGGTATTTTAAACACTATCAAAGTTCCACATCGTAATGTGACAAACTAACATTTAAATGCAAACAACAAAAAATTTGTGATTTTTCCCTTAGCGTGTGTCTCGCAGCTAAAACATCCACATAAAGAAGGCTAGCCTTATAGGCTTATACAGTCTAACACAAGATTGTATGTATGTTCCAATGCTTGCTCAAGAAAAAAAATATTTAAGGGTGGTCCAACAAGCAACTGGCCTGTCGTTTCAACTGGCCTCACTCTCCCCTACGCTAGGTGTGGAAATGTATTCATTTTATGAAATTTGGTTCACTAGAATCAATCTCTGTGCAAAGCAAACTTTTACATAAAATCAATTTATCAAGTGGGAAAGGATTGTTTGAAAAAAGCAACTACACCATAATATTATCAACTGAGATGTCGCTGTTACTGTTCTAAGGAAGCAATGCATTGAACGTTTATCAGAAGTATATTACAAGCCGAAATCTAAAATCAGATAGAGAAGAAGCATATTATTATGCTAAAATCTGAACACAGATGATTTAGGTCTCAATTCTCACAGTGGAAGCTTGCTGCATAATCAAAATAAAGTTCAGTTCAGAAATGTCACATCTTTCGCCGACTCGTAATTTATAAGATTGTGACCACAGTATTTATGCAGTTTATGAATATGGATGCCTTATATTTAGAGAAACTAAATGCCACATAGCCAAGTTATGGTTACAGTTTAGGTTTAAAATTTAAAAAAAACTGCTGCATGGGAGACTTGAGTGGTCGCTTGAGTAACACTGATTCTTCTGCTGAAGCTTAGGGCTTCATTCACAAACTCACTTGGCAGATTCTGCCCTTTTTTTTACTCTGGCTTGCCTTCAGCCTCAAGGTGCTCCACTGTGACCAGCTTTTTATGTGTCAGATAATGAGTAGGGATTGAGGGTCAGAGGTAAAGCGAAGTAAATGTGTTTTGGTGTCATTTTGCAGGAAAATGACCTAGAATTTGACCTTCTGACTGCATTTGTCAGCTGACGTCAAACACAGAAAGATATTCATATTTGACCAATGACTCTGAATGTCTCTCATATATATATATTGACGTCATTGATGAAATATTGTAGTGTATGTGATCTTCACTGGTTATCATTTTCTTGCAATAATATACCTAGCGTTTATCGGCACTATAATGGTACTAAATACAGTCGTGGACATAAGTTCTGTCGCTAGCACATGCAACAGATACAATTGACAATAACTTGACTTGTACTGATCAGATTTTAATGTGTGATGGCTCAAATGAAAGCCAAGCCCTTCAACGACACGCTTATATTGCAAAAATAAAGTTTTATCTCAATCTGAATATCATAGAAATTGATATTGGCAGTGTGCAAAATGTGCCTGGACAAAAGTCCTGTCGCATGCAAGAAGTTATGCTGAAAAATTGTCTAAAATAATCCTGAAATTGCTAGAATGATGAAAAATTGTCAGAGCATTTAGTCATGATGTAGGAGAATAAAAAAAAAACAACTTTGTTCAACTTCATGATGTTGTAGAACAATATACATGGGGTTCCACGAGGACTCATGTGAAATATGAACACAGTATCCATAATAATCATCAAGAGTGATATATATAATACAGACCAATGCTTTCTGAAATGCATAAATATTCTTTGGAATTGGTTTCCCTGTCTTCCAACTTAATTGAGAGGACATGGACCATGGAAATTGAGATTATAGCATGGCCGGTGGGAGGGCAGGTATAATGGTACTTGCCACGTTGACAAAAAAAAGTTAAAGTGAGGGCTGCACTTGTACAAACTATGCCATTTGGCTTCAAAATCTCATCATAGAAATGGATTACAATAATTTAGGACAAAAAATTGTTGTTGCATAAAGGTACTTTTAATAATATAGTCCTCTGGCCATCCAAGAACTTTTGTGACAGACTCTTATTATTAATTTCTAGAATATTCAGATTAAGAAGAAACTTTATTTTTGCAATATAAGCGAGTTGCAGAAGCCTTTGGCTCTCATATAAGCTATTTCTTGCGAAAATCACTCAATCACAACTTATGCCAAATAATTAACAATTCTGTCAATATCATTTGGATGTGACAAGACTTTTGTCCAGGACTGTAGATCTAATAGTATATGGACAATAACAAGTCTTTCTTCATCATCAGGGATATAATATTTTTGCCATGTCTGTGTTCTATGGGATATATTCCATGGAAGTTTACAATGCCATGCCAAAATATGCATGGTCTTGAAATCTTGTGTGTATTATAATTATTTTTTGTATGCTGAATGGCAAGTGTACATGTTCCTAAAAGAAAATATGCAGTGTCATGTCCCACTTTTATCGAACATATTTTGCATCGGCTGATAAATATGTTGCGAAGAGCAGACTCAGATCTTCCATATGTCAAAATGTAAAGAGAGGGATATTTAGCGTGTACTGATACAGCTTTGAATCTTTTTGAATCTTTTGCACTCAATGAATATTTTTTGGGGACTTATTGCTACATACATTGTATGTGGCATGCGACAATTCTACGGCATGCATACACATGATGTGAAGAATACATTAATAATAATAATAATAATAATAACTTAATATAGCGCTAAGTCCAGTAAACTGCTCATTAGCGCTGCTCAGAAGAGCTCAGGGGTAGAATTGTTTAAACAAGTAAGTTTTAAGGTTATTCTTGAAACTTTCAAAAGTGTTAATTATTCTCAATTTGTCTGGCAAACCATTCCAGAGTTTTGAGGCTGCATATGAGAAAACTCTGTCCTAAAACTTATTTTTGTTGCATGGGATAGGTTCTGCTAACAGGTGTCTATGGTTGCGTCTCAGATTGTGGTCTTGCTGGGGTTTGGCTTGAATAAGTTCTTGAATGTACAATGGAGCTTGGGAATTCATTGCTTTCCATGTGATCACCGACAGTTTGAACTGGATTCTTGCTGGAATTGGTAGCCAATGTAGTTGCTTTTTGCCTACACTGTCATGTCTTTTCAATATCTCAATCGAACAGCTGAGTTTTGGGCAACTTGAAGCTTATTCATCAAACAGCTGGTTGTGCCATACTAGAGTCCATTTCCGTAGTGAAGGTGAGGGGTGACAAGAGCATTCACAGCTGTTTTAACCGTTTCTTTGCCAGTATGTATTGAGAGCCAATTATAATGCTAATTTGTCAACTACTATAACTACTATAACATTGTAAGAACTGCGTATCTAAAACTTTTCAAGGGCATACACGTTTTGTTTGGAGGGCTTGTTTCCATCTGTTTGGTAAAGGAGGATGTGGTGGTATAGTGTGTGGCCAATCCTAGAAACTCGGAGACTTTGAAGCAAAAAGGATACAATTAGCTTTCAAGAATATCTAATTGCCGGTATGTATTGAGAGCCAATTATAATGCTAATTTGTTTACCCTAAATGTAATATGTGAAACTGACAAATGCACTCCTCGACATATTTTTAAATAGTCCAGTAGAGTTTTAAAAGAGGCTACAAATGTTTGTCATTTTGCAAAGTTGCATTCACTCACGAATACTTGGTCCAAAACCGGAACTTTTGCTGCAATGGCAAATATGGGCTTGAGGCACTGCTCCAGAATATTCACATATTTTCCAGAGTAACACTCCTATTTTTGGAGGTGTCTCCCCAGAGATGCAACACGATATGACCAAACGTTTCCAAATACCCAAGGAATACACCATTAGAATAGAACAACAAGATGTCCAAAAGTTGGCAGATACATGTCAATGTCATAACCCCAGTAAAAAGTACTGTGAAGTTTTTCTGGCTGTCAACTCCTGTAACAGACAGGTTATAAAACTTTTGTTATATGAGTCTGACAAACTTTTCTCTTCAGGGTCTGGGATGATTTTGAATTTCAATTTTGTTTGTTTTGTGCCACTTCCCATTTCTTATAAAAATGACCAGAGCTAGGCAATAGTCAGTATAATGCAATGTAGCTGTTTATATTTTATAATGTTTCCTTGCCGGACATGTTGTATCTGTGTATTTCATATTATTTCTACATAAAAATATGAAGTTAGTTTCCAATGTATGTCCACCTTTTGTTTAATTGTTACTGAAAGACCTTTCCAACAATATGTTGCTCCTTCCCTCTGGCTTATGAAATGCAGGCCAAACATTCAAATGATATATTTCCCACTTTCAATGAGAGTGTCAAATTCTACGCATTGTAACTTTCACTACTCGGTAATTGTTTGTGATGCATGGTTGTACTGTTAGCTCATTGGCTATCAGGCTGTTATGATGCTCAGTTGAGGTAGATTATTATTGGCTAGAATCAGACAAAGAATTAAATGACATCACAGCTTGCGGTTATTTTACATATATATTGCAATTCCAGAGAATTGCTAAACTGTGACACCTCAGTTTATAGCATCAAAAGAAGTTGAGAATTCAGTGGCGTAACTGGGGAGTCTCGAGCGGGGGGGCACCTGGGGGGGCACGCGATTCTCTGGGGGGGCACCCTCTATACTAAGTGTATATTCAAGCCAGAGTTGGAAAGTTCATATGAAGGGGCACCTGGGGGGCGCACAGGTCCAATATGGGGGGCCTGTGCCCCCTCGTGCCCCCCCATAGGGACGCCAATGGTTGAGATTCCAAACAAATATAATGAGGACTGTAATGAAGTATGTTTTTGAAGTTACGTTTTATTGTTAAGCCAAGGTTCGTGCAAGGAAACAGCAATATCAGGTACTTGAATATTTTGTGCTGTACTGAATATAGTGGAAGAGAGACAGGATATATTTAACTATTTAGAATGAATAAAAAGAAGGACACTTTTTTTTTACAAGAATTAGTCTTACGAAGTTCTTGTTATCGAGACGTTCCACATATCATATTCAGGAATAAAAATGGATAGACAAAAAGAGGTACCAGGAATTCAAAGAACTGGAAGATTGCATAACGCAAAAACTGACGTAAACCACAACCCTAAGACGCATCATTTTTTTTTATGGACAGAAAGTATGACTGAATGCATTCAGTGACATGGTCATTAGCAGAGAAAGTTGCAGGATGATTAGAATTGTTTTGAATATTTTCTTTCTTGTTCTATATTCCTTGTAATAATTTAATATCTTTACAATATATATTAAGTCTATATCTGTAAATATGCCCTAGGCCACATTTCATGACGTTGATTTGCATGCTGGCTAACTAACCATTTATTTTTATTTCTATGATCTGTTTTTTTTTCAAGATAATTTACAAATTACCTCAATATTATCTGATCCATATACAGTATATCCCACATTTCTGCACTAAATCTATCAAAAGTTTTCACAAGGTGGATGGAACTTTTAGAAAGTCCATCGCACATTGGATATTTAATTTCACACATTTGAAATATAAATTCGTATTATATAATTTAATATTAATGATTCCGTTTTTTATCTTTTCAGGTAAGTGCCAGTTCCATCTACAATTCCTGTTATCTGTTTGATGCATATACCATGGTAAGCAACCTTGACCAGTCCATGTTTTTCTGGATATATATGTTGCAGCCTTTATTTTTTGTCTGTCATAAATGGCAATGAGGAACTATTACAAAAAGTACACTGTATACAGATACTTTTCTGCAATTTCACCATTTATATTTGGCACTCTCTTATACATGTATATGTATTTTGGAATATATATAAGTGATCAGAGCCTTTCACATTTGCAATGAGTAATTTCAGCGAAGATGCTGACACAGGCTCTCTTTGTCGAACACCTTTAGTTGGAGAAGACAGATTGATTCCAATGACCCGATTCCATGAATAATCACCTATTTGTCATGTTAAATCAGGCTGTGTTTTTGACACATATATTACTGATGGCTTAAAATCAGACAAATATCGCACATTTCGTCATCAGGCAATAAGGTGCTTTCATCTACCAACAGTCTGTGTTTCAATACTATAATACCAATATATTTATCTGCCCTACTTTGACAAAACAGATTGGATGACAAAAGGCATTAACTTTTTTTTGCTTAGAATTTTCTGTGGACCGAGATCTCTATGTATACTAAATTTCTTGGCCATCACATCCATATTTGTTGTAGTTGTTACACCCCATAGGCTTGCTCTGCCCGATCACTTGATCGGGCGACCTTTGTCAACCATATGGGCATTTTTTTAATTAGCCAAAAGGCTTGCTTGCCCAATGAAGTGATCGGGCATCCTTTGTCACTGATGCCAAAAGGCTTGCTCTGGACCAAAAGGCTTGCTTTCCCAATCACTTGATCGGGCATCCTTTCCCAAAGGCTTGCTCTGGGTCAAAAGGCTTGCTGAATAGTTCCCCAGCCTTTCCAAAAGACTTGATCCGCCTAAATAATTGACCTGTATTTTCCTAAAGGCTTGACCCCATAAAAGTAATTGAATTCATAAATATCTGCAATATCACTGTCTTTGTCACCCAAAGATTGTCAAATAGACCTGGGTCTATGAAGACAAAGGGCCAGCAACCCTTTGGTCCAGAGGCCTTTTTGCGCCCGATTGCCTCATTGGGCTGACTATTTGCAAAGTTCCGTGACTTTTTGAGAAGGGAGAGGGGGGGGGGATGACGTCATGACGTCACCACGGCCTTGACCTTCGTAGCGTCAACACAGATTTGAGGAGGAAGACATGCATGCTGCTCTGCTGAGTGCTTGCAATTGGTTTGTCCAAGGATTTCTGACAAAGCTGGAGTCATGAACGTGGTTGAAGTTAGAAGTTCGCCTCAACTGGTTCAAGAGAAGTTACAGTGCATGAATTTACGATGTATTTCGGCCACTCACGGACAAGCCATCGTGGGTCCAATTTCAAATCCGATCGCTGATCCTGAACGGCCACACTATTCTGAGTATGCCTACCAAGTTTCATGTTTCTCAGTTACTTATTAAAGGCCCAGGACGGCCGTAAAGTTTTGATGTTTGAATCGTAAATTTATCATTTTTATGCTCGGAAATTCAGCACTCACTCTGCCTTGTTCAGGGGGGGGGGCACTCAATGTATTGTGGCAGGGACCTTGTACATTGTTGTATTGAAATGTATGCCTATGCTCCGCGGGTTTGACCCTCGTTTTTAGGCCCTGGGTAAGTCTTGTTGACCCCAAAATAACCCAAATTCGATCTTGTTAACCCTTTTTTCACTGGTCAGTGAAAAAAAAAAATTGTGAAAATCGGACAATAAGAGGTCAAAACCAAAAATTATGATTCAAATCAAATTTTTTACCAAACAAACGGCATTTCTGATAGACAAGTTCTTATTAAATTGCCATAAATGTTGGGGTCAATTTGTACATTGCTCTAGTTCGATTGGGTCTCACTTCCGTGGTCTCCGCCGAGCATCCAAACCTAAATCTGAACGGAGTAACCTGGCCTGGGCATATTTAGCTGGCATTTGATGCATATTTTTAATTATCATGGCAAATTTAGGATTTTCCTAAATTATATAAACATATTTCTCCGTCTTGTCATTGTTACGTATGATATACCTGTGCTTTTAAATTTATGAATTAGGCTAATTTAGCAAGCTTTTGTTCAAGTATCGCATCTTTCAATGCGGATTTGTAAATATCATGGCCAACTTTGGATTTTCCTAAATAAATAAATAAAATGTTTCTCTGTTTAGTTATTTTTGGTTAGACATCCCTTCCAGTTTCTGGTGAATCATTTTAGAATATCAATTTTGATGATTATTATTTTTTATTTCAGGTCATTGCAAAGCCAGGTTTCCACCTAAAGGCCTTGGCGTAAGCACCAGTGTCGTGTGACAGTTCTTTAGGGTATGCTTAAATATATAAACTTACTTGGTCTGATGCAGATACTAAAATGCAGATGTTTATAATAAATAGATAGTGGTTTTTAATTTTGCTTTATTGCAAATGCATTCTAAATAATTTAACTTTATGTCTCAGAATATCATAGATGATATACCTGATTATAATTTATATATTTTTTCTTCCAGGCACTCACTTCCTTCAGTCGTCAGAGCCTTCAAGAGTTGATCTTCTATCAAATGAACTGCTGCCGAATGAAGGCAGGTGACAAGGTATATAAACTTTGAATGGCATTGACAATAAAAAAGGATAGTAATACTATCATAGGCTTACGTCAAATATGTAGAAACAAATTATAAATTTATATTGATTAAGTATTAATTAAGAGATTATTAACAAAACAGCGAATGATAATCATACTTGTCTAGAATATTTTGGCAGTACACGATTGAAACACCGAATTTAGCTGTCGGCGGTCGTCGATTTTGGCGGTTTGCCGACACCAATTGTGTGCATTAGGGCTATTCCATTTAAAATCCTTGGGGGGGGGGGCGGTCGGGTTTTTACCCCGCTGGCTATGTAATAGCCTACGGGGTACTGCAGTCCTCAATGGCTGGGGATTTCGTCATTTATAACTCACTTTGTGTTGCTCATATTTCATTCAAATTTTGCCTGTTATCTTATTTTGTCATACAGACGGGAATGACAAGTCCGTGTGTCCATCCGTCCGTCCGTGTGTCCGTACGTCTGTGTGGCCGTACGTCCGTGTGTCCGTCCGTCCGTGTGTCCTTACGTCCGTCCGTGTGGCCGGCCGTCCGTGTGTGTCCGGACGGACGGACACGGATGCACTGTGTCACCATGATGGCACTGTGCATCATGGTGGCACTGAGTCCGTGCGTCCGTCCGTGCGTCCATCCTTCTGTCCGTGTGTCAGTGTGTCCGTCTGTCCGTGTGGCCGTCGGTGTGTCCGTCCGTCAGTGTGTCCGTCCGTCGGTGTGTCCGTCCGTCGGTGTGTCCGTCCGTCGGTGTGTCTGTCCGTCCGTGTGGCCGTCGTCCGTCCGTGTGGCCGTCGGTGTTCCGTCCGTCCGTGTGGCCACCCGTGTGGCCGTCCGGCTGTCCGTGTGTCCGTCCGTACGTCCGTCCGTCCGTGTGTCCTTACGTCCGTCCGTCCGTGTCCTTACGTCCGTGCGTCCATCCTTCTGTCCGTGCGTCTGTGCGTCCGTGTCGGTGCGTCCGTGTCGGTGCGTCGTGTCCGTGTGTCCGTCCGTTCGTGTGGCCGTCCGTCCGTCCGTGTGTCCGTGTGTCCGTACGTCCGTCCGTGTGTCCGTACGTCTGTGTGTCCGTGTGTCCGTAAGTCGGTGTGTCCTTACGTCCGTCCGTCCGTGTCCGTCCGTCCGTCAGTCCATCCTTCTGTCCGTGCATCCGTGGGTCGGTGTCGGTGCGTCGGTGTCGGTGGGTCGATGCACAGTGCATCCAAATGGTCTCAATGGCTTCACATAGAGCAAGCGGGTTTTATGTGCTTGCACGGTATATTTTTGTTTTGTTTTTGTAAGATGTATGTAGGGGTACCCGCAATTTCGGTTCAGAAGGATGGGGGGTACTCGCAAAATTCGCTTTAGATGTATGGGGGGCCAACATCGCTCCATGAAGGCTTACGCATTGTAATAATAAAATTTTGTATTTGATGCATGTGGGGTGGCTAAAAAATGTGCGTCTAATGCTATGCATGGGGGGGTCAAAAATAATAATGCACCATTTCTCGCCGGACCAGTTGAGCTTGGCAGATCGGCTTCAACTTCAGTCGCCCTCGGTGAATACGCCGAATCGCCAATCAATGTAGGACATCCGGCAAATTGAGGCAAATTCAGCGACAACAATCGTGTGCTACCGTATTCTTTTTAAACTGAATTTTAAACCTCAAACTGAGAATAATAATTATTCTAGATTACAATTTTTAATGTAAAAAATTATGATGCAAGGACAAGGTGATTTATCACGTTTTGCTAAGGCCGACAAGTATGTAATTATGAAAATATAATAATATGTTTGTATAATTATTCAGTAACAAAATCTCATTTGTGTTTGTTTGCTAAATCCTCCTATAATTTCTTTATTTCAGCACATTGTAATACAGATGGGCGGAGAAGAGTCTGTGATCCATAAATTGACTGCAACTTGCAAATTGTGGTTGGGCTATTCATACTGTTCAATGACTTGTTTCCTGCATGGTCGCCCTAGTGATATAATTTTACAAGGAAATGAGAAGCGTACACTCCATAAGCCCGAGCTCTGATTAAACTTGTGTACTGGTCCCAACTATGCTCCCAATTTATTGCGCATTTGCTGCTATTGATTTTTGACTAAAAACACCATGTTAGTGCACTAAGTTAAATTATCAACACAAGATATTTTGTTCTTCAAAACAGAGAGTGTAAGTAAGCTAATTGCCAGTTCCAAAACCTAGGCAAATTGATAAACAAATACAATTTTGTATTTAGGGTATTGAGCTGAATTGTCTTACACTTTTTCGAAAGAAATGGATAAGAGTTTGTTTGTGCGTTCAGTGTTGGATCCAGGGGAGCCTAGAGGGGTCCGCCCAGGGGCGAATCTAGAAATGGCCTGAGGGGGAGACTATCACATGGGGTGAATACGGGGCAATCCGCGGGGTTTCCTATCTCTTCCATGTTAATTTTGGGCCTGAGGGGGGGCCATTGAATCCCAAAACGACGTCCGCCCCCCTCCAGACCGGGGGGAGGGTCGGTCTAGTGGTAGCGTGCTGGGCTGCCAATCGCTGGGTCCAGGGTTCAAATCCAGCTCTTGCCGGGTCACCTGGTCTTATGTTGGATGGCTGTTTCAATCATCCTTTGCCTCATTGCTGTGTCCTCCCCCAGTCCTAATTAGCCTCCTAAGTGCATAAATGGGTCATTCTCAAATTTCGGGACAATTTGCGTCACTCCAGTTCCCTGACATTGATTTGAATGCAATTGATATCTGAAGCGTCACTCCACATCTGTTGTTCATATTTCTATTTAGAACCACTGCATTTGGAACAAAAAGTCATTTATGAGACCTTTTTTTGGTGCATTGTGTCCAGTAATCCGTGCCAAAACAGTGGTTTTTCCCTGTCACTGGACCTGACATGACAAAATCGAGTGTTAATTTTCCTCCTAAAGTACCATCATTTCCAGATTTTCTATTCACGATTCATGAGAATATATACTTGAATTAATATATACATCATATTATCTTTTTTCTTGTTTCATTTCATTGAATTAATTGATGTAAAACACGTGTCACTAGTTTATGTTAATTTTTTTGTCCACTCCGTTACCAGGCATAGCTCGGCTCGCTATTGTTTTTAATGAGCAATTTCCACTCAATGTTGTAAGATGCACAAGCGCCAAACTACCACAGCTTTGCAGATTTTCATTAAACAGGTATTCAACAAGTTAAGGCATAATTTTCATCGGAACATTTTTTGGTCCCACTGAAATGTCCACTCCCGTTACCTCCAATTCCGAGCTTACCAATGATACCTTTTCAAAGAAATTTAATGTAAACATTGCTGAGGGTGACAGGATTCAATAGAATGCAATCAAAACTTTTTATCTACCAAAGAGACACCACTATTAAAAGAAAACCAAACCGTTCCTGTCCACTCCGTTACCATTCCTGTCCACTCCGTTACCACAAAAAATCGATATTTAATTAAAAAAATGATTGATCTGAGATGAAGTACTTCTGAAAATAAGACTTACATAATTTTTTTAAATTTTTTTCTATATTTAAATTGCTCAAAATGCAGGTTTTTTGCATAAAAAGTCCCCTCCGTTACCACATTTTCCAGGGCATTTTGTCCTGAAATTTGAGAATGGCCCAAATACAGGACGTAAAGCCCCAATCATCCATCAATACAACCACCCTCAAGACCACGCTGTCGGGATCCAAGGAAGAAGTGAATTTTCTGCGATAGGAAAAATACTTTCCTTCAAAATTGTATGTCTTACAGAAGCTTCATGCTTGGTTGTCTGTAAATTGTTTAATATTATACATTTTTTATTGCCTGTCCTGATCAATTACGACTTTAAATACAATTTTACTACTACGAAATTTTAAAAAAGGTATGCCATGAAGAACCCATGTTGCCAAGTAGGATTCCCATTGGCCTGGATATTCAAATTGAAAATTTGTGTGTCAGATATATATATAAGAGATAAGTAATTAAATTGGTATTTTTACATAATATACAGGGTGCGGACGTGAAACTTTTTGACTGATTTTAAATTTTGGTGGGGACAAAAGACTTCACCCATTCTCAACAAGTTGGGGCTGAGAAATATTTCTGTAATTAACAATTGAATTAATAATGTTTTCATGCTGTTCATATAATCTCAAACCATAATTTCAGCATGACCGCCAAAAATTTGAGGTGCTATTAAAATTTCCCGTTGTGCTTTGCGACAGTCTGATGTCAACACTTTGGTGGGAGAACTTGTTGATGAACTGCTTTAATTAGCAGGCAAAATAACTTTCACATTGTCTTTTATCAATCCTTGGTGAGTCTGATGTCTGCATATCAGACATTAGTGGATCTTGCTTTTGTGAACTATTGTATCAATTGTGAGTTGTCTGAATGTTGAATGTTTTGCAGACTATTCCTATGATTTGAAAGCAAGACTTCTTTTTATAGCAAAATAAATTTATAAAAATAATATCCTCTCAGTTTCCTGTTTAAAGATTCATTACAAGATACAAGTCTGACAGTTCTGTGTAGTACTTAAAATCACATTGGAGATTTTATATATCTGGTATTTCCATTTTATCATAAACATGGTTTTGTAATTCTCTGGCACTTGAATGTCATAATGGTTAATGGCAGTGTTGGAGGTCTCCAGGCCTCGTCCTCGAGGCTGACCTCGGGGCCAATTTTGATGGCTTTGGCATTGGCTCAGTCTCGAATGCCAAATCTTTGGCCTTCCATCGGTCTCTCGGGTGTGGCATGGTGGATTATGTTATGACTCGAGAAAACTAGCTCCTTTGCAGTGGTTAGCAAGTCTCTGTGGGCAGTAAACATGGGTGCAAACTCCGAGCAAGTTGTGCAGAAACCACTAAGGCCAGACATATTGGATTTCTAGATTTTCGGATTGACTGACCCAACAGATTTTCTGCCAAGAGGAAAAAAATTTGAGCTCACTCTGGACTTTTCATAAGTTATCAGTTTGACATTTCTTAAAATTGAGATTATAGCTTCTTTTTCTTCGTCCTACCAAGTGACCCAGGATGAAATGCCTCGAGAAGATCTGAGAAGCTAAAGATTCATTATGTCTGGCAAACACCAGCCTTTCTCAACTCTCTTGAGTACGCAGCGAGACATCGAGGTGGAGCAAAGAGTTGTGAAGAATCTCATATGGTATAATTATATAGCTACCTGTCATGACTGGGGACTCGAACCTGCAACATCTCATAATCTGTAAATCTACATCACCTGACAAAGAAAGCGAAGCATAGGCAGAATATATCAACAATTGCACTGATGCACTAGCCATTGTGCAGCAATTAAAACTTTTCATTTGATTACTAATCAAAAACCATTCCTAAGGCGAATTGATAAAGCTCTGAAATGAAATGGAAAACCATTGTAAATTTTAATTAAAAACTTTATTTTTAAATGAGAAATTCATTGCATTTCTCGCTCCCCAGCACTCGATGAAATACACAACTGAAATTACAAGCAAAATATCAAGTTTTCGATGACTAGAACCAATTAATGGATACCAGTAAATCACAGACTTCAATGAACAGAAAAAAATTGGAATTTTTTGAAGAAATAAAATCGTCATTTTTCACTTAAATATTTTTCATATTTACAATTCGTGGGGAAAAAAAAAGTAGCCTTTAGTCTAGCTTTTCATCATAATTATCTGGGCTTCTCCCGGCTTAAAATGATCTGCCCTATACAATTCTTTAAGCATTTTTTTTAACATTCAGTCCTGTCAAATTAACTTCAGTATCAAGAGCTACTTTTTAAGTGTTCATCAGAGCATCCAATTGTTGTCAAAGCATTCAAATAAGTTTTCTTCTCTGTCGTTTTTGATAAGAGTTCCAATTCACTACAACAGGGAGTCGGAAATATATTTGTAGTCTCAACCTGAAAATATAATAAGCAACATTATAAGGGACCGTTCAGAATTTTTAACTGGGGGGGGGGTGGGTGTTTTGCCGGAAGTTCCTGTCAAAAATTGATTCCCCTTGAGTGTCATTTTTTGTACTTTTTTAATTTTTTAGCAAATTTTGATTGACATATATACGTAAAATTATTCTGATATAACTTTTTTGAAATATATGTAATATTTCGCTGACTAACTAGAATTTGCCATGCATTAACTATGCCAAAAAGAAACCCAAAAAAAAAAGAAATCGAGAAACTTTTTTAAAAAAGGAAGACAGAAAACTGTCCATCTAGTTTATAGTTTTCTATCTATCTATCTATCTATCTATCTATCTATCTATCTATCTATCTATCTACCTATCTGTCTACCTATCTGTCTGTCTGTCAGAATCAGCTTCCTATTCAAAGAGACATGTAGGATTTATGATTATCATGATTTTAATCATTTTACTTCTATTCAGTGCAAAACAGATTGTTAATCTGATCGGGTCTTTCATTCCTTATATATATATATATATATATATAATAAGTTTTTGAATTGGTGTTTTTAACCACTAATATATTTTTATGTTGAAATTATTTATACGATTTATTTTTTTAAAGTTTTTGCTGGTTGTTCAATTGGATTGCTTTCAGTTAACTGCAAACTTTAGATGTGACACTTCAATTGGAAATTGGCCAATTATCCCTGATAGCAATTAGCACCTTGACAGCAGAAGATTTATTGTGTATCCTTCAATGACAATTGATAATTTCATTGAAAGGAGTTAATACAATGAAAGACTACAATGTCATGACGCTAGTATCGTTATTCATTGGCGTGGCACAGTGTTGGAGTCCTAGAGGACGGACTTGAGGACGAGGCCGGCCTCGGACCACATTTTGATGGTCTCGGTCTCGGATGTCAAATCCTTGGCCTCGGACTCGGACCCTCTGGCCTCGGATATTTGTCCGAGGCATGTCCGAGGCCAGCCACATAAATAAAGTGCAATTTGCTGTAACAGTCAAACAAAATTTCCTGTCAGTTTATAATTATCAGTCAGTTTACCTCATCTATGGGACCTACTTGAATTATCCTATATATATATCAGAATCTGATAGAATCTTTCCTGCTTTAAAGACAAGGCTGAGTGGTACGATATAGGCTGTGCCATTTTTTGTGATATCTAATGAAGTTATGAATCTCCAAAAGTATTAAGGGTCATTCTCAAATTTCGGGACAATTTGCGTCACTCCAGTTCCCTGACATTGATTTGAATGCAATTGATATCTGAAGCGTCACTCCACATCTGTTTTTCATATTTCTATTTAGAACCACTGCATTTGGAACAAAAAGTCATTTCTTAGACTTTTTTTGGTGCATTGTGTCCAGTAATCCGTGCCAAAACAGTGGTTTTTCCCTGTCACTGGACCTGACATGACAAAATCGAGTGTTAATTTTCCTCCTAAAGTACCATCATTTCCAGATTTTCTATTCACGATTCATGAGAATATATACTTGAATTAATATATACATCATATTTACCTTTTTTCTTGTTTCATTTCAGTGAATTAATTGATGTAAAACACGTGTCACTAGTTTATGTTAATTTTTTTGTCCACTCCGTTACCAGGCATAGCTCGGCTCGCTATTGTTTTTAATGAGCAATTTCCACTCAATGTTGTAAGATGCACAAGCGCCAAACTACCACAGCTTTGCAGATTTTCATTAAACAGGTATTCAACAAGTTAAGGCATAATTTTCATCGGAACATTTTTTGGTCCCACTGAAATGTCCACTCCCGTTACCTCCAATTCCGAGCTTACCAATGATACCTTTTCAAAGAAATTTAATGTAAACATTGCTGAGGGTGACAGGATTCAATAGAATGCAATCAAAACTTTTTATCTACCAAAGAGACACCACTATTAAAAGAAAACCAAACCGTTCCTGTCCACTCCGTTACCATTCCTGTCCACTCCGTTACCACAAAAAATCGATGTTTAATTAAAAAAATGATTGATCTGAGATGAAGTACTTCTGAAAATAAGACTTACATAATTTTTTAATTTTTTTCTATATTTAAATTGCTCAAAATGCAGGTTTTTTGCATAAAAAGTCCCTCCGTTACCACATTTCCCAGGCAATTTGTCCTGAAATTTGAGAATGGCCCTTAAATATTTTCTGCTTTGACATTGAACATTGTTTCATTTATAACTATCCACTATTGGTTCTCTCTTTCCAAAATAAACTTAAAGAGAAAAGTAGAAAAAATTTAAGTTTGTCATTTCCATGACTTTGAATTGCAACTTTTTAAGATTCAACTTCAAAATTGAAAAAAAAAAACGATACCAACATGCTTTTAGTTCATGATTTTAAATACCCTTTAATACTGACATTTTCCCAGGATTTTTATGAGGCTTCATCTACATCTACATCGTACACTACCCAGTCAATGGTGACTACTATGCGGAGGACCGTTCACTCGGAACTTTCACTTGGAACTACATATTCTGGGAATGAAAAAACAAATTAAGAACATATTATAGTGTCAAGCTAATTTCAGTCGCACCAAAAATAAATATTACTGGATGAAACTAAATGTTTGATGAACAACTCACTTTTAGATAATATGGGAGATTGTTTTCTGCATGGGAAGCTCCTGTCTCTCATGACAGAGTAATTCCTGCATTAATAGACTGAAAATAGAACTGTCACTTTGTCAATCATATTATATAATCTGTCACAAACATGGTGGATTGCTTGCCCTTCAGGCAAGTGGTTACTATAAAAACAGTTGGATCTTGCTCATATATGTGTAGAAGTAGAGGGGCCATAGCCCCCCAAAAAGTTTGTTAAAGCAATTTTGTCAGGGAGTTTATACATTGTTTGCGAAGACCGTGCATGTTGAGCAAATAACTTATAGCATGCATGAAATACTATGCCAAAATTTAGATTATTTCACCCCCATACATGACAGGTAGGACAAGCGTTTTATAATTACTTGACCAAATCCATTTTACTTGCCTCAGACAAGCAATGTCAAATCAGCAGTGAGCTGGTAACAAATAGCCCATAACTGCATTGGAGAATTGAAGCTTCCAAGTATAGTAGCATTACGATTGACTAACATGATTCAGCAGCACATGTACTTACCTTCAATGCCTGGGTCCCATTCTATCAAATTGGAGTATCCATTCTGTCTGTTTTTCTTTCATGTTGCATGCCACATCATCACTCATCAGCCAATGCTCAATGATCTAAAATTGAAATAAAAATATTTCCATCTATTTATATACAAAAAAAATTCCAAATAGCTTTGATTAATGATTATAGAACAAAAAAAGGATTTTCGAATAAATTGGAATATAGCAGCTCATAGTATTAATCTTAAAAGGGTGGCTTTTAGTGCATTTGCTGGTAGGGCCGTCCTAATCGAGTGGACAAGCTGCCATGGAGTAAAAAAAAACATTTTGTTGTTCAGCCAGATGAATACATTTTTTCCAAGCAGCCTTAGAAGTAATTTCCAGCGGATGAACTAATTAAGTCTGCATTGTTTGGTTTAGAATGAAATACTGTGCGCTGTTTCCGTAAAATACATCTGCAAGCCGCCTCCAAACTTTTCTTAACTGGGAGATACTTATATCTTAAATCATTTTTACTTGAAAAGCAAGACAAGACAACAAATTTATTTGAAACCAGCCTGTAATCAAAGTAAATGATATTGTAATCTCTCGATATTGTGATACTTACATTTGAAAAAAATTGATCCTCCTTCCCAGACTCGAGGTTCTGTTGTAAATGGATGATTTTGTTGAGAACTGCTGGTTGATCTTTTCTTTGGCTTAGCCTTCAGGCGCTATCGTCAAGACTGCAGTTTCACTCCAAGCTTGCATCTGTGTGAATTTTAAAAAGAAGTATTTTTGTCTTATTTTATTTTTATTGAGATTAATGGAATTGTTTAGGTCATGGACATTTTAATTAGCAACAAATACATCGATACCCTTAGCAAGCTACGTCACATGCCAATTCCACTGATCAGGTCTACAGGCAAAGCATCTCAAATATAATTTAGGACTTATTTAAACCTTGTTCACTCCCACCGGCACCAATAATTATTATTAACCAGCCTAGTCAAAAGTAAGTTTGGGAACTGAATGGTTCAGACCAATTGGTGTAAAGCTTAAAATTTTCTTTTTCAAGATTTCCTGTCAAGTTAACAACAGCCAATCAAAAAGAAAACTACTATGCCATTTAACCAACAACAGATTCTACAATGTGGGTAGGGTGGCAGAAATATATCGATATGTCGATATTATCGTCATACAAAATTTTGTATCGTTATAGTGATACAAAATCTAGGATTATCACTCTTCCCCTGATAAAAAATCTGATTGTTTTTTGTGACCAAAGGACTTGGATTTTGAATGCAAAATATATTTTTTATAGGAAGTTGTGTGTGTTGCGATACAGAAAATATATCGTCTGGAGCTGTCATGATATATCAAGATACAAGATTTCATGTGTCGTTGCAACACTAAATACAGGTGGTCAATGTATTAACATCCAATCAACAACCAGTCAACGGATGGATGATTGGGGCTTTAGCTCTTGTGATTATGCATTAGGTTGGGTAATTAGGACAGGAGGAGGACATAGCAACAAGGCCAAGGATGATTGAAACAGCCGTCCAACATAGGCCCAGGTGATGCGTCAACACCTGGATTCGAACCCTGGACCAAATGATTAGCAGCCTAGCACGATACCACCAGACCAACCCTCCCAACACCCAGTCAACCTTCATTTTCAATCAGAGGAGACTCACAATTCTCAAGTTCAAAGTCCTTAAATAAAAGGGCAGCTCTTAAATCATCCAGTCAATTATATAACAAGAATCCGAGGATTCAAACCCTGGGTTCTGTTGGGAATGAGTAATAGGCCTAAGCATAAGATCCATGGACATAACATCAAAGTAGCACTGCACTGCGAAGTGCAATCAGCTTTGACACCTGTCAGATTGCCTTCAAGTGCTGTTCCTCAATGGCAATTTGGTAACCTGAGGATGAAAATAGGCTTTAGAACTTGCAGAATTGCAATTAGCATTGTTAGACTGCTTTGAGAATAGATGCACTGCAAAAAGCAAATGCTAAATGCATTATTGGCCTTCCTTGAAACGCATGGACGATTGTCATGTGGGCGATATTATAATGCAAAGTCAGCTTGAAAACAGTCCCTCAGGACTCAAACAATCTATCAACAAACCGTTAAAAAAACAAAAAATTTATAAATTTTTTTTTTTTTTTTCAATTTAAAAAAAAAAAAAAAATCGACTCAACCCAAACCTGAAACGCATTTTACTATAACATCATTAGAACATGAATTGGCTATATTGGCTGTACCCACACCCCCATTCATGCCAGGACAACACTTCTCAGAAAACCTCTCAGACTGGTTTTTCAAAGAAAGTACCCTGGGTGAATCACCCAGGGCAAAAATTACACAAATAAGCAAGATAACATCCCTTTGCTTGTATACATACCATTTAATCTCCATCAGGCATGTACTGCACACAGGCTCGTCAAATGTCTGAACTTTAGCTTCCAACTATTCGATCCTTGCCATTCAGCGCACCACTCTTGTATCTACAGCTAAAAGGAAATAAGCAAGAAAAACTAGCAATTTCAACTAAATTAATATGTGACGGATTACAAGCTCAAAATATTCACCATGACGGAAAAATTCAAACAAAAGTCTGATTTTTTTTTCACACCTAAAAATCATACAAGATAAAACAACATGACTTTACACAGTATGTTTTATATAAAATGTTAATTTTGCAATGACACCCAATAGTAAAAAATTGTCACAAAAAATTACAAACTCGATTTCTTTACCATGGATTTATTTACTTACTGTGATAATATTTTCAGCTCCTCTATGAAGGCTGCAATTTTTAATGTCTCAGCATTCTAAAAATATAACAAAACAGGTGTGATTAGCTATCTGCTGTCTCCAAAGTTAATGATTGAAATTAGCCCTCTCAAAAATCTATACAAAAATTTATTGTAGACAATGATGAATGCACATTGACAAGTGATTGCCTAACTTCAAACTGAAGAATACGTTGTGGGCAAATACAGAATTGTTTCTATTAAGAACTAGTAACTCAAATAAGAGTCATGCTATACTTCATTTACATGATCAAGTTTGGTTTTTTTATTAGCTTTTTTTAAATCAAGAGGGGAAATTGTGATTCATAAGTCAAAATCATGATTTTACAAAACCTCCAAGTCCTAAGAGGACATGGAATTTTAAAACAATTATCTTGTTAGCTCGCAATGATTATCACGTTCCCTCGTGATCTTCCGTATTCTCTCACGATCTTTTGTGTTCTCTAGTGATCATCACATTCCCTAATGTCATTGTAAGGATCGCATTCCCTTATGATGATCACGAGGAACGTGATGATTTTGTGAGAGAATGCGATAATTATCATGATGGAACGCGATAACATATATTTAATAATATCATGTCCTTTTAGGGGCTCCATATAAAAATCAAATGAAGAGATCTAAGTCAAATAAATCCCAATTTTTATGCATTTTGAATCTGCCAATCCTGTTTTATGGTACAAGACCAGCTAAACTTAATTTTGCTTTAATAATCAACATGAAGTAAAGATAAATCAATTAGTCTTGTATTCCTCAACAGCTTTAACCGGTGGCCCAGCTGGGAGGGGGTGCGGGTGCTTGCAATAATTAACAAGAGGCAACAGTTACTGAGATGGAGATTAAATAAGCAATTCTTAGTTTGACAAAATTGTATTTATATGAGATGTAAACAGAATCTTAAGGGCATGGCTTTTGTGTGATTTGTGTCTTTGAAAAAAAGATTTTGAATAGGGAAACATCTACATTTTACCATTAGAAAACCTGTTGAATATTTGAAATCTTTTTATGAGGCCAAGAGGTCAGCTGGCGAGTTGCGGGCCTGTGGCGAGTTGACTAATTCCTGTCTTAGCAAACCCCCCCCCCCCCCCATACTGGCCAGAGGAGAGGCCACACTGCGTTCTGCCACCCCAGATATGGGGTACGCTCATAAGCGTATTTTGCAGGGGGTCTGGGGGGGCTGGAACCCCCCCCCCCTCGGCATAAGGGCAAATGGCATATATCAGGGCAAATCCTGACCAATCAGGGCAGATCCACTGCCCTGGTCACATCCGCGCCATGTTAAAATTTCAGGGCAAAATAGCGACAGCCCCCCGCTAAACGCCTGTCCCGTACTCCTATGGGTACTCTATAGTCGACTTTTTAGCTAGGCATATGGGGCCGACCAGACGATAGTTGGGGGGGGGGCTATGGACTTAACCCCCAGGCCAGGACAAACTTATTTTTTCGTTCGCGGTGCGTCGACGAACAATTTTTCACATGCGCACTCGCGACAGACTTTTTTATCGGAATTTTAACATTACGGTACCCAGCTACAGGTGGAAACAAACTTTTTTTTTATTTCAATGTGCTAAACAAACTTTTTTTTTCAGTGTCAAGTGGAAAACAATTTTTTTTTCACCTAATATCCATAGCCCCCCCCCCCCCAAGATCGTCTGGTCGGCCCCTAATTGCAGAACTATATATACTTGTAACTTCATGCAAGTGATTTATTTTCTCTGAACTAAAGGAAAAACGCCACAATTTAATCATTTACAGCAGATTGACACACGTTTCAGCCACTCACCTGTCTCAGCTGTACTACTTCTCCCCTCCTAGGTATTTCTTGAAGTCATTTCTTGAAGTCATTATCCATATTAATCACATTCATGAGCCTAATGTCCAGGTGTCATGTTTGTCCATTCACTGCACAGCTTCATGCTTCATGGCCTGATTCCCATGACCTAATTTCTATTGTTGTTGTGAACTAGTTCTTCTGCCCAGTATAGAGGGGGCCACATGTACTGACTTTGAGAATCCTTGCTTTGAGTCACAGAAAGCCTTTACTTTATAAGTCAGCCGCTAGGGGAGCCACGTGTCATTTGCGTCATGGGCAAAGTACACAACCAAAAGCACCAAGGTGCCCAAAGGCCTCATTGTCTCAAATAGTCCTCAAATAGTTCATTGACTTTTCAAAAAGTTCACTGGAACTTTTCAAAAAGTTCATGGAACTTTTCAAAGACTATTTGAGGATGAGGCCTTTAGGTATCAACACTATAGGTAAAAGCAGTAGTCAGATTTTAGAAGTTCATTAACTTTACAAAAATACTTTGACAAAAGGCACCATCAGTCGGAGAGAGGCATTATCTGACCAGTATCAGATAAAAAAAGGCATTAACTCAGCATTTACTTTGACAAAAGGCATTATATTTGGTATTTTTATTTCCTGCTATTAATCCAATTATAAGTTATAAATTTGTCTACCATGTATGCTTTACAAAAGGAATTAACAAAAGTCAAACATTTTTACCATTTTGGCATCATTCATATATCCGTCTAATACTCAGGAGTGAAATATCGCTCCCTGCCTTGGCTTTACATGTACCTTTTTCTTCAGCCGGTTTACCATTCTCATGGCGTATCTGCATCCATTATTGTCTTGTTGTTTCTCTTATTAGGTCTATTTAGGATGCTTAAAATGCTGGTGTTTGGAAAATAACTTTTGAAGTTAAAATAGTGTTTCTCATCTTTTTGAAGCAATCTATACATTTCAGACGCAAATGGCACATGTCAATCCTGAAGCTGTGTTTAGTTTAGATACTATGATAAAGTATTATATATATTTATATATAAACATGAGTAGACCCAGCAGCATATCACTAGTAATGATCTAGTGAGGAGCAAATCACGAAATTATCCCTTATAGAATACTGTTTTTAGTTGGAACCATGATATGGAGGCAATATATCACATCCATATAATGCTCCGAGTTGTACATGTTTTGGTGTGGAGCCATTCCATCACAAACAATCAATGGGTTGGTTGATTGGACTATAGAACCAATAACTGATCTACCAAGTGGGGAAAAAAAAGAAAAAAAAATACCTGTATATCAGCTATGCATAGGCTATTAGCTTTCTCACAATAGCTGTGTAATAACCCCTTTGATAGCCCAGTGCATTCTCAAGAGAATTCTCCATTGATGCCTGAAGCACAGAACATAAGGAATATTGAGCCATCCCATTTCAGAAGCTCTTTTTGTGCGGAGGAAGGGTGCTATGGTTATGTTTCTTGTTCTGTTTCTTCCTGGATGTTGTCGCACAAAATGAAATTGTGTTCAATCAATGATGATGTGGAGGTTTATGATTGGTCTACAAATCATTGCTTATAGAATCTATAGACCATGTCACCCAATGAGATTCTATCGAATCCCTGTAGTCTTCTTGTTCAGACTGGAGCTGTATCACATTTGCTTGAGATGAGATATTGGGCAAAAGAAGCTTGCAGGAGAACACAAACTCACTTTGAAATTCCCATTGCATTCCCAATCTTTTTCCAATTAGACAATAACCAATGCAAACAAGTTTCCTTTGCCGAAAAGGAGACTCTAACTGCCAACTACCGCTCAGCATCAAATGAATATTGGATGAAAGTCAGGCCAGGCTGCTAGCTACACTGTTAACAAGAAAAGTACCCTTAAAAGGGTACTGTATCAATCTTACCATGAACCGGAGGGCGCGTAGCATGTAAAAAAGGATTTAATATCTAAAAGTAGGCATTTTATGAAATAAATGTCCATAGAAAAAAAATCCAAGCAATGCAATATTTTTAAAAATGTCCTTGTCATACATAGGCAGAGAGATTGAATAGCCAGTGCCCCTCCCGCCAACAAAAAATCATGGATCTGCCACTGGTTTGTTGTGGTCACTGGGATTTATCAACTTTGCATCCTTTTAACGTAATGCGCTGAAAAGCTTTTTGTCAACTTAATATTGCAAATAGAGCAAAATTAATAAGTCCATTCAATTCGATATACTTGATATATACAGTTTTTAAATTGTGAAAATCGGACTTGTATTACGGTTTTTAGGCCAAATTTTTGTACTGAGCCCCCTCAGGAAAATGTCCTTTCTTCGCCAATGCATACACACTTTTTGATCGACGTTTCACACGCTCAGGACCTCCCAGTAGGTTTTCCTTACCTTGATGAATCGATGTAGGTACTGTTAAGAATACTTAATACATAAGTTTTTTTTATAGGTTAAGAAATCGATACAAAAATTTTGAATGGAATTTACTGTGAGGTGGTTGTAATAATTTTGCATTTCACCACGTTCAGTATTGAAGCCGAAGTGCAACAGAGGACGAACAGGTCTCATTTTGATACTAGGCTGTCTTTATTACTCAAATCCAGATTATTAAGTTTTCTGCAAACTTTGAACGACATACATCAATACACTTTTAAGACATTACCATCATATTGATTTTTTGTAGCTTTTGGTCCCATTAGCCCCAGTATGAGCTATTTAGAGGCCTAATATTTATTATTATAAAACTTCTAAATTATACAGTTACTGCAACATCTATTTGTGTATTGTGACACATGAACCAAATCAACCGTCAATTATAAATGAGGATCACTATACAAGTGGCATTCATTCAATACTCTTGGACCATCATGTCATCAAACAAAACCTTTTATATGCCGAATAATTGGACAAATTACAGGGAAAATAGGAACATAAATGATGCTTACAGCAACAATGCGACATCCTTCACACACGCAAGCTCCAAGCAATATGTTTAAGCCTGAAGTAAATTAATAAACCTATATAAATATACTGATTTAAATTGTAAATCTTAAAATTGACAAATAATTGGGAACTACAATGAGCAAGTAAAAACACACAACTTACTAATGTTACAATGCTGAACATTATTTTTACCATAAATTGTTCACTCCAGCTCCTTCTCCTTGAGCAGTCAGTGTGGAAGTGATTTAAATATCGACATTGCTTTACAGTTGCAAAATTGTCAATTGACAGAAAATTTCCAAAGGCTATTATAAAACAACTGAATGCAACAGCACCAAAAACTTGGCCCCAACCATTAATCACTGAAGCATGACTCCTACTGGTCATTGCAGCTCTGATTGTACAGTGAAAAACATCTACCATATATATAATACAATGAAATACCTGACTGAACATTGGACAAGTAAAATACAGTACCATGTTAATATGAAATTGGAATATTTGGTTCAAACTATTACATTCAGGAAAGATACGTTTTGATTTTGAAAAGTTCCCCTGTTCTGAGGTATAATGCAGATACTCAATTAAGGATTTTAATCTCCAATTATGCGCCTTTTAGAATTTCCGTACTTTGTGTCTACCATATATATGTTTAAAGATCTGAAGTGTTCGTCTGTCTCTTCTTCAGAAAGAAACTGCTTTATTACTTTTTAGTTTTTGAATATGAAATACTGTTAAAGTTTTGTATGTCGCTTTCACGTGTGTGAAACATTTTGCGTTTTATTATTTCAAGCTCATACTTTCCTGCTCACTTTGAGATTTCCATGTATAACAGGACTATTTTTATATGATACATATGAATGAGATAGCTTCAGTAGTTCCGTCTTAGTACATTTGCAACACATTTTGTCATCCCTCAGATATTTCAAGTCGTGCTGCAATCTTACATGTTTTTGTGATGTTTTTGTCACAGTCTCATATTTTGTGCAGATTGGAAAGTGTTTTGTGTTACCTTCATTTTATACCAGTTCATCTGAACGCAATATACATATTTATGTAGAATGAAATATTCATAGAACCTTTTAGGTGATCAGGTGAGAATACTGGTAGGCAGGCAAAGAAAGATACAATTTATAAACATGCCATTTACATGGAGGACAAAATATGGATGGATCGATGAGAAGTTACCTGATAACACTGAAAAATCCAATGTCAAATTAATGTAAAACTATTAGTCCAAGTGGCCATTTCCCATTTAGAAATTGGCTGTAGGCAGATAGTGTCCATTTTTATTATTTTGCTTTCCTTGAAAAAGGAAATTATCCGAATAATCAGAGTAATATGCACAAATGTATATGTCATTGTAAACTGTATGTATGTGGGCAAATTAGGAATGAACGCTAGGAATAGGTCTGTGAGAACTTTAACTTATTAATTCTATGAAAACCAAACTTTCTTCATGATTCTTTATAATAAATTTGGCGCAGCATATCAACTAATTAGATCAAACTATTCCAGGCTAACTCTGATTTATGTGATGCTTGTTAATTGTCATTTAGCTGAAAAAAGTACAATTAAGGTGGCTCGATACTCGTGAACTTTCTAAGATAGGATTTCTTTAAAATAGTTTAAAATGATCCAAAATATAGTTTATAGCAAGGATATGTAAACAAAAATGGTCGCTACCAGCCTTTCTTTCAAAATATTTGAGGTTATGTAAAAGAAAGTCAGTCCACGCAAACCTGAAAAACTCAATTTTTTTCTTAATTTTTTTACTGTGAAGTTTTCCCTGCCATTCAGTGGCCATTCATCCTATGTTATTAAATGAAGCATGGAATTAAAGAGGAAAGGTTGATGGAAAAGCTGACCCAAATTCCATAGAAATATATTTAGTTTAAAGAACTTTTCTAGGGGTTCGGAACAAAAGTTTCAATTTTGAAAATTAAATATTTTTTATGAACCATATAGCGCAAAAAAAAAATGACGGGATCGAATTCTCTATTTCTTTGTCATTTGCTTCCAAATAAAGTGAGGAACAATATAATGATACAGACATATGGCTGAACGGGCCTGGATGTTGCTACAAAAATTTATTTATGTCACAGAGTCATTTTTGAGAAATTAGACATGCTTGCCGAAAATCGCCTGCAGAAATTTTCTACTGATAGTAGAGAACTGAAAGTCTGTCAGATTATAGTATTCGTCATAGCACATCTAATGCTCCAAACGAGAAGTCTCTAACCACAATAGAAGTCCCACAAATGCTAAACGAAGCGGCCGACGCATGAAATTCTCAGAAATAAAAAAAGTCCTGAAACAGTGTCAGCAGTGCTCAGCTGCAATGGTGACGTTACGATAGATAGGGCCTGCCTGGCTGCGCGGAAATCTGTGCAGGTGACGTAATTTCGTGGGTAGCGAGCCACCTTAATTTTTTCAGACATTCTCAGTAATTTTTTTCAGATGAAATAAGTTCAGTGTGGTTCAGGAATCAGACACGTTGTTGGCATCAGTTCTGTTTTTTGGCCTAGTGAAAGAACCAAATGGGAAGGAAAAATTGTGGTTTAATGGAACATGCATGATCTCAAGGGATGTTACTTTACCCAATCTAATAAGTCTATTTCATGAATAGTTAAGCTTTTAAAGTAGTTTAACATTATGTTATATTGCTATTCTAAAGGAGTAACAGTTTATAACATGGTAGCATATAATGTGACGTTTGTCTGTAAGAATAATGGTAATTACGAGACTATCATTCTCCTTTAGAAGATGAAAAATGCTAATATGCTTTCAAAGATAGTATAGGGTAAGTTCCATGACATGAATTTTTGTGATTACAGCACCAAATTTGGCTAATTATTACATAAAAATTCCCTCCAGCCAGCCTTTTGAACTCCTGACTGTAAATTTGCAAAAATATGGTTACAAGCAGACCTTTCCTTTGGACGTCATGGCTGCCATAATCATCATGTTGAAAAGTCAGTCAATTGTCCCTAAAGAAGGCCAGGGAGGTACAATAAACAGGTAATGTCACCGGCAGAATGTGAACTAAATATTAGGTTACAGCACGGCTGCAATAGATGGTGCTTCAGAAAAAGGGCCACTGGTTACATGCTAAAATTGACAAATTATACCCACTTTAAAGGTCTGCCCAGAGCATGGTTTTAATTGTATGTTCATGAAAAATGCCAAAATTTCTCAGATTTACTTGTTGATCAAGCTTAAATACTGCACTGTTTCTTCTTATGTCAGAAATTGGTTTCTAGGACCCTAAATTTACTTTTATCTGATCAAAACGCAATTGAGGCCTTTACTGTGCTTTCACCCCTAGGCAGAGAGGCCAAAAAAGAAAAGAGCGAACAGTGCCTTACTACAGACCACTATTATTTATCATGGTACGGCTGGCTGTTGGATGGCTGATATGACCCAAAGACTAAGCCAGGCCACCCCTGTGACCTTGAGGTCAACCAGATTTGACCGTGGTCACTGTTGCATGACCCTGATGGCTCCTCTATGGCTATGGGTCTTTTTACATGCCCACATAGACCCACAGTCCCTTGGCTCATGTTCAATCATTCATCATGGTGCAACGCATACATATGCAGAGTTCTTTCTCACTATTTCATTGTTCTCTTATGTCACACTATGTTATACAACTCACAACGGGGAACTCTGCTCATAAATTGTATACCCTGTTTTATCCTCCATTTCTCGCTCTACGTTTTCATAACCCTTTAAGCAGGGGAGTAGCCAGAAACCAGGTAAGGGGGGGGTTTGTTCCAGATAACCGGTGAGGCCCGTCGGGGGGGGGGGGGGGGTTTGGGGGCTGCTTTAGGCCCCTAAAGCCAACGGATTTTATGTTGCTGGATATTGATTCTGAGCAATTATAAGGATATTAGTCTTTCATGTAAGGTCTGGTATAAAAAGCTAAAAATGCTGTTTTTTTTTAAACTTTTCTGTAAGGTATCAATAAACAAACTATTTGAGAAACCCATTTTACTCAGCGCAATGATCAGGATATGGCAAAAGTGTCCAATAATGTGTTTTTAAATTTTGTTTTGTGCTTTGGATTGGATTGGTATATTTGTCAAGTTGCAAGGGAGTGTGTGAATATAAACTCTCATCCTTGGGTTGTTAGCATAATCAGAGACAGCACTGGAGATTCAATATTGCAAGGGAGTAATTTTCTGGAATCCAAATCCATCTAAATCGATTGATTTTAAAACTTTATATCATAGACTTCTGGGTTTTAAATGACCAACATTCTCCAATTGGCAAACACACTACCTGTTATGGTTGGTCTTTTGGTAAAGTGAAGGAATGCAAAAAGTGTCTCTCAGAAGAAAACACTATAAATTTAAAAGACAATTTTTAAAAATAAAAGTGGCGTTTCAGAAGAATTTTCAGGCCCAAAAGTTATGATTTTCCATATATTTACACTAAAGCCGACCAGCAGAAATTCCTGGAGCCGATTTATATTCTTGACCCATTAGAGTTGTTATACAGGGCTCATCTGGCAAAATACTTTATTACACTAAAATTGCAACTGATGGAATTTATGTTAAAAATAGGTTAGATCTAAAAAGAACGAGTCAAAGAAATATTTCAAATTTTCGTAAAATCCGCGCTCATTGTCCCCTAAATATGGTTCTGATGTCGAGGAAAGCGCTGGAACAAACTTTTGTGATGAAAAATATAATTTTAGAATTTAATTTTTTCATCAAGTTCACACACTTTTGGCACTTGTAAGGACTTACTATTAAAAGTCTGGTAAATGTGACTTTATTTTTGGGCCAAAGGGGGGGTTCTGACCCCTATATCCCCCCCCTTGGCTACGCCCCTGGCTTTATTATTATTATTATTGTATTCATCGTACAAGCGTACAAAATATTTTTTAAAAATCAATAAATAAGACAAAACAGTAATAAAAACAACATACGATAAAATAAAACAAGTTAAAAAAAAAACAATTACAAAATTTACGGCTACACTATCTGTAGCTATAGCTAGCTTGTACACAAGAAACCAATAATGTCATTTATTTCACTGGGATCTAACAGCCATGCGTCAGCAACATGACTGTCCCTAATATGAAGAAGTTCTCTAATTTGAGAGCCAGTCCTCAAAATTGACTCCTTTACATTATCATAAAAAGCATTAATACTGGCTACTGCTCCGACAGGTTTTTCAGAATACATTATATTGACATTAATTCCATTCTTTCGACAAATATGTAACAAATTAGCACCTATTCTGGAATTTCGTAGCCCTGGGACCCATGCGTAGCATGGGTCATGGGTCGTCCCATTCAAAATCTTGAGATTTCAACATGGCATCAGGAGAAGTGGTCTATATTGAACAATTCTCATCCAAATTTCATAAAATTTTGGATTTGGGTAGCCCACATATTTTACTGCTGACGGCACTACTTTTGAAAGCAATTCCAGCAGGTTTAAAGGCCGAAAAATCACTTTAAATAACAGAAACTCTATGAAAAAATGAGCAAAATCTCCCTGCTTCATTAACAGCACAATGTTGACGTCATCAGTCTATCCTATGACGTCACTAGCAGTTTGTTGTGACATCATCAGCACTACCAGAAATCAACCAATCAAATGACGCTATTTTTTCAATGTATAAAGAAAAAAATTCACTTCTTCAGGTTCACAGGGTGATTATTCATTCATTTCAGCATGTGTAGAAATAAGAAATAGGTGCCGTCAGTAGCAAATTTTACACTCTTTCAGATGGTATAATTGGAATAAACCTGCTGTAAATACTTTAAAAGATATCTTGATTCTCCTGAACCCTCTCTTTCAATTCTCATGATTTTCCAATGGGAGGATTCATGACCCCTGTCCCAGGGGTCCAGGGCTAGGAATTTCGTTTACATGAAGTACTACATTTAAAAATAAAATTTACAATTGAATTATCATGGTCTAAACTATTACGATAAAAATTTAAAAATCTCTTGTGAATAATTCCTTCTACAGGCCAAATACCACTGATAACAGGTAACAAATTACAATGTGTACGATTGGAAACTTTCAAAATTCTACGAATGGCTTTTCGCCAAGCTACACAAATTTTGTCAAAATCTTTACTAGTAAAATCACAAAAGAAAGAGCTATATAAACTAGAACAGTATTTTTGAAATAAAGATGTCTTAACCTCTGCATTTAATGTATCAAAATCACCAATAAAGCTATTAAACTTCCTATTGAAATCTGTAACAACAGGTGTAGTATATGTATTACTGCGATCTGCTATAATTTTGTGACCTAGATAAACCATATCTGACACACATTCAATTTCTTCACCACCTATAACAAAACTAGGAACAATATTGGAGCTTCTTTTAACAAAGACCAATGCCTTGCTCTTTGCACCATTAAATTTTACTCTAACCTTATTAGCGTAACTATCACAAATATCCAACATTCTTTTCATAGCAAATTGAGTAGGAGCTAGTAACATTATATCATCTGCGTAACTAACAATTCCACAGAACTTTCTACCTACATAGCAACCAATTCCACTTTTTTGTAATTCCTCAATCAGACCATCCATATACACAGAGAACAATGTGGGGCTGAGGACCCCGCCTTGTTTTACCCCATTTGTAGGGACAAAGCAATCTGAGACCACTGAATTATACCTAACACTCATTTCCTGCTCTGTATACAATTCAAATAGTAGCCTAATGCATAAGGGACTCATACCACGCTGTAACAAAGTATTGAACAAACATGCATACTCAATGCGATCGAATGCTTTAGATGCATCCAAAGCTACACCAAACACTTTACTACCACCACTATTATAGTAGTCCACTGTCTCAAGCACAACAGCTGTTGCTAAAGCAGCAGAGTGCTTCTTTTTAAATCCAAACTGTTACTCAGATGTGGCTAATGACAAACATTCCCTATTTAGAATCATCACATCAAGAACCTTACACAGTACACTTTGTAGGCATATAGCCCTAAAGTTATCAGATTTATTACATTGCAACCTCTTGTTTTTTGGAATTGGAATTAAACAACTAGATTTAAGCTTGGATGGTGAAACACCATGTACTAACATCGAATTATATAATCTTAATAGTATAACAAAAAACTTATCAGGACAGTGAATAATGTGATCTGAAAACAGACCGCTCTGACCATCAGATTTCCCTTTAGATATACATTTTAAAGCACATAATAGATCGTTCATCTTGAACATACAATCCATTACATCTTCAGTCATAGCATCAACTCTGTAGTTTATACAATTTTTAATATCGGATAGACTAAGTTTATCAGATTCTACACTAGTGGTCAATTTACTGTATTTATCAGCAAATAGATTAGCAATGTCTTTATCACCTCTGACATCATCTACAGTTAACGGCACCACTTTCTTATTGCCCTTCATTTTCTTAACATCTTTCCAGAAGTTCTTGTTATCGTTACATAATAAAGCATCAGACATTTTTTCTGACCTTAATACATTTTCTTTCTGCTTGACTTTTCTAATGGCATAGTGATAATCGGCTCTAGTCCGCTTACGTATGTTATAAAGCTCACCACAGGTAGGTCTACCAGCATTTTTCCACATTTGGTGATAAGTTAAGGCCAACCTTTTCTTATGTTCAACATATTCAGACCAACCTGGGACCACTCTTTTCTCTCTGGACTTACTCCCACTCTGTGGAAGAACCTTCTGCCCAGCCAGCAAACAAGCATCAATTAACAAATCATGTAAATTCTCTAAGTCACTTTTGTGTTTTTTACAACCAAAATCCTTACAATCAAGGGCTTCATCTGACAATACAATAGAGTCCAACTCATGAATAACTGCCAATTTATAAGCATTTAAGAATCTGTTTACACTACTGAAAGTACATTACTCGTTTTGTGTTACAGATGATTTCATATTTGTAGACATTGATGAAATAACAAAATATTTTGCAAAATTTCTAGTCTGACGTCAGAAAATCCTGCCAGGTGATTGGTCAAGTTGCCTATTGCGTGTCACTTTTTTCAGCTTGCTTCAAGCAAGTGATGTATTGCTGGCAAAAGGATGTCATAATTTTGACCAATAGTATACTGCGATATTGTGGCAGTTGTTTACACATGTCAAACTGCAATCCACATGAACTCTTTCATTTCTTCATTAACTGTTGTATCTCACACTCATGTGTACAACAGTTGATTGTTTCGATTGATTTTAAATCTGGGTTGAGGGGGAGACTGGAGTTGTACCTGAGTGGGTGCTACATGCTTCAAGACAGGGGGGGGGGGCAGTACTAATTTTTGCCTTTTGTCCAGAAACTGTTTACCGTGCAGGCTAAATAGAATTTATGACTGGGGGAATGGGAGTTTTTCCCGACAGAGCACCAATTTTTCACATATGTTTCAAGGGGGGTACTTATTACTCGCAACAGGATTAAGGGGGGTATGAAATTTCAACAAAAGAAAGGGGACATAATAAAAATCTGCTTGGAATGTATAAAGGTACAAATAAGAAACCAAAGGGGGTACAATTTTTGACAGAAAGTTCCAACAAAACTCCCAACCTCCCTCCCCCTTTCCCTAGAATCATAAAATCTGGATAGTCCCTCAGGACAGGATGGTGGCCCAGTGATGTGGCCAACATTCATAAGAAAATCACAGTGGGAATCAGATCAGGGACCCCGCGATTGGTAGTCCATTGTCCTGCCGCCTGAGCTGAGCCCCTCCTCTGAGAAGATGTTACATTCACAATTATGCATGTTTATTTGCTGTATAAACAGTCATTACATGGATCACGGTCACCTGATCCCAATCGTCTGAATGCACAGTAGCCTATTGGACTTGCAGAATGTGTGTACTAAAAATGTGTGAAACACAAACTGAAACTCTCACTTGAAACTGCTAAAGTCAGTCCCTGTTAGGAGATCAATGGCTTAGAATGCCATGGTCACCCATGTAAAACGCTATGTCACTTTTCAGTAGATAGTGGTGTCATACCTTCTCTCGACCAATGAACATTGCAAGAAAAATGATGTATTTTCTAACTCAAATGTCTACAAATATGAAATCATCTGTAATAATCCAGGAATTAAAAGTTGTTTTATATTTGACTAGCAATATCTACAAATCTGTTGAAGTATTCCTTGACAATAGTAGACCTGGATTTTTTACGAGAAATAAGTCATTAAGTTGACTGTATAGCAGAACTTAGGTTCAACCAGGTGTCTTTGTAGTCTACCTGCCCAAATGAAGACAGCATATTTGACACATGCTGTTTTTATCTATATTCGTCAAATGACAAATTTTGTTTAAACTTAAAGCTTTATAGGGCCTCAGATAAGACATTATATTAGGGCTTGCTATTTGAGATAGCAAAAAAATGGCATCAAAGGCATGCAAATATGAATTATCTAAAACGAGCTTTTCAGTTTTCAGTGAAACTTCAAATTCAGGAAATTATAAGAAATTAATTAGGCCAAAGCGGAATCGCAGAATTTAGAATTTGTTGAAGTTTTGAAGTACTGTCTAGTAATTTTTAGTTTTGATATTGAAATTTTATCCTTTGAGATGAAATTAGGCTGCTTTTCCCTACCAAAGCTCTTTGCTTAGGAAATTCTAAATTTTAGCGAATATGGAAATTTGCGTCAACATGGAATATATATTTAATACAAATACTACACCAGAAACTGGCCTATAGTAAAAATGGTGTTAAATGCATCATCGGGTATGTGCATTTATTCAGTGAGTTTACTGTCCTATTCATTGATAGATGAAACTGACACTGCATCCTGCGTCTGAGATGAGTTGAAAACTTTATGTAAAAACAGGCATGTGACCCAGAGATCGTAAGCATCCATGGGCTGATAATTTTGTTTAAGGCTAGTTTTGGTTTTATTTAATAACCTTTATTAATTTTGACATTTTTGGAAGAATTAACGTGTTTTTAATATAAATACAATAAAAATGTAGTTTAAGTGCTGATGTGGTTGCTCAATTTGGAGAAAAATTGAATTAAAGGAGGTACCAAGAGGGGCTAATAGGTTTGTGCTCGAGTGCGTGTACATGTACAGTACACTGTATATCCATGCGTCACAGCTCATGTTGGACACTGCAGGCTGAATATTTTTACATTAATTCAGTCAGGGTCACTTAGGGCTAGACTGGACAAGATAATTTGCTGGATTCTGCTTAATTAATAGCCTTGTACGCCACTCAGCAGCAGTTGATGGTCAAAATAACCCATTTAGAACTATCAAGCGAATTGCAATGTTATTAGGTGAACCGCCAGATGAATATTTACTGAAAAGTGAGTGGTCCCACAGGATTGCCTTGTGACATAGTCAGTGAACATCTTCTAAAGTTCTAGTGTGAATAGCTGCTAATTTATTCAACTAGAGAGTAAAGTCATCATGTTTTTGTATGGCTCTAGAAAATGAGAATATCAAATAGAGTAGACCGTCTCTTGATACAAAATTGATAAAGCAGTATATAGGCCTGGGAGAGTCAAGTTTTTGGCGGGAGTCATTTATAATTCATATCAAGATATGGAACAGAAAGTTTGCTTTCTAGCAAAGTTTTCAGAGTTACTCTTTATTATCCCATGTCTTGGCACATTTTTTCCCTGATACAGTGTTTTTCCCTGGTAAATACCAAATCAGAGAGGGAAATATGTGGGCATTGAGGGGGACAAATATCAGTACACCCAATCAGAGCTCTTCAATAAATTAGCTAACAGGGATATACTAATTTATTCATTAGATGGCAGGGATATACTGAAACGGTCAAATCGGAAAACAGCATTGCCTCATTTGCATACCAGAATCAACAAAAAGACGTTGTATATGACCCTCTGTATACCATGCTTATTAGCATAACAAGCCAGCATCTTTTAGATTGTTATTTGACTTAAGGTAATTAAGTACAGATTATTGATTTTTGTTGTGACAACTGCATTAACATTAAGTGAGCACTTTAAAATGTATTACACTGTTATAAAATAAAAAAGTATAAAAAAAAAAAGAAAGACGTGGGATAAAAAGGTTACATCATGAGTGGGGGCAGTATATCCCAGTATAGTCACCCTTGACCCAGTATATCCCTCGACCCTTCGGGTCTCGGGATATACTGAGTCTCGGGTGACTATACTAGGGATATACTGCCCCAACCCATGATATAACCTCATAATATAAAAACGGTCTTAAGGGAAAAACCTGTATGTCTCGGTATCTTAATCCTTCCTTAGAGTCTGTTTTTGAGGAATATAAATTTGCTTTAAAGTTGGAGGATTTTTATAATAATATCCTGAGGGTCATCAAAAAAAGGCCATACATTTTTAAGAAGTATTTGATATTCCTCAGAAGTAAAGCATGAATTTGAAGGAAAAATGCAAGGACATAGTGGAATGAAATACAAACAGATACACAGATGCAGACACACATAATTTTATTGGTCACATACACATGCATGTGAAATTTGGTAAAACTCACAAATGAAAGAACCATTGTGATTTATGTGTATCTTTTGTGGCATAAACTTTATTTCATTTTAGTCCATTAATTTTTTCATTTGATTTTTTTACATTGAAAAAATTGAAGTTGATATACTTAAATCTCTTTGGTTTTTCTTTTGTTCTGAACTTTCACTGACACTAAAGACAAAAATTTTTTTCGAAACTTAAGATTAAAAAGAACATCATAGAATTTGATATAATAAACATTTATTCTTGTGAACTCTACACCAGTACAAATTTCCATTTTTAACTATTTATTGTTTGAAGGTGACTCTATATTTTTTCACTGGTTCTTTCAGGAAGATCATGCTTGTATAAAGTTATATAAAAACCAGTTTATCGCCACTAAACTGAAATAATCAACTTATCTATCTTAAAAATACCTAAAATATAATAATTTTACATAAGTAACCAGAGAGGTCATGTGTAGATCATAATTTTGATGGTTAATTTGTTGACCTTTCCTCGTGGAGTTATTTAGAATTACTATTATTTGGATTAACGGAGTCACAATTGTGAAAAATTGACATTTAGTTTAGTTTATTTCTAGATATGGTGGCATTGCAGTTTAATTCTTTTTGAAGGTGTATGTCTTTTTCATTCGCTTAACTGAAAAATTAAACAAACAACAGAGACTTTCTTTTTTAATATACTCTTACACCATACAAAAACAGGTAAGACCTTGGTTTGTTTGACTTCTTGAAATTTAGTACTACAAGCTGAGAATTCTGTTAATTTTGTACATGATTTAAAATAAGGGTAATTTTTCTTTTCAAAAGTGGCTAACTACGTCATGCTTTCAGTAGGCTTGTTGTTATTATCAATGTTTCAGTTGTTTAAACATACACTGTCTATAATTAGTGCCCCCACTCCCACAAAGATTATGATTATGATTTTTCAAATGTTATAAGGCCTGTCTCAAAAATAATGAAGCCAAAGTGTGACATGACCATCCAAATTTTATAATGTATTTTTTTATCAAATGACCATGAATTTTTGTTAAGGACACATCTAAGCTCCAGAAAATATATTTACCTTAGAGTTGCAACCAGTGGTAATAACTGATCATAGCAGAATAGTACCCAATATTTAAAATTTTTAATTTCCATATCTAGAAATAAACTAAACTAAATGTCAATTTTTCGTCAAAAGAAATCAAATTTCTTTATATGATGACATAGGGCCAATAGTATAGAGTTTTCATGGCAGATTTCATTCCCATACACCAAATATATTTTGAGAAACACACTATTTTTGATAATTTTTCAGAAATATTTTTCCAAAAACGTAATTAAATTTGCCTCAGAAACATATGTGTTCCTTTAAAACGATTTCAACTGTCCTATGTTATGGGTCTGAATGTTGGTTTCAAATTCATACCAAATAAGAGCCCCTGAAGTGAATGATAACTCAGCAAAATATGAAAGAAGTATGATTTTTGGCCCTTTTTTCTCTTAAAATCCTGATTTTCAGTTATGATGTCGCATGAAATTGCAAAATATGTTCTGGTTTTGCTTACAATCGATTTTATATGATATTATAAGTCATAACTGATGGAAAAGTGCGATCTTTTCGAATGGAAAGGGTGTTTTTTAATTTGATAGTGCCCTTATTGCCAATTTGGCCCTAAATTTTCAAAAAACTTATATGCCATTAATATAATATTGGTAAGGTCGTGAAGAACGTTGAAACTAGTAAATTAGTGTGGTAATTGTCACAACAGGTAATATTAGTATCATGGCTCCATTATTTACAGGAAAAAAAATTGAATATGATCAATATTTTTGTGAGCGTTACGTGTGCGACAAAGTAATTTTTGTATTTTACCGCCAGGTATCAGTCACCAACATGTATTAGTTCATTGTTTATTGATGCTATACTGATTTACTATGTTTCAAGCCAATTCAGGTTAAAATCAGAGTGTTCATAGCTTTTTTTGGTAATCTGGAAAAAACAGAGTGCCAACAAAATGAATCAAACTCCATGTAGTTTTGCAGTCAGGGGAGTATCTAGAAATTACCCCGGGGGGGGGGCATTACATGGGGTGAATACGGAACGCTCCGTGGCTTTTCCCATCTCTTCCATGTTAATTATTGGCCTGAGGGGGGGGGCATGGAGAGACTATTAAATTTTGCTTTGGCCTCCCTCTGTTTTTCTTCTCTCTGAAAATTGGAGAAATGGACAAGATCAATTGTGCAATTGCAATGGATATCATCGTTGTGTATTGATTTAACAATAGCAATCCTATTTGGAAGCTTGATACTTTGTCAGCATAAAAATTATTTTCCTCAATATATACCCCAGAATACAGTAGCAACTCATACTTCTATGTTTCATAATACAGATCTATACCTCTCCTGGCTATTTGACTTACATGAATACTTTTATGAAAGATCATACAAATGTATCATTCCTTATGTTTAGTGTTTTGCTGAGACACATTTTCTTCTTTTTTTAGAATATATTTAAAGAAAGCTTGTGTCCAAATGTTGCCGAGTCTGTGCTATTGCGAGTAGTAGTGTCTCCATGTCACTTGTATGATCTTTACTTGCCTTAAGAGAACTGAAAACCCTGGGGCAGTCAAATATATCACCGCCTAACTGATGAAAACATAAAATAGCAGGACATGTGAATACATTACAATTCAAACAATTCTTTGCACTTCTTAATAAGATAATTCAACAAAAATTGGTATGTGTGTGAAGAAATATTTTCAGGCAAGTTCAAAGATTGACCCGCCTAATACATTTAGCTGAATAATACAACGTAAGTACCACCGAGCTTCAATGTTCCATCTTCCACTTGACTTAGAATCTTGATTGTGATCTTACGGTGCATTATAACTAGTTTTATTTGTACAGTTGCAAATACATTGCCCATCCTTCAAGATAATTCGACAATCCATCTTGTGGATAAGGATAATATTGAGATCCATTACCTCTTGTTTCTGGCTCGTCTGACATGATTTATTGTGAAGGAGTCTCAATGTTACACGGTGGAAGTTGAGTGTTTGAGCTTTGTAAAATGATTATCATCTTCCAAGAAGGAGAACTTGATGAATTGGAAGTAACTTTATGATTTGATAGAAAGGTGTATTAACAGAGAAATAAAAGGAAATTGGTGCTTTTTATTGATGGTTTTCATCTTCCAGGGAAGGGTTTAGAACGGAGGACAGTCGATCGATTAACCAGATACAAGGAAGTGTCCCAGACTATCTAATGTAGCACTGTTTTAGTGAGCACTATCATTCGGTTCATTTACTGTGCATTGTCATGTTTTATAACATAATTATTTAATTTTTTTTGACATTTCGGTGAGTCAACTTGAGATGCTTTCATAACGTGCTTGATTTAGTTCGACGTCAATTTCCTTCATGATAATTGACCAGTGAGTGTGACCAAATTGTGGAGGTTGTCACAATTTTTAAACATTTTTGACTTGACATATATATTTTTTTTACTTTGAATCTGATATCAGCTGCAAGAAATAGTCACATGAGGTCTGAATCTGCAGTCAATTAATTTCCCTTTGATCTATCAATATTCAAACAATCTATCTTTAACATCTCATTCCTACAACGCACAATAACACATACAAAATAACAAGGCCCTTTATCTCTGGCAGGATGTGGGGTTAATGCTGAAAATATTTCAGAGCCGTGTTTATGAATGCCCCTGATCTGATTATTATAAGAACTCTTTTAACCATGGCACTGATGGATTGATGAATTTCCCAAAGTTTTTCTTTGTTCAACGAGTTGAATGTTGACAAAATTGTTTCGCATCTCTGATTTTTATGATTAATTGTGCTGAAGGAATAATTTTAGGTTTAAGACAAAGTTTTCAGTTTGTCTAAGGAGTGTTTACTTCTTTTTAATACCAAAATGAAACACACTTAATTTATTCCGCAAACAGTGATATCTAATGAAGACATACGAGGCAGTTGGCAAATTTGGAATTCAACTCAGGGAGCTTACTTAATTTGAGATATAAACAGCTGAAGCCTAATTTATCATTTAATTGGAAAGGTAGACTAAAGTAATCAGCAGCTGCTGCTGGTGCAATTCTATTGGAAATCTTGAAACTTTAGCCGTTCAATATATAAATTTTGTATTTTTGACAGTTTCTTTCTGACTAAAAGCAATTTACATCGTATAATTGCTTTTTTACATATATATTTATTACTATTTCTCCACAGATTGTTATTATGAGTTAAACTTTGTGACACATAATCACAAAAGCGTTTTTGGAGCTTGTGAATGCTTAGATAATAGTTTTTGGAATTAAAATGTGAAGGAACAAGAAAAATATTTTGTCTTCTTGTTTCCTTGTAGCAGTCACTGCACTTTGATGAGAAATTTATAATCCTGCGAGCTGTTTGGATAATTCTGCATGCCCTCAAGATGATTCTTTTTTGGCACAACTTAGTTGGTATTATTAACTTTGCACTGCACTCATGCACAATTGTTCATTCTATCCATACAATGACCCATCCATAGTACATTACTGTCTTTTACACTCATGCACAATGCACATTGTATCCATAGTATGACGGATCCATCACATAGATTGCTGTCTATTGTTGGAATATTTAACCCTTTCCTTTCTGGCTCACATTTCTTGTGCTAGGTGTGCTCCCGATCTCAGCCAAATAAGGTCATGACGCTGTCACGTGACCAATAACAACTTCAACGAGGCTGGTATGTACCTCGTTGTTCGTAGCCAAACTAAATAGTCATTGTATCTTGAGAGCAACAATCAGGTAGCTTAGGTGCAAAGCATATCATTAAGAAAATGTGATTTCTAAAAGCAATTTTTGCCTGAACTAGGATTGCTATTGGATTTATTGGCTGGCTGGCCTAATTGCTTGAGATACACCGATTGACGACTGTGTTTTGTATTGCTTGTCAAAGTTATTTTTCTTGTATGAACTTTATGATATGTAGTTTATTTTAGGGGATGCATTCACCCTTGGATTATAGTTGAAGTACTTGAATGCTTCCCCTTTTCACGCTATGATGCATGTTGATTTAGCATATATTTGTAAAAAAAATTACATGGTGCGGATAAATAAAAGAAATCTAAATCTAATCATATGCATTTTTTAGAGCTTCTATCTATAGTCCATGCATAGATATAAATTCAAACCACAGGATCAACTGCCTGTTGACAAAGACCTTAGAACAGCAAGACAGCCAGGATTTCGAAAGCGGATGTTGGACTCGTTCTCATTGACCAATCAGACTCCGGATTTCCTTCTTTGCTTGTACAACCGGATGTGGTTCCTATGCTAAAATGTGGCAAGAAAAAATCCAAGCCAATCACCCACTTTTGACCTTGTTTGCTCTCTATCAAATATCTTGAGGTCCAAAGAGCTTCAATTCAATTACAACCTTCCCAGATATCTGATATTTTAAGAAATTGGTAGCTTTTTTGAGGCAAGATTTGTACTGACATTTGCTTCAATTGAGCAATACTGCTTCAATGCTTGAGTGAATGGAAGTCACACTAACTGTTGCTGCCTCACCCTAGCTATACTGTTGTTCATATATGTGTTCATTATGCCAGATGAAAAATCTGTCTGTTATTCAACTATTCCAACTAATCACAAAACTACAGTTTATAGTAAAAGAAGCAGCTCTGCCCTTATCTGACAAAAGGCATTTTTTCAAAAATTGAAGGTTTTCAGGAGAGCTCAAAAACTATTCAGATCGATGCTGCATGAAAACTATTTGTCCCACACTCCCAGATTTTTTCAAGGATGTGTATGTCACTAATGTGTAAATGCACAAGGTAACTCGGATTTCAATGGTTCAATATTCGATGAGATAATCACGAAGTAATCCTTCTGTCAGAACATTCAAGCTGAGTCATGAGTCAAAAATGTCTGACAAAAGGCATTTTTTTGCTAAAATTTCAACAGTTTTCACACTAAATTGCCAGAAATACATCAATAAAATAATGTTGGTCTTTTCCAATGATCTTATACACAACATAACTACTGAAAAAACATATTAATTTGATTAAAGACTTTTACTACAAAATATGCCCACACAAGTACATCTATAAGACAATAGTGATTCATTTTCGATGATCTGGACATAAAAATATTGCCTGCTGGAAATAATATTCATGTAATTGAAAACTTTAAATTCATCTTTTTTTATGACTTTATTTGTTTACTGATTAAATGTTAATAACAATTCTTGGTGTAACAATGTCTCGTCCTATCTATTTATTTTATTATAAATGTGTAAAATCAACAAATTCAAATGGTCTTGAAAATGAAATAAGACAAAATTAATTCAGTATTGAGATAATTTCAAAAATCATCAAGGTTGTGTTTGGAATTTTAGATTCTCCAACAAAAAGATACCCCAGCACTTTTCCATTAAACAAGATAATATGGACAAGGGGTCACATGTCGTGAGGTGGGCACCCGAAAAGGGTGGTTTTGTGACACTCTGCAAGGAAATTGGTCATTCAACTGTCTATTTCACAAGAACTAAAAGGTCTATCAATGTGGCTGTAGTCTCATATTGTACCCTTGAATGTTCTCTTTAATTTGTCTGCAACTTTATTTAAATTGATTGAATAGTTTAGGCCCTGCTACCCTGTAAATGAATGAAAAAATCCAAGGGTGGTACGGTGGCGGAGGCGGTGGCGGTAGGTGAAAGCAGTAATCAAGCCTGTATCTCTGAAGTACTTGACTGTAACCTGAACATACTGTTTCAGTGTATAGTTCAGTTTCTTGAATGTCTCTACTAGGCCTTTCAGATGTCTCTGATGGTGTAATGTCTGTATATTTAAAAGAAATTGATTGAACCACAGGCACAGACGAGTGGTTTTTCGTCTGTTTTTGACCATTAGGACACAATATGCTTAAAAGAGCCTTGTGAACACTTCTTTTCATTATTAGGTGTGTCAGGGGGCACTTGCTCATTGGAAAGGCATTCAGAATGACATTTTGATATAATTTGTGGTCTATGATTGGATCAAAGGAGTCATAAAGACCAACCTTTAGAAGATATTTACTACGAACATCTGAACAATTTATTGCTACTTTTTACTCACAATTCATACTCCTTTACACTTTATTTTGGCCTTGTCTTATAGTCCCATCTGTAATCCATGATTTAAAACAGACCAGAGTCAATTCTATTGAGATTTGACCTTGCAATGATTTTTTTTGTAAAAAGGTCCAAACTGTGAAAAATTTGTTTTTAGATCAGGCTTTTAGTGCTGTTAATTAATTACACATAAATTAGTATACATGTATCTCAGTTATAAATAAAGATAATGAAGATCTGTTTGCTGCATTTGATGCTTCTGATGGCCTACAATAAGCTATGGGAATATTGAAAAATGGGCCACTTTTACCATGTCACACATTTGTGGCCCACCTTATGACATGCGACCACGGACAGGTCAGCACTCTGTCTATCAAGACTCTGTTTTCGGCAAGACCTCCCGTGAAACCAAGATCATTTCAAGCGAGTAGGTTTCATTGGCAAACTTGCCATCTGTTGTCAGCGAGAAAAGTTGACATTTCTTCCATTAAGCAGGTAAAAATAGCTTGCCAACTTTACCCTGGATTGCTGACTTTACCCCGTTTTATGGTAGATCAACCTTTCGTTTATGTAAAAAAATCAAGCAAGTATCAACCAATGGGTTACGCTTTTATTTTAGCTTTCTTTACATAGGCATCCAGAATTATCACTTGGGAGGGGGGGTCTATCCACCTGGCTATGCAGCTGATATCAAAACAACAAGACATTCATTGCTTTTTCTGCCTTGGAACGTTCCTATGGCTGTTTTACTAAAAAAATTACAAAAATTTGAATGAAGTAACTGAGGTAAAATTTCATTCAAGGCAAATTACCAATGTCCTGATTCAAAGTAATTAGGCACATACAGCCATCATGGAAAATAATATCTGACAAACCTTCAAAGCATGTCAAAGATTTGAATTAAAACATTTCCCATTGCACACAACCTTATTGCAATGTTCATGTAAATTATATTGAATAGCACGAATTTCATTGCCTCAACATTGTGAAGCAACATCAATATATGATAATAGCATATATAATATATATATAATGTTTTGGCAAGGTTGTAATAATGCTCTGAAAACATATCTCAATGTCGTGTGCACGTAGTGGCAACATAATTCCTATAACACAGATAATTATGTTATTTTTGCTACTTTTTGAGGCATCATAATTTCTGACAAAAAGCATTTGTATCACACAAAAAACATGAAAATCTCTGACAAAGGGCATTTTTATCTCACAGAAGGCATTTTTTCTGACAGAAGGCATATTTTTGACGAAGTAATGCCATTTGCGAGAAAAAATGCCTTTTGTCAGAAAAATGTGCTACAAAAGTGCAAAAAAATGCCTTTCTAGGTACTGGTTTGACAAGGTTACACATGCAGTAGAGCCACCAAATTTCACTGGCAAATAGCCATCACCAAAATATGTTGATTAGTCGAAAAAAAAAGAATGCCTTTTGTCAGAAAATGCCTTTTGTCAGATAAGGGCAGAGCTGAACATGCAGTTATGTGTGATGCTGTTGGAGCAATGGTAGTAATACTAATTGCTGCTGATTGTTGTTGTATGTAGTGGTGATTGTGGTGTAAGTAGTAGTAGGTATGTTACTACTAGGTACTTGTGTTAATACTCATACTGCTGCTCCAAACCACCCATGCTTCTGCTTTAGTATCACCTACTCCCATTAGACAAGATGAACTTTTGAACTTGAACTTGTTCTTTTAGGATGTGATATTTGACACTTCATTGGAAATCAAAGGGATGAAAAAAGTGTTTGACACCTGTGACTTTCCCATCATAGATTCAAATTTTTTTGCTTAATGCTATCGCGCAGATGTGGTTGGAAGTGTGTATGGTATTGCATTTAATTTGTGCTTCCATATTACCATTTTCTACAGGGAAAATATAAAAATCTATCTAAATCGAGAAAATCGTCGTGACTCTTGCTTCCTTTCTTTTAAAGATGAATGTCCATTTCAAGTGATTTGTACAGGTTGGATGTGCTGAAATTGAAATTAAAGTTGTTTTAAAACGGTTGTGTTTTTATGAAGTTTGGATGTATAGTTTGTTGCTCAGCACAATGATAAGATTATTTTCAAAAGGCTGATGCATAAAAAATATTCAAGGTTGTTTTATTTACAATCGCTGAAATAACATCTTTGCTGCCTGAATTAATTTAATTATTGATATTGTTCTACTGTTTTTCTTGATTTCTAATTGTTGAATTTTGTCCAGAAAAATTTCGAATTTGTTTGTGATTATACTTTTCGCAATATGACACCTTGAGGTGCCCAAGGGTTGAAGGGCTTGCCGCCTTAATACAAATCTTTGTCCTTCAGACATCTTTGTCTATCTTTCTTTTCTAATTCTATCTTTTTTCATAATATAGTTTCTCAATCCTATCTTTTCTTTTCTCTTCCTTTCTCTCTCTTATCATCCCTCTTTCTTCTAAAGAGTGTTGTGTTGGATTATTTCAATTTACCTTCGCTGTAGAACAACAATCCTAATAGATAAGAGGTTCCTTCTCTAGTTTATCTGAAAGTGACAGAAGGGGTTGCTTCAAGGGGATGCTGTCAGTCTTTTCTCGTTTTTTTACAAAAGTCTGTGCCTCCTTGATTAAGTCTTATCACAGTTTTTCACATTTGATTCCGTACAGCACTGTGTGTCTTAAGTACGGTTGCTCTGTAGCAGGCTCAGTAACAAATAATTGGAATAAAATGGCATTATTAGTTGAGTGTGCCTTTGTGCACGTCTATTTCTTGACTTATTTTTTTTTGTGATCAGTAGTACGCCTACATATCATTGTCTTAGTCCATGATAACACTCATCATTATTTCAATAGGTTCATGTTGAGTTTATACAGCCATGGCCGTAAGTTTATGCTCAGTTGATGTGCTTCACTGTGGGGCTATCATTGTGACTAATCATAACAAAGCAAATACTTGCCCAATCTTCACCAAATTTTTTAGGAATTGCAGTCTGTATAAAGTGGCAGGGATTCTGATAAAAATTGGTGACTGGAATAAAGTTACATAATAACTGTGAGGCAAAATACTAAATTAAATAAATTTTGAACATATAATCAGTTCTGATGCCATGTCATTTGCATGATAGTCACAGTCACCAAAGTCTCTGGCAGCATAGGGCACACACCAAATGAAGCATTCATGACAAAATCACAATTAAATATGCAGCTTTAACGTTGGTTCATCGGGGTTTGCTAGCAGTGTTTTTAATTAGAAAAATTGTTTATTTTCTCAAGTAATAAAGAAGTAGTAAAACTTTTTTCTTCTGATGAAATTTAATTTGTTTCATCAAATTCAACATACATGGAGAGCATTTGACACAATTTCCTTTTCAGATAAGAGGTGCCGCTTAATTATCGTGGTATCAGTCTTTTATCATGTACATACAAATTATATACAGCCATTCTAAACGAACGATTGTGTATTTATAATGATTCAAATGGATTTATTGTGGATGAACAAAATGGATTTAGGAGTAATAGAAGCTGTGTTGATCATATTTATACACTTACTTCAATATTAAGAAACCGTAAAAATTAAAATTTAGATACATTCTGCGCATTTATAGATTATCAAAAAGCCTTTGATTGGGTTAATAAGGATTTACTTTTGTTCAAGTTGTTGTCGCAATATAATATAAGCGGAAAATTTTATGACGCAGTGAAATGTCTACTTATGAATTCTTCAGCTAAAATAAGGCTTAATCGCAATTATACAAATTGGTTTAATGTTCAGTCAGGTGTGCAGCAAGGAGATACGCTCTCGCCAACGTTATTTTCTATGTTTATAAATGACCTTGCTGTTGGTATTAACGATCTTGATTGTGGTATTGATATTGGTAGTGATAAGGTTGGCATTCTACTATATGCTGATGATGTTGTGCTTATTGCAACGAATGAAAAAGAGCTGCAAGAACCACTTGAATTTGTGAATTGCTGGTGCCGTAAATGGAGATTACTAGTAAACCAAAGTAAATCACAAATAGTACATTTTAGAAAAAACTCCAAGCGCAGAACAGGTACTGAATTTAAACTTGGTGATACTTCGCTTAAGATAGTAGAAAAATATAAATACTTAGGTTTGGTGTTAAATGAGTTTCTTGATTTCTCTCTTACAGTTGATGTATTATGTAATGCAGCAAGTCGAGGTTTAGGAGGTATTATTAACAAATTGCAGTTTATTAAGGAAGTTAGCTATGCTACTTTTACTAAGCTTTACGATACATGTGTTAGTCTATTTGTAATTATTCTGCTGGTGTATGGGGTTACAAGCACTCTGAAAGAAGCGCTGTTTTACAACGTAGAGCTTGCAGATATTTTTTAGGGGTCCATCGCTTTGCGCCCAACCAAGGAGTTGAGGGAGACATGGGATGGGTTTCAGCTAAAGAATATCAACAGATAGAAATGCTGCGTTTATGGAACCGTTTTATTTCTCTACCAGACCATCGTTTAACAAAGAAAATTTTCAATTGGGATTTAGCTGTTTGTCATCAAAATTGGGCATATGAGATGTTACAATTGTTTAATACATGTGAATGTACTGATGTATTTACTAACAGAGAATTATGTGATATAGATTACATGAAGAATCTGCTTGAGTTCAAAGAGGTAAACAATTGGGATGTTGCTAGACATAACAAAGACAAGCTCAGAACTTACAATTTATTCAAATGGACTTATGGCTGTGAAGAATATGTCTGTCAAAATTTAGACAAATGAGTAAGATCACTCATTGCGCAATTTCGCTTTGGAATCCTCCCATTACAAATTGAGATTGGTAGATATCGCACATCCCAATTGAAAACCGAACCTGTCACTCCTGTATCAATGTCATTGAGGATGAGTTTCATGTCCTTTGTGAATGCCCTTTATACAATAATTTACGATTAATTTTATTCCAAACTATACAATCAATTGATTCTGATTTCCAAAATGCTGATTTATTTGATAAATTTATTTGTATTTGTAGTAATTATCAAGTGCTGTTGGGTAAATTTCTTTTGAAAGCTTTAGCTTTAAGAACTGAACTATTATTTGCTTCGTCTCACTAGACTGTTGGTAACTTGTTTGTATCTAATCTACAATTTTCGTTATGTTAAGTGTGTTTCGTACCGAGCTACCTATTTTCAACAGATTTAAAATTGACTTATAAGCCTGTAAGGCTGGGTGACAATAATACAGTTTATATTTGTATGAGAACCATGTCATGTCACAAGTCAATAAAGAATATCTAATCTAATCTAATCTAATCTAAGAGGTGCTCTATCTTCCTACACCTACTTACAAATTTGTCATATCTAAAGAAAAAAACAGTTCGAGTAAAACCCGATGAACCAAAAATTCAAGCATGTATTTGATTGTAATTTTGTCATGAATGCCTAATTTGATGTGTACCCAATACATTCAGACACTTTGGTGACTATTACCATCAGGGAAATAACATATAACATCAGAATTGATTTAATGCTTATATTTAAAAAAAATTCAGTATTTTGCCTCACCATTACTATGCTATGTCATTTAATGCTACAATTTCTATCAGGACACATGCTACTGTGTACAGGTTATAATTCCTGACAATATTGTGAAGATTGAGCAAGTATTTGCTATATCGCAATTGGTCACAATGATAGCCCCATAGTGAAGCATAGCAACTGAGCATAAACTTATGGCCATATATGAATAGCTGGGACTAAAGAGCGCTTGCAAGTATCCAAAACAAAGTTTACAAATTGAAAGGTTTAGGATTTAAAACATACAGTAAATTGTTTGATTCAGGTGTCGTTCCTATTATGGATTATTGTTCAGGAGTTTGGGGCTACAAAGACTTTTCTTAACCTGAAGCAATACAAAACTGGGCAATACGATTTTTTGTAGGTGTGAATAGTTTTACCCCAAAACATGCTTTTAAAGGCGATATGGGATGGACAATTTGGTGACTATTACCATCAGGGAAATAACATATAACATCATAATTGATTTAATGCTTATATTTAAAAAAAATTCAGTATTTTGCCTCACCATTACTATGCTATGTCATTTAATGCTACTATTTCTGTCAGGACACATGCTACTGTGTACAGGTTATAATTCCTGACAATATTGTGAAGATTGAGCAAGTATTTGGTATATCGCAATCGGTCACAATGAGAGCCCCATAGTGAAGCATAGCAACTGAGCATAAACTTACGGCCATATATGAATATCTGGGACTAAAGAGCGCTTGGAAGTATCCAAAACAAAGTTTACAAATTGAAAGGTTTAGGATTTAAAACATACAGTAAATTGTTTGATTCAGGTGTCGTTCCTATTATGGATTATTGTTCAGGAGTTTGGGGCTACAAAGACTTTTCTAAACCTGAAGCAATACAAAACAGGGCAATACGATTTTTTCTAGGTGTGAATAGTTTTACCCCAAAACATGCTTTTAAAGGCGATATGGGATGGATTGATTCAAAAACTAGACGTCATATTGAAATGCTACGTCTTTGGAATAGACTTGTTTACATGGATGAAAACAGACTGAAAAAGCAAGTGTTTGAAGTTGATAAACAAATTAACAAGAGAAATTGGAGTAATGAAGTTTTACAAATATTCACTAAATTGAATCTAACTAAAAATTTTATAGAAAATTTACCTATTAACCTGGAAAATGCACAAAGTCAACTGATGAAAATTTAGAAAACCAACTTGAAAAATCAAGTAATCAACATGCCAAAATTAAGAACTTACAGAGAGTTTAAAACTACATTTGGTGCTGAGGATTATGTAAATAAAATGTATGATAGAGGTCATTTGTCTTATCTTTCACAATTTAGGTTTGGTGTTTTACCATTAGCAATTGAGACAGGACGTTACAATGATGTACCATTAGAATATAGAGTTTGTGAATTTTGTTCCTATCATGTTCTTGAAGATGAAAATCATTTTTTGTTCCATTGTAATACTTATAATGATTTACGTAATTTACTTTTAACTCGTGTTTTAGATTATTGTGTGGATTTTTACTTTTTATCATTACAAGAAAAATTTCAGTTGTTGATGTCCAAAGAGTTAGTTAAATTTACCGCAGAATATTAGTTTAAAGCTTTCCACAGAAGAAGAAGTTTGTTGTTTAAATAATGTAAATGTAAATGTTTTAATATTGTAAATATGTGAATGTAAATATTTTAATATTGTAGTTTCCAGAAAATTTGTTGTTAAAGTTACTTTTGAATTGTTTTTGTGACTTGTAAGCCCATATAGGGCTTGGTGTATATTTTTTGCACAGGTCAATAAAGAATTTGTCTGTCCGTCTGTCTGTCTGTTTTTGCAATAATTTTACATTCATTGTTGGTTTGCGATATTTACCTTATGAAATGTTGAAAAAATGTTTAATATTATTTCCAATTTATATACCACTAAATTTGATTTCTTTCGCAAAATATGGCAGAAAGAGCGTAAAAAATTCATTCAAACTATCACATTTATCCAATAAATGTGATGTTGTTGTGTGTGTTTTTGTCAGGATATCGAATTGCGGATACCGCTTCTACATAAATAATTAAATTTCACTTATTTGCAGAAATGAATCAATATTTGTTACATTGTTTGCTGGATGACATTATTTGGCAAGTATGACATGATTCAAATTTATATATCTTGGTCCTGTATTTGACCTGAAGAGTCGTGCTCTTGCATAAACAAATTCAATGTATAGAGTAGCGCGGGGCATGCAGCCCCCCTTAACTTCGAGGAGCGATTTGACCTACTTTTTGTGGTCGATTATTTGAAAGCTATAGCTGTCAGGAAGGGATCACTTAACTCTACTTATAACTAGTGAAACGAATGTCTACCAATTTTAATAAAGGAGTTACGGCCCTTTTTGTAAAAAAAATTAAAATGGCCTTCTTAACCCACCCATCGGGCAAGAAGCCCCCCTATAATCATATGGAATTTTTTTTTTGCGAGTGCATTCAGCTTAAAAATTATTTCTTTGGGTTCTTCTATCATTTTTAAGGCATTCTATTCACTTTTTCTGAATTTCAGAATTTTTCTATTCATACATTTATTTTTTAATATTTTTTGCCCTTTTTCAATTTCGGCCAAAATTTTTTCTATTTCAATTAGTTATTCTATCAAGATTTAAGGTAAAGTACACATTATTAAATGGTTCCTGAAGCAGCTTCAAGGCTTCAGTGCAGGGGGCCCCATGCCCCATACCATGTGGGGCCTCTCACCCCAAACTCACATATTTTAATTTTACCTCTATATATTTTGAGCTAAAATGCGAAAAACATGATCCAAATCATATTTATGTGATGGTCATAAAGTGAAGCAATGCAGATATCCATTATACTTTTTAAAATTTCCAAAGTTATTTCTGACAACCACTTTCAAAGAATTAATCAAAGTTACAAAAACCATGCACCTATTTTTGTTTCTTTAATCACGACTATGGTTTGGTGCTGAATGCCTTGAAAATTTGTGACGTCACCTTAAAAGCCTCTAGCTTCAATCCTATCAATAAGAAAAAGCACCAAAAATGTAAGTTTAGAAATAACCCTGGGGGGGCTTCTCACCTAACCCGGGCTTCTTGCCCCGACCCACTCTAATATTATGAAACTTGCGGATGTTTTGAAAGAACCTGCTCATCGTGGATAAATTCCTATATGAAATGTGCAAAATAGGAGAAAACTATTACTACTATAATATTTTGTTAAAATGTGCAATATTTTTGTGTACACGAATTATTTTTATTTTTATTTTCTAATGTAATGACAACTTAATTGTTATGAACTGGCTGGATCTGTAGAAAGTTATATACAGCTAAACAGATAGAAGGTACAGCCATCTTACAAAATTCCTCTCTGGACATGAAAGTCTCAGACCATCTGAAGTGCAATGCACTCTAAGAGGTGTAATCATGCGTAAAGTAGCAAAAAAGATGTGTTCTGAAGTTTTTGTGGGTCATCACGATATAGAGCAGGACTCAGTGAGACAGGAGGCACAATGAGACAAAGCCTGTAGTGTCTGCCTGGTAGTGTTTACAGAGCAACCCTATTGTGTACAGTCAAAAAAGTAAGTGAATGACTGTCCAACCTGAATGCTTACAAAGCATATGCACGGTGAGTGAAATTAAACAATTTTTGTTTTTAGCCAGTTAAAGTAAATGATTTTGCCGAATGATTTTTTGTTATGGTCTTAGTTGAAAATGTCACTGATGCACGACAACATTGATGATAATCTCATTGCAATAATCAAATATGCTCCATGTTGCCTTACAATAGCAGGATGTCATAGAAATGGCTTGAAATCTACATACTACGAAATCTCTTACCTTTTCGTGGAAATTGAAGAACGTTTAATTTTTTTTTTCATAATTCTTTGTATTATAAAGCAATCGTCGATACAAAACATTGGATGTAGTATTGTTATGTTTAAGACTTTTTACCACCATTGATCTAAAAAAAACAAAGGAAGTCTGGGAGAATATTGATAGGTTACTAAAGATAGCACAATTACAAAATTAATCTACTATCATGTTGGTACATTCACATTTAGCTAAATATGATGGTTTCAGCTACAAGTGGGAACATTTTGCTACAATGTCCTGAAGCAAAACAAAAATCTTTAACATGTCTAAATTGCGGAGGTTTAGTCGGGTCTTAGCACAATTCATGGCTTGTCATCTTTCATTACTGATCAATTTTAGATCTTCTGAAGTCCAATTAAATGGCTAAGCAGTCTTTTTCATCTTTAGGTTTTTAACCCCCTTCTCTTTGCCCAGCCTCATTGCAATATAATCATGGGCTGGAAATTGATTAGAGAAAATCCATTTAAACTTTCTTAAAACTCTAGAGAGAGATTATCGTAAATAGCACAGCATCTTCTAACCTGCAAGAATTAGAAAAGAGCCTGAACGATTTAATGATTTCAGCCACGCCTCGGCCAGTCAGTTCCACTTTTCTGCATTCTCTATGTTAATGTTTCTGAATGGTTAAAACATATTAACATTTGATAAATCGAAGTGGAAAAATGACATTTTGAGAAAAAGGCATTTTACTTTTGAACAGTTGTTTTCAGATCTTGTTCGGTCAATATTGGTCGGATATGAATGATTTTTGGTACGTACATTCATATATACGTTTTGTACTAATGTATATAAAAAATGATGCTAATATTACTACTTTTTATGAAATAAGACCAATGCTCCTTCTTGCATTAAACAAAGCATTATCAGTGGGACAAAAAGGAGCTTAGTGCTAGTATTTTTACTATCATTGTTAAGTAAATTTCAGCGCCAAAAGGTGCATAACAGCACTATGCTCCTTTTTGCGTTGGGTGAAATTTTCTAATGGCAGAGACAAAAAGGGACAACAAAAACTTGAAAATTCCACTTTATTCCACAAATAGTGTCATCCTGTACTTTGACCTGCAATATCTCCTTTAATTGAACCCGCTTTGTTCCAATATTCACAGGCATTAATCCTAAGGTCTTGAACTTTCGAAATATGCAATAATTCAAAAAGGGACTTAGTGGCACTAAGTCCCTTTTTGCACTCAGCGGTCGAAATGTTGATATAATGATGGTTTACTAATGGGCATGACTGTTCTTTCCTTAGATATGAATGCTCACTGCATCATCGCTTTTCACAACTCTGAAGATGTTAGACTTTCTGTCACAGAACAACTGTTACTCATGAATCATATAAGCACTTAAGCAAGCAACAATCTTTTGAATTTCACCTTATTATTAGAATGCTATCACAAATGTTCTCTCGTTAAAGATTTTTCCAGATGTGAGATTTCTGATTATATTTTTTACTCTGGAAAAAAAAGAAACCTCCATTAGCCCTTTTTGTCGTGTCTGCTGAAAAAGTGCCAAAATATTGGGACATAATGTCTTTATTGACTGCTCTGTTTCTTGGCATGCCTTCATAAGATTCAAACATCAGACTCTAATCAATACTTTGCTCAAATTGCACAATGAACTATTTAGGCAGAACCCTCCAGCTAGATCTTAAGATGAACCACTCAAAACAACTTAATTGAAATGATTGATCACAGACTCATAATTATAGAAATTAATCAATTATGAACTTGTTAACTAGATTTGTTTTCAATCAAGTTTATGTAATTTGATGGTGCAACATTGAAGCTTGATAGGCTTAGAGAGTGCTTCTTGATTGTCAATTATATCCTGCAAGAAAATGAGAAGTATTAGAGACAAAATACTGATTTTAAAATGAGCAATAAGGCTTTCTATTATTTATCTTTGACGGACGTTCACCAAAAGAAGCTATACTTTCTATATTCTATATACATTGAAAATAGTATTATTTAAATGGTAATTGGTAAACAAATTATGTCGGTTCAGATTATTTTTCAATGACAAGCCAAAATGTTGCTCAATTTCTCTTGTTGAATTGACCAGTAAACATGAGGCTACTGTACGTGTGCATAAACTGAATACATAGGAAACTCCTTACACTAACAGAGTCTGAGAAAGCCTGTTGCTTTCAGGTGATCCTCTAGATAGATATTCAATCTCCGAAAAACGGAAATTTGCTTTTTCACCTACAGGCAATAATACATAGTAAGAAATGTCAGTAAATATTTACAAATCGATAAATACATAAATGCAAGTGTCATTGGGTTTTGAACAGTCTTATGCTTGTTGGCACAAATGATAGCTGCATTCTCTGTTCGAGGGCAGAAACTCATGCTTCTTTGGAAGGTCATGGGTTGGATCTTGCAAGATTTTATTGACCTTTTTCAGGGATTGGCGCTTACTTTTCTCAACTAAGCTTTCTGGCTTTTCACCAATAATCGTTCCTGCACATGAGGTAATATTTTGCAGATAAAATGCTTTTTGATAACTCGCTCGGCCCAGTCTGCTCGCAGACTCTAAACAAACAGCACAGCTGGAGAGTCTGCCAGAAATCGGATGACCTCAAGCTGACACATTTATCAATATGCAAGTAGGTCAGGTCATGTCCAGGTAGAGGGACCTCATCACTTGTGCTCATACGCACACCTGAGCTGCCAGCAAGATATAAAGAAATTGTAATCAACAATGTTAAACGATCAATCAGTGCACATGCACTGCCAATGAGTACCATCAAATTCTGAAGTTTTCAAATCCTTTACAGTGATACACTTTGATAAAGAAAAAATGAAGATCAGTTCACTGTGAAAAATGCACTTCGTGATTCATGATAGCTGATGAATTGTCATCTTCTATACTTTCAACATGGGAAACATAGAGGCAGTTTGATTAGTCATGATCAAGAGGAGGCCATTTGACTTGTCATAACTGATTTGGGATTGAAAATCAGATTCATGATCCTTTTGTTTGGCTGTCACCAACAAGAGGGATAAGTCTCCTTAAATCAAATTAACATTGAAAGTATTGGGTATGATCATGACAAATCATCTGTACGATGACACACGAAGTGCCATTTTCACAATGCAACAGTACACTCTTTTTCGGTATCAAAGTGCATCACTGTAACAGCTTTTCCAGCATGATTTAAATGATAGTTTATTGTTTTCTCCAAAGAAACTAATCGAAACAACAAACAGACAACAATGAAACACTAAAGCATTCATTCAGTTGCTTTGAGAGATCTGAAACAGGTAATCATGTCTGTCACACCAGAGGAGAGTTAATCTTTTTGTTACAACTTCACAAATAATGTATATTGTGGTCAGGGCAAGCTTAATAAGCTTATACTGAGAAGAGAGGGTCTTCATGCTTGGCTGTCTGGCTGCCAAACAGGGACGACTCACAATTCCCTGGGCAGGAAAATAATGATTCCGCCAAAAAAAAGTTCCACCACAAGTACCACTTTGCAGCAATAGCAGCATTCTAACCATAAACTGGCCGATTAAAAGTTATTGAATATTCAATTCTAGATCTAATTCAACAGACCACGTCGTTACTCCACTTCACTTAAAAAAATGTGATAGTTACTGCATCTGAAATCTCTTAGAGCTCACTGACAAGAGTCAGATTGATTGTAGTTTCTGTTATGGATTCAAGAGGGCAGCACATACACAATTTTGTGAACCTGTTGAGCTCTAAGTTTAGAGTGCGCTCGGCCTGTGTAGTGCCTGTCGCATGCTGAGCAGGGCCTCCTTAATTCTACCAGCTGCTCAAGTGACCATTGCCCATAAAACCAACCATCTCTGGTCTGTATTATGTCCCTCGTCAAGTGCACAGCCTTCAAATGGCCTGGAGTATTTATGTCCACTTTGTCTGGCCTAGATGAGTAAAATTTCAATGAATATAATACACTGTAATAAATATATATAAAATTTGAATATACTTGTAAATAAAAATACATGACAGCAAGACATCGAAGTTAAAAGTATATGGCATAATTGATTTATAAATAATTTGATGCGATATGGGTAAAGTGATCCCCGTTTCAAGTGTACAAAATTTTCATTCTAAGGAACTTACAATTAAAAGCTGTCCGAAAATATCCAAACTATTAGTTGTGAGACTTGTAGTGAGACTGTGAGACACACTCTAATAGACTTCCTTAAGGCATCCATCCTACTTTTTACGACGATAAAGAACTACTCATCCCACGGAATCTCTCCAAAGGTCACAGGCCTATCTCAAATTTGACTTCTTTTGTGTTAAGAAAGTTCGCAATACATAATTGAATAGTTTGGCATTAATTTGTTAGAAAATGGATGATTGACTATACAATGACACGAGAATGATGCTGTCAGCTTGACTCTTTCAGCCAGGTTTGACGCGAAACTAGTCAAAATATAACAGTTGCATGTTATTAAATAAGAGAAGCCACTTGCAGAAATTCTGTAATGCAAGTGGTGCTATATTGAACAGACAAAATTAATAGTCTCAGAAGAAGACAGGCATTCTCTCTTTTAAAAGTAAAATATATAAGGAAATCTGCGTAGCGTATGTGTCACATCGAATATATTTGAAGGATTTTTACTTCACTGCAAAATTTTGTGAGCAGGTTTACCATTGTGATAATATGAAAACATGTCCCTGAAATAAAATGACTTTCTTATTAATACAGTAAAGAAATGAAAAATTACCTCATTCAGCTGGAGTAACCAATAATTTCATTGAAGTAATGGATAATGTCCTATTGTCTGCACTGAAATTATCAGTGATTTTTTTATCTTCATGGACGTTATTATATCTTTTCAGTATGTGAGTTGAACCAAAAGCTCCAGCTTCTATACCTGCTGCCTTTGATTATAATTTTTTTTTATTTATCCTGGTGAGGTCACGAATTGCATACTGAAATTACGACCTAGTCAGGGAGAAGATTGTCAGTTGGTCACATCGTGCAGAGACCAATTGACACTTTCAACAATGTCATGTTTCTGCATATTATGTGATTGCCTTCTACCAGCACTTCGTGCTGAAATTTCGAATAGAATATGCTCTCTGCATGTCCAATTACGAAAGACCTTTCATAAGCCAAGAAATGCTAGCAGCAGGGATTTCATTCTACTGGCCATGTGATATGTTGCCAACCAAAGTGGCTTAATTAACTGCAGAATAATTATTCAGCTGTTACATATTTTAACTTGAACAGTTAGTGTTGTGCAGTAATGAGTGTGTCCTTCAATGCTTAAGCACCAAACATTTCCAGAAACTTTAATCCAAAAAGGCTTGGAAGGGATTGTGTTTGAACTGAACAATCCAGCAATTCTCCTTCAAATGCAAATTCTCGACAGGGACCATTGCTCCAAACTTTTAAAGCATTTGTTCTTAGATTTGAGCTGCCAAACAGAAAGTATTTTGAAGGTCAAGAAATCTTGTAGTTTTTCCCAAATCCTGATGAATTATCAAAATTCTCTGCTGCACAATATTATGGTGCAGAATGTAGTGTAATTTTGTATCAGTGTAATGAGGCTGTGGAGATTCTGAAACAGTTCATTTTGTGGGCCATTTTTAAATCTGTGTGTAGGTGTTCTCTTATGAATTTACTTAATCAAGCCATTGACTTCACATTTCTGTGCAGAAAACGGAAGTGTTCAAATTTTCTTACTTACACAAGTTACAGATGTAATGGGATACATAACATCCAGCTCACTAGCAAGACGAGTGTATTCTACCTTTCAGGACCAGCTTTTATTGCTACATTGTGTTCCAGCTCTGATTATCTTCCTTGACCTATTTGTCAAAGCATTATTTAGACATGATTAGGCATTGATACGAATAATGTACCCTTTTCAGAGACACTTGAGACATTGATTAGACGTCCCAAGTCAATCTCTCATATCCTTTAATTTCTCATCTCAATGCATCCCATTGCAATTAAGATTTACCTTTACTGATTTGCCCTGGCCAAGATCTTAGTCAAGGTCAGAGCATTTCAGGAGTTCTGCCATATGCCTGGGAATTACTATCATAACAAGGTCGGATGATGTTGTTTATGAATGGTTGTACATGGTTATATGTATTATGTTTATAGATGCTTGACAGAATATCATATAGATGCTTGATAGAATATCACACTGATATAACAAAGGATGATTTAAAAGTGCTGTCTAAAATAGGTCCTGCGGCTCATCGCATTAAGAATTTAGGTAATCCTTCTTCCCTGTGCAGTATTGAAGATCATGTCTATTATCTTGAAATACTTATTTTTTTGGTTACTTTGGCATGCTGAGGAAGCTTCAACCCACTGCTATGTCACAAAGCAAGACAACCGAAGTACTATGGTATGGTGTGAACTTGAAAGTTAAAGGTTGTGAGTGCTTAAAAGTGTATAAAGAACTTAAAGGAGTTTATCTACAGTAAGCACTCTTGTTGAGCCTACTTTAGCATGTTTTAGGCGCTGGTCTTAAGCGCATATGTCTGTATCGCATGATTAGAGTATGTATCTTTGTGCTGCACGAATAGACTTCAGCTTAGTTCACATTAAGTACAAAAATGCATCGTTACCTTATCCATTAAAACTTCCTGCTCTGCCTAAACACAAAATCTGCTTGGCTAAGTGCACTGTTGTGTCTTCTGTGAAAAGGAATGTGGAGTCTGGCTGGTGTCTTGAAGAAAGATAGACCTATGAATGCATATTATTTCTTTTGTTGACATTCAATGTTTTGTTTTTCAATAACTTTTAAAAAACCTATCTGTTTTCTTTGACAAGGTCAGAGAAAAGAATATCATGTAAACTAATATATTAACGTCTGATTTGTGACTCTTGGGCCATGGCAGGTAGTGAAAGAGAGCTGGAGGTATCTATCTCTTGGTTGCCTGAAGCATAACGTTTTTGCTGTCAACTGTACATTTCTTTTTTTAATTGTCTACCGGTTACAAAAAAAGTAGCTTGGAGTAATCACAGCTCCTTTCAAAATTCTATTTACCCATAGTTTCAACAATAGTATTTTGCTGACCTGAAAGTATAAATAAAGAAGTTCACAGAAAACAGCATCATATGTTACGCACGGGTTTGTGACCTTTTCGTAGATCTGATGTATGTTGTCATCATGCCGAAAAACGATTCTTGGTAGTTGAGCCTCTCACATCTCAGTCAAGGATAAAACAAGCTTTGGCCGAAAAACAGGCATGTCTTATTACCCTACAACAATTCATGGCTGTTGGGTGTCCATAACTTTGGATCTTGTGTCAGTGCTAGAGGGTTGAGCTGACCTATGGTGCATAAAATCTCTCATAACATATCATGTTGTTTTCTGTGAACTTGTTTATTTATACTTTCCAGTCAGCAAATTTGCCTCAAAATCAAAGGTCTTCATGAATGTACTATAGTATAGAAAAGTGCCTTGAAGCTTAGCCCAGCATGTATAGTAAAGTCTAAAGCTCCTTGTTTGAAGTTGTGGTAGTGTGAAAAGGAGTTATTGGACGGGCAACCAGTGAAGGCTGGACTCTGCTTCCCTGCTAGTGCTGGGTGACTTGTCGCAAGCCATTTTTATTTATTTTTTATTTTTTATTTTAAAAATATTTCAACTGGGTGACACATCCACAATAGGTTTTTCATGTGGCCCAGAAATGATTAAAAACAAGTACAATATATTGTAATAAATAAAATAAACAGAATGATTAACAAAAAACATTTCTAGCATTTCTTTTAAATTGTTGCAATGTCCCTGAGTTTTGAGTGGCACCCGGAAGATTGTTCCAAGTTACCTAACCCCTATAAATAAATGACTTTTTCATAACTTCAGTTTTACATTCTGGAACATGAGTATTCATCGTATCATTTATTCTTGTATGAACATCATTACTTTCACAGGCCATAATAACAGAATTTGCTAAGTAATCAGGAGCATCACCATGAATACAATTAAACATTTGAACTGATAAAAAGTAATCAATTCTTTGAGAAATTGTTTGCCATTTTAATTCTTTAACAAGGTCAATGCCTCTTGTATTAATAATATCAAAATTTGAGCAAATAATTCTTGCTGCTCTATTTTGCAGCCTTTGGATTTGTTTGATATTAGAATTTGAGCAGCCCCATATGGTACATGCGTAATCAAATATAGGCTGAATGTAAGTCTTAAATGTTAACATAAGTATAGATTTTGGAACAACAGTTCGTAATCTAGATAACCATGACAATTTGGCAGACAATTTCTTAATAAGTTCATTAATATGTAATTCAAATTTGAGTTGTTCATCAATATAAACACCAAGGTATTTTGTGCAAAGTACATTTTGAAGGCTTGTATTGTCTAAATTAACAGAAAGTTGATTTCTTTTAGAATCATCTATACATCGTCTTATAAGCATAGCATTAGATTTTTCAATATTAAGAATAAGTTTATTTGCACTATACCAATTCAAGACATCAGCTAGTTCATCATTAAGTTTTGAAGACAGATTATTGACATTTTCATCCTGAACATAAATAATAGTATCATCTGCATACATAGTACAGCGACCATTTTTTACAAATAAAGGTAAATCATTAACAAAAACCATGAAGAGGAGCGGCCCAAGAGTTGATCCCTGCGGCACGCCTATATCAATCTCATTAGGTTGAGAGAGTTCATTTTTATAGAATACACTTTGACTTCTATTTCTTAAATAAGATATAAACCAGTCATGTTCTACATTTTTTACACCATATTTCGTTAATTTTTGTAACAGCAAACTATGATTAATAGAGTCAAAACATTTAGATATGTCTAAGAAACAAACACCAGTATAAAATTTATCGTCAATATTCTGCAACCATTCATCTATGGTCGTATGCAAACAATTGATTGTAGAATGAAATTTACGGTAGGCATATTGATCTAATGTTATTAAATCATGATTGACCAAAAAGCACATAAACTGACACTGGACTATATTTTCAATAATTTTGGCAATAAAGCTGAGGACAGAAATAGGTCTATAATTTACAGCGTCGCTCATATCACCTTTTCCCTTGTAAATTGGAGTGATTCTGGCATGTTTAAGATCATTGCGTACAATACCACTACTTAAAGACAAATTGATAATATGACATAGCTGTTTTACAATATGATCAGCTGATATTCTTAACAGTTTACAATCAAAGTTAATGGCATCTATATGCTGTCAGTTTATGTTTTAGCACCTCTCCCCTGTTTCTTTGGAGTATTGGGGGATACAAAGATTCAAATAACACTTTTAAGTTTTGTAAAATACTTAGAGAAACAATGTTTATTGGTGATACAACGTGCCATTGTTGTCTTTCTATGAATCACATCTTTACAAATTTGTTCGTAAAAGTTGCACATGCAATGCAGAATTTGGTAGCAAGATCTTTTTTCATTGGCTAGGGTAGAGCCTGACACCTGCTACCGAAATTAACATCATTTTACTGACAATCAGAATCCTAGTGTAAAAAACAATTTTGCCCTCCGGCGACTTGGTAGATTTTGATCACGCAATAAATTTTTAGTTCTATATTGTGATTGTGAAAAGTACACTGTATGCACCGGTTCCAGGATTGCAAGTATCCCAGAATGTAAAAAAATGCATTAATTACATTGTCCACTACCCAATAAGATCAAACACCTTGATCCAATTTAGCGCATGCCTCACTTGAAGATTATCGTCAGCTCCTCATCCTTCCGCCTCATCTGTCATAACAATTAGACAATTTTTTTTTGTTCCAGCTTAGAACATGGTACCAAAAGTTTGTATAATGTATATATACTGTTTGTATATTGCATAAATATACAGATATGAAATAACCACCAGTAATGGTGGAAATTGTCATAATGTTGTGCAATGCTGCATTGTTTATGCCTGATTCCTACTTACTGTGATGGCATAAATAAGAAATCCGCAGGTTAAGAATATAATATTAGAGATTCCCCAAGTCGAGTCCAGCTGAGACAACAAAATTGTTTGCTTAAGTTGATATGCTTCTCTTGTTGTTTGTTCGATGTTACTGAAAAGCAGAAAATGTAACATGTAATTATGTTTGAAAGTCTCTGACATTTTTGAGCTGCTTTCGTGGATTCATAAGAAAATCTCCCTCTATTGCTCTAACTAAGCTCTGCTGAAAAGCTAATGAGTTTAAACTGGTGTGTACCACATAGTAGTGAAGCAAGCTCACAAGCATTGTTGTATGAAATTAAAGTTATATTGGTGATCCAAAACGTCTCCTTTACAGCCAAACACTTTGATATAGAATTAGAGTGGACTGTGGCAGTGTGAAAATGGCACTTCATGACTCATGATAACCAATGAAGTGTCATCTTCTCTACTTTCAACATGGGAAAAATAGAGGCTGTTTGATTATTCATGATCGAGAGAAAGCCATTGGACTTCTCATAACGGATTTTAGAGTGAAAATCAGATGCATAATCCTTTCATTTGGCTGTCACCAACAAGTGGGATAAGTCTCCTTCAGTAAAATTAACATTGAAAGTATTGGGTTTGACCGTGACAAATCATCACCATGATGACACACAAAGTGCCATTTTCACAGTGACACAGTCCACTCTAATTCTATATAAATGTGTTAGGCTGTAATGTCGGTCATTGAATTAAATGTGCCAAAGACAAATCATCAAAACATGTCACTCTACAACCAAAATTGCTTTTCCAGGACCTGAAAGAAATTATGTCTTTTATGACAAGATGTGACCTATTTTGCTTCATATTTGTTTTGATGCTGACTATGCAAATGCCACTATTACTTTTTTTAGTGAAATCAGAGAGAGAGTTGATTTGTCTTCTGCCCATTCTGACTTTCTTTTGGTTCACCACTGAGAAGACAGGGCTCCATTGCAGATATGTCTGTAACAAAAGTCAGTCTGCAATTTTGAATGAATCAGATAACTTCTGATAATTGTATGCTGTGAAACTTTTCGTCCAGCTTAATGAGTTTCATTCTTTTTTGTTAGTGAATTTGCCAATTTAATAAATGCAAATTCATTAAAAAAACAAAATGAATGCACATTTTAACAATGCAACCCTAAACTTTAATTGCCCTGTTCAGAAATGTTGTACTAATTTCTCTCTTACTTTCATGTGATCTCTTTGAAGTGCTTTACCTTATAGTTCACAGCATATGCACGAATCAGATGCACCCCATTCCATTCATCTTTTGTGATGCATCACCCTTTTTTCTACAGCAATGAAGCCAATTTGTTTCACTATCATGCCACCTTCAGCAGTTCTGCCAGAACATGTGACTTGTATTCTAGATGACTTCTACGTCAACTTCATATTTAGACATTTTTCTTCATTCTCTAGAGATGTGCCTGCTTGGCAGCCATTTATAAAAGAGAAATTGAATCTTGGACCTGCTACTTTGATCTGTTAACACATAAAGGCAACAAAAATTTGTAGAAACATGCACAGCTGCAAGAGCACTCTGCAGGCTGCAGCTGCCTGGAGTATCCTCCTGATGGTTGGACAATATATACCTCACTTACGATTTTGTTCAAGGCTAACCAATTGCAGCCCTGAAGAGATAGCAGATTGGAGGAGATGAGTGGAGATAATGCTGCAGGCTGCCTCTCTCTGGTAATAGGCGTTTTTGTACAACAGAATGGGACAGCTGAATGGCACTTTTTGTAGCTGATCTCAATCACCAGGGCAGATTCAGCAAAAATAAAAAGCCACCTTTTGTAATGAATACTATTATTAATAATGCTATAGATTCCTGTACAGAACTGGGTAAGATAAGGAAACAACAGAGAAAAAAGGCCTACAAAATCATGAGAAGGCAAAGTACAAAATGGACATACAAAAGATTAAGGACCTAATATAAAAGATTATCTCTTTTTATGGATCTGGGAACGAGTCTGCACTGGTTGATCCTCGGAGCATTCCATTGGTGGAACTTCATATTGGTAAAGTTAGCGAAAAATCAACAAAATTATGAACGAATGATGTTAGTTTTTTTGTGGTTTGAAAAAAGTTCAGTACGAAAGATGATACCTTTGCTGTTATAACGTATACAGAGAATATAATATCACCCCCGAGTGTAAGATTATTTGAATCTATCACTGAAAATGTCCTATTATTCTTTTAATAATGAATTGTTTTGAATTGTCTTCTAAATTTACTAACAAGTGTGCAAAGTTGTGCTATCTCCTCCTGCTCTTTTTTCACCTTCCGATGTTTTTGAATATAAATGTTAACTGCCCTTTGACTCACCTATGACTTCTTTATGATGTGTGCATAAATTTGGAGTGGTTGTAACTTGTAGGGGAGAGTGGGGCATAACCACCCCCCGGGGCATAACTACCCGTCCTGTGGTTCCAGGTGATTGGTTCCACATAGTGAAAGTATTGTTAGTGAAAGTGACGTTACAACTGTGGGACACCTTTTTACTGGGAGGGGCTGCAAGAAAAAGGCAGAACTAAACTGAACAGCTCAATTTGTTTAGTTTTTAAGCTTTTTTAAGCAGCTTCATCTTATTTTTACATGTGACAATATTTGTGATGACATTCAACATAAAGGAGATGTAAGGGAACAGTGATAGGCATTGTGTTGGTTCATATTCTGACTAATTTTCAAATGGGATTTAACTGTCATGAAATCACTTCATGGGTGATAATAGGGGTAGTGGCTGTTTTACCCCAACATGGGGCATAACCACCCGCCACTGGATAAAATACAGTGGGGGAGTGACAGAAACAGGATAGGGGTTTCCAAAAATTTACAGTAAATGTGCGACAAATTTGGGAAGGGCTAGCATAGATTAGGTCATCTGGGCTGTCTTGAAAACATAAAGGTTGGTATTGGCGGGAGCATCTCTGAGAAAAATATCTCAGAATTCATTACCATAGCAAAAGTGAGGACACTGACATGGTTTGATACTTTCCCAGCCAAGAGCACCTGCATTTCCATTAGAAAGGGACATAGTATTTTTCCATAAGATATGGAAATCCTCGACTTATTTTTGTTCCTGGTACCTTTGTGGGGGAGGTAATGCCCCATGGGGTGGGTGGTTATGCCCAAGTTGGGGCATAACCACCCACCTGGTACCAAAAACTATTTCATATCTGTGTGTTATTTAATAAGGGAGAGTCATTTGATGCTGCAGGTAGGGGATATGAAAGTACTCTAAGACTGTGTCATATTGCCAATTGGTGATCTTAATTGTTTTGGTCATTATCATCCTATGAGACATTTTGTCTTAGGGGGGTGGTTATGCCCCACTTTCCCCTATGATTTTGTCAACTGTAATTTACTGCAGACAAAATGAACGTAATGATGTTTCAGACACCATGATGAGGTATTCAACATGGTCGCAACACATTTCTTGGTACAATTATTTGTCATCCAACAATTTCCATTATGGCGGTTATGTGTAATTGAATATTGGGACAATTTGCCACTCAGTGTAGATCCGCACACATGAAACAGCTTCTGAGCAACAGATAAGTGTTTCCACATATTAATCATAATTATGGGGAAGCAAGCTATTACTGTGAAAGAAGAATGCTGACATTCTCTTCTGATGTAATTATTCTGATATAATCTGCTAGTCACTGATTGATAGTTAGGCATTGTCATGAGATGATTTTCTGTCTCAGCTTACCATCTGTCTTTTTGTTTTGTCACTAATTGCAAGGGAAAATTACCAAATGACACAATGATTACTACAGTGTACTGATTATATATATATACAGATATGTAATTGAGAATTGGATATATTGCATTGTTGAGTTAAAATGCTAAGTTTGGAGGTTAGTTGTCTGGATTGTAGATACACCTTTCAGTTTTCGTTACAAAGTGTACTTATCTTTTACCAGTTATACAAAAAACTACCAGAGATACACTTATCTTCGTGAAAACTTGGGTGTTCACTGATCTGGCAGGTAAGACAGTGAATTATTTTCATGGCTGCGTATTTAGGTTTCATTATCATTTAATGTTAGAATTTGTTGTCATGTAGAGTTCTGTTTAAAATCGAATGTGACTTGGCAGCATTATTTCTGAAACCAATATATTTTCATTATTTTCATTGGAAATTAAAACTGATAAGACCATTTTCGCTGTCATCCGATTTGAGTTATCAAGATATTGGTCAGTCTGAATTAGCCAGCACTTTTAGATTCTTAAATAGCTTTTTTTTCTGCATTAGAGAACCAGGTCCATTCTTGTTTCATCATGCAAGAAGTATCCGAAGCAGTACCTATCCAGGTAATGAGATATGTACAACCTGTTGTTACATTTGAAGACATATTAAATCACAGATGATCTTCTACCTTACATGAAAATTGTTTCAAAATGATTGCAATATTCAACAAGTATGGATGAATTTAATTTTTTAATGAATTTCATGTATATATACAAATAAATAGACTGATAGATCCGTAAGTTGATAACAATAGACAGACTAATAATAATATTAGGTACACAGACACACACTCACATACAGATAAGCCAACATAGATACAGACAAACCAACCAGTGGAGCTTACGTGCAGCATTTTGAACTTTAAGAGGTGAATATGATATCTAGATTGGTGATATTTCAGGATTCAGACATGCTATTTCATATTTGACCAATGGGATGAATCCCAAAACACCAGATACCTGCTCAAGCAAAGGGTAGGCGTCAGTCAAGGATCATCACAGATGATAACCAGACACCAGCAAAAGAACATGCAGACAGGCTTTAGATACATCATCCATAGATATGTAAGGGTTATTCACTACGGGAGAGGGAATATGTGATTTATCACCCGAGGCCTTTAGGCCATGGTGTGATAAACTCATATTCCTGATCCCATGGTGAATAACTGGCTTATACCATGAGACAAACACTCAAACAGTCAAGCATGAGAGGATAACTGGATAATAAAGAATATTGGAATTATTCCCCTGAAATACTGTAATGTGATTGGCTGACAGAGGTGTCGAATGGTATAAGTCTTGTTACCACCATCTAATCAAGTCCAGAGTGGCTGCCTTGGATGTGATGAGGTATCAATTTCCAGAGGGTGTTATGACATCAAAATATTTATTATACTACTACAGTTTTTTATTGTAGCCTAAAATTTTTGATGAATTAGGCCTTTACGGATTGTCGCCTTTAAATAACTAGAGATGAATATGTTTTAAATGCAAATGATTGTCTTAAAATAGCATTGCATTATACATAAAAAGAATCCTATATTTGTACCTTTTTTTATCTTTTCAGGTATGTGCAATATTCCGCTTTTATCCCTAAAATCCATGATTCTTTCAAAGGTCAGGTAAGCCACCAGATTTTAAATCAGTACATACTGTGCACACACTCGAGAAACAAGGACAACTGAAATGATATACCACTGATTTGCTACACCAAATTTTGTTAGCTTTTCGCTAATTTTATTTGCACAGTGATATAATTGGTGCTTCAGTGTGGAGAGAAAGTCATTCCGACTTCATTAGACTTCTACTTTATATAGTCAATTAAATGCAGTACATACAAAAAGAAGGTCAACTAATAATTTATTAATTTAAGTTATGCAATTGCCCAGTGTCAAAGGAAGAATGCTTGGTTGACGCCGGAAGGAATTATCATAAATTCCATCGGATTGTATTGAAGGTGGTAAAATAGCCTGGCCGTCAAAATCTGTATTATTCAAAATTATATGTGATCTGTGTTTTCTAACAGCCGTGGTCATAACAATCATCTTGAATTACCTGATATTTGTATTGAGGTAATTTTTGGGGGCAACTGTGACTGGTTATTTCATAGGGCTTGGATTTGAATAGCTCTATAGAAAAAGCAAAAGGTCTAAGAATGAACGAAAAAGATAAGAAGCAAAATTGACAGCTCGGAGTCGTCTTCCATGTCAGGTGACTAGAATGGTCATATGGCTGCCATATAGGTCATGTGTTCCAATATGGCGAACGTGAGGGCCTGTCCAACGGGTAGAGTGTCAGGTTGGTTGGTTTCCTTTGGAACACTTATGGTTCTTCCGGCTATTGAACTTGTGAAGCTCCAAATGTCCCTCAAATGTCTTTTGCAGTTTTTTTGTTTCAGTCTCTTTCAGTAACATATTGACTATTACAAATTCCAGTTGTTTATACTACTTGCACTGTAGTATGTATATTTGCTTAATCTGAATGGTCCTGATTACTCCTTGACTAGCTATTGACCAATTAAATTAGGATCAAATGCTATAAAGCAAATTTAAAAAGAGGCCTTTGGAGTTCATACAATATATTGCTTATCAATACTTCTGTATCCTGCTTGACTGTGCCATGAAAAAGCGTATTTCTTATGTAAATGCAGTCCTGTTGCGTAAGGCAATTGAACCCCGAGAGTAGGCTACACTCTGACAAAAGACTAAAAAAAGAAGGAAATATTGAAATCGCATTTGATTACTTGTGAATCCATACTAGATGATTCAGGCATACTGCTCTAACCAAGTATGAGTTTAATGGAGAGGTTTATAAATTGTATCTCTAATTTAGTTGGCGAAGTTAAGGCGAAGTTAAGGTATTTTATTATCTCCTTAATATTGATATCTGCTGAGTTAAACTGAAAGAGTGTCTTAATTCTGTGTGACTGTATCTATGTTGTCCACTGTTGAGTAGTATCTTACACAGTATACATGGAAGAATATCAGTTGTAACTTTGGAGATTATAGCAAAGTTTATAGTCGAGACTTTCTTGGGATTTTAGTAAGCCCTTGATTTGTGTCACTTGAGCCTTTACTTTGGAATCCACACATAATAGTCTGGATCCTGCTTGAATGGAGCTTCAAAAGCCTCTGGCTACTATTGTCAGCGATAGTGTGGGACACGGCTTTTGCAATGGTCTGGAGTTTAGGGCTTCATGGCATGACATAATCTCTCTGTTGTGCTATAGCGGTGTCAAGTGTGTCATTGTCTGTTGCAGAAGTTATAATATATCTGCCATCTTTGGATGCTGTACCATTATAATAGTATCTGCCAAAATTTAGATTTTTTACACTTCAGAAAAAGGAGATATACAAATGGTATATCTAAAAAATGTGGGTGGTCAAGTTTGTTAGGGCTGTGATTGAAAAGTGTCTTGACCTACTCCACTAAGGCTCCAAAGTTTGGTTCCAAGTTTTAGTTTGGAACATGACATAAATGGTCAAGTATGGCATCTCATGTGCGGGGTGTCACCGAAGTGCGGGGCCACACAGTTTGAATTTAAGATACATGTGTATATAGTAGTTATTTTTGAGGGTATACTAACACATTTGAAAAAAATGTTCGTTATTTTAGAGAGCTATTATGGTCTTGCTGTAGCTCATTCTTTTTCTGCAGCTGGAAAGTAAAAAATAAGTTGGAAGGAAGGACAACAATATGTCGCTTGTACAATGTACATTGTATATGTCTCATATTGTCCACTGGCTATTAAAAGGTTGTAACTCAAAAAATGACATTTTGAGAAAAATGCAAAAAACTATCAAGAGTGTCTGATGGGTTCATAAGGGCGGGCATGTTGAAAGTAGGGTATCATATGTTGACAAATCAAACATTGTAGTTCATTTGGAGTGCTTTACTACAGATTTAATTCATATATTTGGAATAAGTAGCAAAAAAGTGACTTACAACCTTTTAATTCTTTCTGAATTCTGAAGATCCAGTGCTAGAAGGATGTAAGTTAAAACTTCAAATGGCCTATTTGCCTATTTCAATCGATATTTTCTGCTCTTGCCCCATCCAAAAACATCATGGATGCCATTACTAATCATATGGTTGAGTTTCAGGCAATTTTAAGCAAAATTTTGAGTTACGCCCTTTTAAACTTTGCCAAATTTGTCTGAAGTCTCGAGACTGCCCGATGAAAGGTCGTAAGTGCTTCAATATCAAAAGGTTGTAAGTCAATATTTCATTAATATTGCAAAGAAAACACGGAAATGATTATTATTTGAAGCAAATTGTCAGAGAATTGTCTTAAAATGGGGTATAAAAACCTTCAGCATTTCAGATTTCCATATTTGTGTTATTATTATCCCACTCCAAATATGAAGCGATATGAAGTATTCTTTCTTAAATGCTTATTGTTAATTGTATTACCTTAACTCCAACCCAAAAAGAAGCAAACTGAATTTACTCCCTTTTTTTTACCTTAAGGGAATTAGGTTTGAAGAAGGTATTGTAATCAATTGGGTAAAATGTCTGTCCACTGGGCAGGCAGGCAGGCGGGCTGCGAGTTGATTGAACATTTCTGGGCCAGTACTCAGCCCCAATTGCACGACAATGCACGTACATGGATAAAATTTAGTACACATGTAGCCCATATGGTCCAGTTGTGCCTTTTGATGGTCTAATTGTTGGATATTTGATACTTTTTGAAATATTGAAATATATCCAGGCCACAACTCATTCACTAATGCTTGTACATGGTTGAAACTAACCTTGTAAGAATCAGGCACCAACCAGTTATCAGTATCTTAATCCCCATGCAGAGAAAGACCAAAAGTCAAAGATGCTGTAATTTGGTCTTGCATTTTAAAAAACTAAGGGTGTTTGTGGTGCAGGACAGAAAGTGTTGGCTATTGAGAAATTTGTAAAGGGAAATTTTGAATAATTTGGCTTTGATTAATTGATGGAAAATCTGTAAAACTTGAACCGTTGGACTGAAGGTTCTGAAGATGGGAGGTTCGGTATTAGTTTTTAGTTTTCAGTATGTTTTTGTACAAATGAAAGTGATTGCCTTTAGCTTCAAGCACTTAGCAGTTGGTGAAAACTCTGGATGATGTGCACATTGAGGGCCACAATTTGTACATCGCATGCAAAACTACCACCATTATATTCTATAATTCAGCCAACTGCCATAAAAATCAGCGATGCATGGAATCTTTGAGATATTAAAGTTAATCCAAACGGGGACTTGTTTTGGTTGAACTATTTAGTTAATTCTAATAACAAAACATTATTCTGAAAAAGGTTATGTTTAAAACTGACGAAATGAATGTTTGATAATGTCCGCACAAATGATTTGTGTAAATCTGGCACGACTTGAAACAACCAAGAAAATTTTCATAACGGATCTATTTTATGACTCTATGTGTAATTTGATCAAAGAAATTAAACTTTTGTCTAATTTTACACAAAGGGTGTGAATGGAAACCAGATAATATTGCTTTTGTCTGTTTCAAACAAATCTTTAGAGTTATGAATTGACAGTGCTGGGCAATGCAAACAAAAATTGACTTCCACAAATGCAAACTGCAAACCAAAATTCTCCACTTTCGCAAATGCAAATCCGCAAACTTTGCATTAGTTTTGAAACCTCAATTTCAAATGCAAACGCAAATGCAAACCTACCTATCACATTATGATCTCGAGATGCAAATTGACATGTTTTGACTAATTGCTCTTATTTTTTTTAGTATGCTCTTATTTTTTTTAAACCTTTGATTACTGTGAAAAGAAAGAATAAACATCTAAAGAAAGCTGCACTCTTATAATTGCACTTCATACTGGACGATTAGACAATCTTTTATAGTGTCACTTTGGGTACACAAAAAGGCTAATTGTCATTGATAGACAACTTGGCAAGCTCAGTCTCAATTGGGCATGCTGTCAATTGCCCGATTGCAATTGATTTGGGGTTGCTTGAACAATTGTCAATGGCTCTTCATACTGCTTCAATTGCTTGACATGCTAAAGAGGACAATTGGCTCGTTTTGCTGTTTGGGTCATTCTCCAAAAAACGTATGCAATAGCGTCTGTATAAATTGACAGGTTAGTGTGACTCATGTATGCATGTTAGAGGAATGCAACTACCGAGAGAAGGTTTCTTTTGTACTCTTTTATTAATTTGTTTAATTTTAAATTTTTTTCAAGTGACCTATATTTTCTGAAATAGGCATGACATGCAAGCACTGTTGCATTTTTGTGTTTGTCCGGAGTCACCCTCTTTGCTGTTTCTGCCCAATTTTCTATACCTCAAATTATTAAAGCGTGTACTTTTCATGAATTTTTTAGCTTCCTTACTCCCAATTAGACTTTATTTCTCACTTTTAATTTGAAAGAATATTTTATGGTTATACAATGGGCATTTAAAGTACTGTCCCTAAAAGAAAAACTCAACCCTGTTACATTTACAATTTCGTCACCGTATACGTTTGAGTTGTACGAATAATCAAAAATATTTGCGCCAGAAGGAGCAGACAGGTCTGCTGGGCAGAATTCATGTCAAACTGAGTTGAAAAAACATCCAATATTCATTGTAGAATCAATTATGACATTGATATTCCATCAGTACCTTTTTGTGACATCAACTCTGTTACGCTATTATTGAAGTGAAGGGAAGTTCAAGAAGTTTCAAAATTTCATCAATGGCCGTATATCTATGTTCTCTGCCAGTTAACCTCGGGTGAGTGATATATTGTGAAATTACCTTATATCATGGATGCTTTTATTGCATTAAAATCAACCCTGTTACGCTCAACCCTGTTGCGATGAGCTCATCTGGTAACAGAGTTGATGGTGTGTAACAGGGTTGAAAATTATCAATAATATTTATTTATCAATAATTTTGACATTCAAGTCCTCAAGGACTACTTGTCATAAGGAAGGATGATGTTTTTACTAATTTTGACAGTAAATTTTTTAGCCTTTGATGATGCATTGTATACGTTTTTGGGAGAATGACCCGTTTGCATTTGCGGAAGTCAGCCTTGAACTGCAAAGCGCAAATTGCGCAAACACAGTTTTAAGGAATGCAAACAAACAAACAAATCGTACATCTGCAAATTGCAGAAGTTGCGGTTTGCAGAGGTGTTTGCGGAAGTGCCCAGCACTGTGAATTGAACTACGAACGATGGCCTATCATCTGATTGTTGAACGAATTATGTAATTGATTTGGAAAAAAAATACAAAATGTTATGGTTACAATCCAAAATGTATTGCATTTTATTTTTTACCGTGGAATATGGAATTCCACATTACTGTTGCATCAGTGAGATCATATTATATCTACCAGTAGCAAATTGGGCCAAATTCCAACTCATAACATAAACTCCTAACATTCAATATGTAAAACATGGATTACCTGCGGTAAAATATAATCTGAATAATATTTGATAAACCTGCACAGTGTACAGTTTCTGTCATCCATGCAGAGAAGACAGATGGGATTTGTTTCATGAGATGATATCAGCATGTAGACAAATGATTTACAAAGGCTGGGATTTTTACCTTCAGCGAACTTTAGTTCTAAGAAGGTATTATATACTTTGGTCAAATGTTGTCCTTCTGCTGAGCGGGTGGGCGGGCAGCTAGATAGTTTCCGGGCCAGCACTCGGCCCCCCATTATGTGTACATGGATGGAATTTGGTACAAAATAGCCTATATGGTTTATTTGTGCCTTTTGATGGTCTGATGGATTGATATCCTAAACTTTTTATAATATTGAGAATAATATTTATAAAATAGTTTTTTCCATGTCCAGCCCAACACTTGGCCACTATTGCATGTGCTTGGATGAAATTGATACCCATATCACCCATACGATGTAGTTGTGCCTTGTGTCAGCCTGATTGATGGATATTCTACTATTTTTCAAATATTGATTAAAAAAAAATCAAAAATTATCATTTTTACTTCTATAGGTCAAATCTTGACCAGTATTGCATGAACAAATTGTGCATGGATGAAATCTGATACAAATGATCAATGCATTTTTGGGTTTCCAACCCAAAGCCCGCGACCTACAGTGCCGCCTGTAAGTATGTGAAACGCATGACATTGTGCCATTGCATCAGTGCTAAACATCCTCAGCCTAACTGCTTGTAGTCGGGGCCACTTGCATTGACTGAACTCGATCACCCCCAAATACAGTGTCGCTGAAATAACTACAATGTATCTAAAAATTCTGTTGACGCTATGTTGTGTCGCTTGATTAAAAAAGTTCATACAACAAATATGAAGTGTCTACAATTTGTTATGACTGAGAAAACAAAGAAATACTGACAGTTTGCTGATCAAGTTGTCGATTCTCCGACGCTACCTTGCCGTGACATTTCTGAACTCTTGAAGACGTCATGACTAATAATCGTATGACATCACAAAAACGTGACAGCAGCTTTTTGACAACGTAATATATTGAACCTAGAATCCCAGGAGCAGGACAAAACTCAGGCATGTAATTATACTTTATTCTGAAACTATAGTCTATAAGTTCATCATGTGTTAAGTTTGATTGGCGGCTGTTCAGTGAATGCTGTGTAATCAGCAGATCGAGTTCAGAAGGGGGAATGGTCTCTGACCCAGAAATGGCATTACATGCATTTCTGGGATCAGAAGCAGAGCTCGGACTAAACTGCTTGTGGAGGCATGAATTTTCATCGGATGAAAGGGAAACAAAGTGGGTCATAAAGGCCGATGTGTGAGGCAAGTGGGATAAAAATAGCAGCCCATTTTCTTCGCTGTAGTCGGAGTTAGGTATGGGTCAAAGTCTTTGATAAGTAAGTGAACCACCCTTCCCTATCTTTTAACATTGGGCCTGCGTTTCACTTACTTATCAAAGACTTTGACCCATACCTAACTCCAACTACAGCAAAGAAAATTGGCTGATATTTTTATCCCACTTGCCTCACATATCGGCCTTTATGACCCAAAATGTTTTCCTCTCAACGGATGAGAATTCGTCCTTCCAGAGGCATTTTGATTAAAGTTACCCAGAATGATAGGTAACTTTTAAGTGAAAAAATGTCTAATTTTCACACTATCCTGTGTATAGTAATCAGAACGCATAGTGTGTAAAGTTTCCTTGATGTAGGACTTTTTTTCCAAGTTGAAATGATGTCCTGAATGCACTAAATAACCCCTAGATTTATTTCGGGTACGCACGGAAAAAATCAGCAGTGTTGATTGCTATCAACTCTATGACGTCATCACCATTGTAAGAATTTGTTAACTTGTAGCTATATATTTTTAACAATGATCTTTGTGACGTAATCAATAATGGAGGTGCTGGAGGAGAGAGATATTATCAAGATAAATATTATAAAATAACTAAATAATTAATGTAACCAATTTTTTTTTGTTTAGTTAGTCAGAAATTTTAATAATCACAAGTTTATATAATAATGCATGTAAAACCGCCAATACTTAGTCAAGGATTTTATCATTCTGGGTAACTTTAACGATGTTTAACATTGATGCAATGGCACAATATCATGCGTTTCACTTACTTACAGGCGGCACTGTACACCATGTACATGTATGAAACTGCTCTATAATATAGAGTCGCTGAAGGTTTGCTGCTACACAGCCTATGTTTGAATTAGCTAGATTAAAATAAAAAAATTCCTATAAGACCCAAATGTCTGGAAAAATGAAAAAGAGTTTCGTTCTGTGCCTACAAATTGTCAGATTTTTAACAGTTCTCATGAAGTTGCCATCTTTCCATCCAAATTACTGTATTGTAATTTTCAAAATCCTGGTAATGAAAGGTTGTAAGTGTGACTTACAATCATATCAAAGGGATTAATAGAATGCAAGAAGGTTGTAAGTCTTACATACAACCTTCTCTGTTTCTCACAGTTGAAGCACAACAGGTCGTAAGTAGGAGTTACAACCTTTAAAAAAAAAAAACATCTGTTTTAATGGTACTTACAACCTTTTAAAAATAAGCAATCATGTAAACGCAAAAAGGTTGTAACAGAAAATTTTTAATTTCTCGAAAACTAAAAATGATATTTTTCTGGAATTTTCACAGAAAGATGCGGCTTATTTTTCTTTATCTATTCCTTTAATACTGCAGAAAGGTCGTAAGTGGCACTTACAACCTTTTAATAGCCAGTGGACGATATTTGATTCCTGGCAGCAAGATTCTCACTGCTGGCCTGTGAAATAACAACTATATATATCATATTATCTTCAAACTGTTTGGCATCTCAATAGCGGTACTTCATTTGACCTTTGAGAGGTCTCCCAGCTCCACCACCTATACTTCTATAGCTTTTTTCGAATCAACATTTTTTTATAATTGTAATTTGAACAATATCTTTCTGTAAAAGTATCTAGATCTAATAAATGATTTTGAAATTTAAAAAAAAAGTTTAAATTATGTCATTCCCCTTGTTCGGTGAAGAGCTAAATAGCAACAAATCCCTGGAATCAGTTTCGTTGCATCTCTTAGGAGAATTTAGTTTCTGATGACCACTTATGGTACATCACTTCCCTCAGACCCATGTCCCTATTTAATTGTCCTGTCATTTACAAGTTTCAGGAGATACATCGTATTCACTGGACAACCAAAAATTAACAAATTTTCCCTGTTTTATGATTTGGCAGACAATCTTCTTCATCGTGAAATATCATGCGTGTTATGATATATTTGTGTGGCCCTGCCTTTTTTCTCTTTTATATAAAGACTCCTTTACAGTCTCATTATACCATTTACCGTTTGTTTATTCTATTGTATTTCAGTACCATGTTCAGTCATTATTCACATCCTTTTAGCAATAATGAACCAAATATCATGAATTTACAAATTTCCATATCGTGATTAGACAGTTCTTCATTTCTTGCATTCAATTATTTTCAGCAATATTTGGTTTTATTGTTCATTTTGTCCTGATTGTGCAAGTTACAATAACAAAAATTATCTTAAAATATTCCAAAATCAAATGGTGAACAATGTCATTGTTCTACCTGGAATTGCTTCTGTCAGGCACATCAGCACAATTTACAAATTGTCTGATGTATCTTTCTTTATATATTTATCAAAGTAAAGTCAAAGGTAAAATATTTTTTTTCCTCTTCACAAACATAAAACCAATAAAGATAGCAGTACAGAGGCCATTCTGTAAGAATTACGAGGGACCAGATATACAATCATGAAAACAAGCTTAATTAATTCATACAAATTAAATATAAAACATCAATTAAAAACAGGTTTATCACAGGAAAGCATGTCACAATTAAAGAAATATTTACAGGTGTCACAGTTGGCGCAAATATTCTCTTCATCTCTTTAGAATAATACTGATGCTTTAGCTGCAAATTTAATCTCATAGAGATTGGTAAAATAAAAAACTAGTTTATCAACATCTGATTGGTTAATAAAATCTGTAAAAACATTAGAAGCAGCACCAAATAAGTGGGTCCTGAGATCATCATACAGATTACATCTAATAATGACATGGGTCTCTGAGTGACATAAAGGGCACATTCTCATCTCCACTGGAAGGCCTTCGAATCTCCCTGTCTGCAATCAAATCGGGGCAACTCCACACCGGAACCTGGCAAAAGTGCTACGTTGTGATCTTGTAAGGTGTAAGTGGGTGACATATTGTGGTCTTCTATATTCCTTCTTCAACAGCCGATAGGTTCAAAGTTTGTTGCCACCAGTATTTCATGCACCCTCACCTCTGTTTATTTAATTTTTCTATTTACCTACACCAAAGTCATTTATTTAATCCTTGCAGACATGGACAGATTATGTATTCAATCATTACATAAGAAAGTCAAAAGCATACTCAGAAATGGTTGATCATGACTTGTCACCAGGCTGCACACAAGCTGTTGTCCTGCTGTTATTAGTCACCATGATGCATTTACATTATTTGAAATGTGAGATTAGCACTTTTGCAGGCAGGCAGGCGAGGCAGTTACTAAATATATATATATTATGTATTCAACTTGCCTGTTGATTTCCCAATAGCATCAGTTGAACCAGCTGTTAGCCTTTGTCTTAAGATAACAATTTCAGCTATCTTTTTACGTTCTTTAGCATTAATGCAACCAGAAGATTGTTTCCATGCACACCCAGTGGGCTCATTAATTTCTTGGTCAGATACAATCAATACAGGATGATTTTGAAAGATTTTGTAAGGATTTCATAAGGATGTTATCTAGGATTTAACAGGATTAAACATGATGCTTGTAGTCTAAAGGGATGATTTAAGAAGGATCTGTTCACTGTTCAGGTAAAAAAAGTGTTGCTCTCTACAAATATTTTACAAAATGAGGCTGCTCAGAATCGAAGCAGATAAAATATGGTCAGATTGGACTAAAAATTGTCGCTCTGGAACAAAAATTATCCATAGCATTGTGTAACTTCTTATTTCTTTCCAAAGCCCATTGGACAAGGGGTTTATTGCTAACTCAATCATTGCAGAAGCTGATAGGATTAAAAAGATATCTTGCAGCCACTAATCCTTGCTCTGAATGAACTGTCTCACTCTGTCAATGATTTGTGTAGAGTGGGTGTCAGTGTTACCATCCGTACATATTGTGATATTTTGCCTCTGCTACAATGCCCTTCAGTCAATCACAACATCCTTCTTCCAATCCTAATGAGAAGTTCACACAAGAACTCCCTTTTGTGTGCACTTCGATGATTTCATGTGTCCTTCACACTTCTCTTCTTTGACTATGATAAATGTGGTAATGTTACAATTGTGACAAAAATTATTTCAAAATGGCCATATGATTGTTACCAATATTCTTTCATTGGAAAAGTGCTTTGCACTCCGATGGCCAGGTCCCAGATACTAGTCTTACTCTAGCCAGTTATCTAAACCTACGTTGGATAGCAGTTTCATTAATTTGTTGCCTTATTAACATGCTTTCTTCCTGCTAAATCACCCATCCATCCCTGCACAGAGGTATACATGTACTACATATTGTCCCTGGACAAAGCATAAGGTTCCTTGGAATTGCCCAATCTACGCTTATGAGGACATACAAAATCATCCGGGGCCTGGCTCAATTCTGTTGATGATTGTAATTGCCTGTTCTTGCTCCGTGATTTCTTGAAACTGTAATAACTGTTCCAGTGAACAAGAAGTGTAGACATGTTGCTTCACGTTTTATGCAGATCAAAAATGGAAAGTATGTTAAGTGGCAAACACTATTTCGTTTTGAAATATGTGTGTCCTTGGTTATTAGATTTGTCCTTGCTAAATTAGTTAGCTAAAGACTCCTTAAATCAAATTACATTGAAAGTATTGAGTATGATCATGACAAATCATCAGTGTGATGACACACGAAGTGCCATTTTCGCAGTGCAACAGCACACTCTTTTTCGGTATCAAAGTGACAGGCTGTAAAAGTGTGAAATTAATTCAATTTAATAGTTTTAAAAGATGTTACTATTGTTGGACCATTTCACATCCTCATGATTGCTTTGTTGTTTAACAGTGCAGAGATATTCCTTGTAAGTGCAATTGGTTTGATATCATCTTGTACCCTGACTTTGGATGGAGGCAAGAAGAGTTTCGAGTTTTATGTGGTTGATCCAATTCGGTTGCCATGACGGTGGAGTTGAGGGTGGTGCAATTTTAGAGAAATCTGACGCAGACGAGTTCGATCACTTTCGCCCATCTGATATATTCCCAGCCAATGGCAGTAATTTTAGAGAATGCTCTATTTGAAATCATGTGCAACAGAAATTGCTGCGGATGTTCCCAGTGAAATCTTATTAGATTCTCTGTCCATCCTGATTTTTTTATTCGTTGCTTTGAATGGATCTTGAAGCGATGTCTGGCATTTTGTCGGAGCTGCCTCTAGATTACTTCAATCAAATTATTCACGTGCCTTCCTGTTGAGTCATAAGATAAATGTTTATTTACTCAAGATAGGTTTAAATTTCCTCAGCTTTGACTTTTGAAGAAGTGTTCTTGTTTGTCCCATTGTAGGATAATGTTTCAGAATTATGAGAAACTTTTAAAAGGAGTCTATATTCATTCCTAACAGCTCTAGTTGCCATGAAATTAAAAAAATATCATTTACTTTCAAGAATGTCTTGATCGCAAATATCCATTGTTCTTAATTTGACTCTCTTCCATTTCTCTCATCACTACATTGTGTGTGGATATCTGTTATCGTCAACAACCGTGCACAATTTATTGAAATCTGGGGCTAAAGGGTCATGGCAACCAGACGAAACATTATTGACTGCACAATGCACATTTTAGACCAATTAATCAACAGAGTGTGTCTTACTTTAAGTGCTCATTTTTGTTCTGTTTTGTAATTTAATCGGCTGTTTGTGTCAGAATGCAAACTGTAGCCTTCTGACTTTTTTAAAAGTGCCACTGTAAAATGACGAATGCAATGGCACTAAATCAACCTGCAGTTCCGGGCATTGATATTACAAGATGAATATGTTGTAATGGCTACTTCGTCAAAATGACTTCAAGTTGCTTAAGAATTTGAAGGTTCTTGTTCTTGTCCTTGTGCCTATTAGCACAATTTATTGAAATCTGGGGCTAAAGGGTCATGGCAACCAGACGAAACATTATTGACTGCACAATGCACATTTTAGACCAATTAATCAACAGAGTGTGTCTTACTTTAAGTGCTCATTTTTGTTCTGTTTTGTAATTTAATCGGCTGTTTGTGTCAGAATGCAAACTGTAGCCTTCTGACTTTTTTAAAAGTGCCACTGTAAAATGACGAATGGAATGGCACTAAATCAACCTGCAGTTCCGGGCATTGATATTACAAGATGAATATGTTGTAATGGCTACTTCGTCAAAATGACTTCAAGTTGCTTAAGAATTTGAAGGTTCTTGTCCTTGTGCCTATTAGCAAGGAATTAGTAATTAATTTAGAGCCGATCGATCAAAATGGGAATGGCAAACGGGAAGAGTATTCTTCGCTGAAATATTGCAGTGGATTACCACTGAGCCATTGCAGCAGATTATAGTTGATGCATTGGATTTGATTAATTGTGCAATACCACAATTAGAGAAGCAGCAAAATAATGAGAGAGATGCTGCCAGATCAATTATCTCTGATTGTGCAAGTTGAGAGTACAAGTCAATTAGTGAGGGTAAATACTTGTAATTGGAAGTGGTATTTAAAAAATATCACATTCTTGTAAAAATATATAGTCTAAGATGTGTTAAATGTCCACAAGTATAAAATCATAGGAAAATCAGACACTAATTTGTAGGAAAGCTGAATTAATGACAATGCAAGAAGTTTGACGTTCAATCACATTTACATATAATTTGTGAATGTTAATAAATATCTACAGCCTGTACAATTACACCTGTTCAAGCATGAGCCCTTCTCAACTGTGGGCAAGTATGAAGCCAGGCATCCATATGCCTTGGCACAATTATAGGTCACTCCGCAATTGCCATTACTGCCTACATCCAAGTATGGTACCAATTTACACCGGAGTGGAGTGAACCAAGTCGGAGAATCTGCTTAGTCCCTAAATGTGACCTGCTCCACCAAAATGAGTTCAAAGTAGGCAATTTATATTTCCCAGAAATTAGCAAAATGTGTCAAAAGGTCATATTTCAATGTTTTTACCTGTTGGTACCACTTTCTAGCAAATGTTAAATATGCACTGGTGTGACACACATAGATTTTCCATCACCCTTCGCCAGTGGTCGTAATTGGCCATGTTATTTGGGGGCTCTCTCAGTTGAAAGGCCCTAAGGGTCGAAGCCCTTGAAGCCGGGTCTGCGGGCCAAGGCCGGCCCCCAGAGGGGCCCTGAAGCCGAAGACTTTCAGACGTTCTAAAAATGAATTCTGGATATTTTAAGGCCATGTTTTGAAGACTCTTTTGCTAAGTTATATAAATCACAAGATTAATTTTGTTGGAAGCCGATAAGGCTTTATGCTTATTTCTCTGGACAAATTTAATATTTGGGGGGGTTTTTCAGGACACCCTCTGGGTCCTTCAGAAAAATGTATTTGGGGGGTGTCAAACCCCCTTGACCCCCCAACCCCCCCAATTTTCGACCACTGCCGTTCGCGACGACAACAAATGGACTATAACACCAGGCTACAGTAGCCTGCTTTAATTGCGAGCATGAGCAAGCAGGCTACAACATTTCACTGGAGGTGCTGCCAATCAGGTCTTTGCTTGCAAGCATTTTAGAAGCAGCCTAGTGAAGTTCTAATGGAGCTTTTTTTCCTCGGTGATTATGAGTTGTAATCTCTCCAAATGGCGACTATGGCTACTAAAGGGATTACTGACCACTCAGGAAAACAGTGTTAAACAAGCAAACACTGTCAACAGTTAGATTTCCAACAACTGTGAAGATTTGCAATAGAATGAACTATTTTATCAATGATCTCCCTGCACCCTACCAACCTCGTGAAAAACAATCAAATTAAATGCGAGCACTTCAGGATTTTTCAACATGGATTTATTCTAAAGTGGTCATAATTCTGAAGTTATAGTATAAATACGAAGAATATCAAGCAGAGCCAATGCATGATTTTTTCAGTCCAAGGTAGTATCTGGCAGGTGTATTTATAGATAAATGTATTGTGCAGCCCTCCACAAGTTACATATACCCAGTGTGTGGGACATTGTACTTGTTCAGTATAGACACAGACACAAGGGACCCCAAACTTATTAGTTCAAAATTTTTTCAATCATCTGTCTATCTATCTATCTATCTATCTATCTATCTATCTATCTATCTATCTATCTATCTATCTATCTATCTATTTATCTATATATCTATATATATATCTATATATCTGTCATTGAGCATATGTTGATACCACCTGATTATAGTCGCCTCTGAAACATTGCTTCAGTTTTGCCCAAATTGAATTTTAAAATCTCAGTCTGAGTGTGGTACAAAATGCTGTGATCATACAATAAATTTATAATCACCCACAGATACAGAGGTGTTGAGACAGAGGTCTGCTTGTCTGCTGCATGTGTATTACAAGTATAATCTTCAAGTCTACGTCTACTATTGCCGGTTTACTAAACACAACCTTTACTGAACTTGGAACTGCAGTAATTAAGTAATGCATGTATTGTGTTAGCCTTTTGAAATGTGTATGTACCTAATTTTCATTTAATTTCGTTATTTTCCATTTTGGGGGATGCACACAAAAATATGATGTCTTCTTAAAGTATTTATTTGTCTATCTATCAGTCTATCTATCAGTCTGTCTATCTGTCTATCCACCTGCCTATATATGCAAATCGGAATTCATCTCAACAATCTGTACCTGAGTGCTATGATTATCAATCTCTTACATTCATAATCACTCCAAAGCCACCTCTGAGACTCTCAGGTGACCGAAACTTGTACAATCACTTGTATAAACACACCATAGTCGACCAACAGTCAATTGCTTAATCTCAATCTCAGTCACCCATAGGTGTTCAAATGATGAAGCCTCCCCCTTCTCATCTTTGTTTCTCATTGTTACACACTGCGTTGCATTGGAAGCAGGCTTTCTCAATGCAATTAATCCGTCTATAACTGTGGGAAACAGAAATAACAGCTTAAAAACTGCCATAAACTATTTTTGGCGACTAAAGTCATTCTGGAGATTACAGAGATTACAGTTTATAATCACCGAGGAAAAAAAGCTCTACTAGGTTCTGCTGAGCGCAGACCTTAGGGGCAATATCGCGGACCTGATAAGCAGCAGTCCCAGTGACCCAGAAGCCAATTCCATACCCAGTTGAACTTGATTTCATCAGTGTGCAGCGTCGTTTGCCCGCCTGCTCTAAAACCAGCAGACAGACTTGTCAGTCAGCTATAACACTACCCCCTATTTGCTGATGGAAGTGTCGAGGAGAGGAGAGAATTAAATCAATGATATTTATTTTAGGCCTATATATCAAAAGATGGTTTCAGTCATAGAATCCTGTGCAAATTGTATGCATGTGTTTAATCTCGGTAAGCTACAAGATCAGCTACACATTTGACATAGAAAGCCAGTTTCAAAACATATGTCTTGAAACTTCAAAGACAAATTTGAAACAGATATTTATATTTGTTGCAAAGCTGCATTGCCATTCCCTGTGTTGATGCCCAATGAGAGGTATATCAAAGGTTGGATTTCGAGTAAAAGCCCACAAAAGCTGCATCATTTTGTGGATTTCACAGATCCATGTATTCTCATGTAACACTGTCATGGGCTTTGCCGCTCTTTGATATAGCAGATGTTTGGATTGTTCTCCTACCTTTTGTTTGCATCTTTACATTCAAAGCGGCTTTATATTCTTGAAATTTTGTTTTGATATTGCGTCTGATATGAGCTGTTAACATACATATATGTCTTAGGAATGTATATGACTGTCTGCATTTAATAATTGTGTCAAATTGTCTGAGAGGCTGAGAACATAGTGGCAGATGTTCAGTCTGTTATCTTGGTATTTGAAAATCACGCAGTGGCCAGGCTGCTAGCTCAACCGGAATTCATGTTGAAATTGTTTGGTGCATATGCTTCTGGGAATGTCACTGCAAGTAACTTCAGTGCATGATTCTTGAAATCATTAAAATTGGTATGTGAATTTATGACTGATGTTATCAATGATTGCAAATGCTAGGCTGCACGAGGGTCTACTGAAAAAGAAAGCTGCCTTTGAAGGTTATGTTAATCCAATTTGCTGTCCAACCCAATTGACATGGTCTTGGCTATTGACTTCATAAAGACCTTGAAAGACCCGGCCGGTTTTTATAGGATGCTGAATCCACTAATTTTACTGATGGTCATGAGACCCTGATAGATGGCGCTGATGTCACTGAAGAATTAAAGAACGAATTCGCTTGAAGTGACCTTGTCGACTTGTCAAGACCAAACTAATTTATAGACAACCGATTAGCTATTTCTTGCCTTTTGGAAAACTTACTGGGATTGCTACTTGCTATAGCAAAGCAGACTAGATGCTGCATGCCTCTCTATTATGTGACCTGAATCTGCTGATTTGACTCCTGGTCATGTGACCCTGATAGATGGTGTCAATACTTGTGATAGATGGGTGGGCAAATGGGGTTTAAATGGCTTGTCAGCTTGTCAGGGTCAAAATAATTCATAGAATGCCAGTAAGCCTTTGCTTTCTTTTTTAGACCTTTTCTTGTTTTTATGTGGCTTCCTGTTGGCAGAGTGGGCCAGACTGATTTTTTAGTTCAGGTTTCTGGCATATATTTTATTGGTTTGATTTTCAGCAAGAGGCCTGTTTAGATTAAAATGGCACACGAATTAGCAGCTGAACAGATCAGCCTTAGCTCTCAGTTTGAATATTGATTGGATGTTGTTATTCTGTCACCACTCCTATAGCAATTCCAGATTTTAAAACAGTATGCACCATCCAGTATTTTGACAAATATTAGAACTAGGTCAAATATATAAATGATGAAAGCGGGCCATCAGTTTAACAAAAGGAACATTAACATATCAATCCTCTTATACAGTGACAGGGATGAGCATCTACAGCTCTTGAGTGATTAGCTTTTCAGATCAAACAAGCTTTACAAATCATCCAATCCTCTAAAAACACATCCTATTTGCAAATGCAAATCAAGAACACAGAGTTCGTTTCAAAGCCAAAGAAGCTGATGATCCATTTAAAACTGTATTTCATCGCATAGACAACAACCCTATTTTAAGATCATAGAATGCCTTGCAATGCCAGCTCAGAAGTCTTTGGAAATTTTCAAATCTGGATTATAAATCACAGTTTATTTCTTCGATACTCAAATGTAGCTTTGTTTCTGGAGATTATGCCATTGTTACAAAATATCATAATTTAATGACAGACAACATACATTCAGACAGACTGAAGCAAGTAAGAAGAAACGGCTCTTCTCCATCATAAGATGATGCTTGTTGGTTGAGATATATTGTCTGTTTGTTCAGCCAAAAAAAAAGATACATTTATCATTGCAGCTGATATCAAGCACCAGCTCCAGCCATACAGGGCTCGGTAATGGCAATCTATTTGCCTTCAAGTGATATTGAGATATTCCCATAAAAACGTTTTTCTAAATTGTCTGATTGAAAAGAATGTGACCTTGCAGCACTTGAAAAGCTGTGATAAGCCAAATTCATTTTTTGACATATTACTGCTGATGCAATGCAAGTTTTCTTGTAAATGTGAGGAACTGCTTGGATGTACAAGTAGTCCTCACCAAAAGAAAGCTGAGACATGTCACAGTTTCCTCATTGACATGCAGGCAAATAAACTCTGCCCACTGCTGTCCTTATGTGATTAGGTTTTTCATCCTTCAGCTTTGTGTGTATTTTGCTTAATAGGACAGGCATGGACCCCTGGTAACTGCAGGTGCCCAATTCTGCCGTGAAGATGCTTTCTTGGCACAGGATGAAAGGTCCGTCTAGCTTTGGTTGCCCAGGCCAGGAATTAAACCCAATAACAGTTTGCTAGTCCAGTTTGCTAACACTGAGACAAAACCCAGCAATGCATGTGGGTCAAAATTTGGTAAAGCTGAAATTCGTGTCTCCAGTGTCTTAGAGTAATTCACACGGACATGAATGTATGTACAAGGTTCATAGTGGTCATTTCTTTTAGAGCAACATATCAACCAAAAATTTGGCCCAGGAAATGTGTGGCAGATAACTTTTATCCTTTCCAAAAATTGAATGAAAGTGCACTACCCCCCTGAAAATGGCCTGTTTCCACTAGAATTCTCCTTGACAAAATTAATCATTTCAAATAATTTTCTCTGCTACCTTAATCCACCTCATTTGTACCTCGAATTGAACCTTGACCAACACCCTTTCAAATTCCAAAACCAATGACTTGCCTAATATGAGCGCAGCTCATGGCTGCCGAAGGCAGCCATGAGCGAAGCTCACTTAGCACAAGGACAGCTCATTCTTTGTGGTGCTCCTGTCTACAGTGACTGCCTGAACAGGAAGTGCCTGTAGTTGCCATAAAAGTGCAGCTAGTAGTTTAGTCACAGTTTAGTTTGGTAAATAACTAAAATACCTCAAATATCTTCCAAAATAGCTTTAAAATTTCAGTCTTGTCGTATAACAACCTCCAATGACATATATCAGGGATTTAAATCAACATGTGTAATTGTGTATCAACATTGAAAATAATTATTTGAATTTATTTCCATTCCCCTGATTGTAAGAAGTGACTGAAAATTAAAAGTCAACACAAAAGTTAATGACTTAAATGGCTCACCAAGTAAGAAAGTTATCATAACAACACTTAAGGTTACATAATCTTCATTAACTATCAACAAATTATGTAACAGTCTAATAGCAAACAGTCATCTCTGAATAGCTATGGTTTTATTGATCTCAGTTATGTAACATCAACAATAATAGATACAAATTTATAGATCCAAATTTAACACAGATTTGAATTACACAGCTGTCAGTGCAATCTATCTATCTATCTATCTATCTATCTATCTATCTATCTATCCATCTATCTATCTATCTATCTATCTATCTATCTATCTATCTATCTATCTATCTATCTATCCATCTATCCATCTATCCATCTATCCATCTATCTATCTATCTATCTATCTATCCATCTATCTATCCATCTATCTATCCATCTATCTATCCATCTATCTATCCATCTATCTATCCATCTATCTATCCATCTATCTATCCATCTATCTATCCATCTATCTATCCATCTATCTATCCATCTATCCATCCATCTATCCATCCATCTATCCATCTATCTATCCATCTATCTATCCAGTATCTACCCATCTATCTATCTCATCTATCTAATCTAATCTATAGATTTTATATTATCTATCTATTCTATCTATCTCCCCATCTGCCAAGTCCTTTAAAAAGATAAATTGGCCTTCTGCATGGAAAGTTGAAGTTAATGCAGTAGTTCTATGACATTGCTGCGTGAATTTCATGGCAGTGCCATTTACATATTATTGTTACCCAACCACAGGGGACTCTTGTGTCTTTGTCTCCAATTTCATGTCATTAACATAACACCAAGTGATTTTTCTCATAAAAAAGCAACCAACAAACATTTTTTTATACGACTTTAATTCTAATGACCTTTGGGGACCCTAAAAGCTGACTGAATCATCTACAAGCCCATAAACTGCACATAATTTAGATATTTATGATATTTATAGCAAAATGTCAGTTGTCCTACCTAGATTTGTCATTAACAAACGCCCTCCTTGTTAATTTCGGCGATGTATATCGGGACAAAAATCACTGTGGAACTTTGCTTTGGTGTACACAAGTCTTAATGTGAGCCAAGCTTGACATCATATAATGTATTCACTGGTTCAAGGAAATATTTGTTTAAAATTGTCATTAACATCACATGTCATTAACGAACATGGTTTTAGTAAAATATGTGTCGTACTAATGGCAGTTTTGGTGTTATCATTCTAAAATCCCAATGGAAGTGACTCTAGTCATTGGCGAACAAGATGTCACAAGTATTTTGGAAGTCCTGATTTATTTCCAGGGTGCAGCATACATTTAGAAACAATATAGTTTCTTGTATTTTCCAATAATTTTTTTACTAACTTATATTTAACTGCATGCACTAGTAAGAGGCTCAGGAGCAATTTAACCCGCCATTAGTTCATGAGAATCATATTTTGTCATTAACATCACAGATTCACTGATCAAGATAGCTAATTTTGAGGTGTTTATTGCTTGATTTTAGGTTTCAAAAGTGTTGCATAGGATCCATTTTTGCAGGAATCATTTGGTACGTGTAGGAAAACAGAGTTTGGTGTACTGAAATCAAGTAGTGTGAATGAAAAACTTAATGGAAGGGTAGAAAAAATGAAAAATGTAATTATTTGCCATTTATTTTCATTGTGGTTGCTGTCAGGCAGATAGCAGTACTCTTTTTTTGATATGATTGTTCTGGCTGTACCTCATGCTCCCTCTGCATTAGTGTAGGTGATACGAATGTGTGAATTTTGAGAAATATTGGGGGTTTTTACAGCGTGATGTTAATGACGCCTAAAAGTATTACCCCGGTATTTACCTCCACTGCACATAAAAACCGTGTTTCCTGACCCTTGGACATTGAAGTACGATAAAAGGTGATTGCTTTACCTACCAAAATAATCAAAAGGAGCTCCTTTAAACCTGATTTCAAATCAACTATTTTCCTGAGCCAAATTTCACCGTTTTCAAATTTTGACCCATGAAATCTAACAGAAAATTTCTTCTTTTAAAAAGCACTGTCAACTTAATTAAATTCTAACCAGTAACTGTTACTGCCAGCCGCACCAAACAATAAACATAAATTCGTCGTAACCATGTCTGCCATTCATAATCAATATGCAATGGAAATGATGTGATTATTATGAATATAACAACCCTTGCATCCCTCCTCCAATAGGATCTTATCATATATTTCTCGCAGAACTCTGAAATCCTACCCCATTCCATGTGTGGTAGACCACTGGTTGTGTTGGGCCAGCTGGATTACTGAGACTTGCCTAATCCCGCTTTGCATAAATTGACAGGAATTAAGTGCATTTGCAATACCTGAGGTATTCCTCTACTAAACCTGTCCGTTTTCTTTTACTTGACAATACAACCTTTGCCAGGTCACTGACCACTATTGTACACTAGGGCTGGCCCTTTTTCAACTTTTTTTGAAAAGTCCTGCTCCATCATTCTAATATGAGGCCTTTAGGTCTTAGAAACCACCTAATACCAAAATTTTGCAGATTTGATGAAAAAAACCCAGGCCCCTGGGCCATTTTAGAAATAACGTTTTAGATAATAAGAAAAAACGCAAAAATACCCTCTATCTTGAGAACTAAAGCAGCTAGAGACATGATATTGACACCAAAATCTCCGGAATACCCACATTCATATTCATCTTCAATACATTTTAGGGCCCTAAACCCAATACTTTTTGTGTTATTGGCAAAAAGGGTAAATTAGTGCAATACAACATCAAAGATGTATGCTATTAGTCTTTTGAAGTTGTTCTAGTGGTTCATTAATTTCTGCCTGTGAAAACTGAGGAATGGACTGACATGGAAATTGGAATACTTTGATAAGTGTAAATTAAATGTAAATGTGGACTTTTTTATAGTCCATTACACCGATGAAGTCAGTCTCAAAAGACTTTACATTTACACCCTTGCCAGGCCCGTTCAAACATGAGCCTTTCTCAACTGCCAGAGGAATATACAGCCAGGCAGCAATTTCCAGCGCACACAATGCTAAGTCACTCTACGATCGCCATCACTGCCTATGGCCAAGTAAATATTTACACCTGGGTGAAGTGAAGCAAAGAGTTATGGAGGATCTGCTCAGTTCCTCCGTGCCATGGGTGGGAGTCAAAACCTGCAACATCTCAGTTGCAAGGCGAAAACCTTATGCACTAGGCCACAGCACGTCTGTGCTGTTATGACAATAACAGCATAATTCGGTGTATCTTATCATGACAATTTATACATAAACTGTTCACATTTAAAAACACACACCTCTTAAAAAAGAACTTGTAAACTACTCGAGATAATTCTTTGTTACCTTCCAGGCCTGCTTGGCCAAAGTTTGCAGAAAATCCGTTTTTTAACAATTTTGTAAGGTTGTTTCAAATTCGGGATTTGTGTACTTGAATGAGGCTGTAATGTGAAGAATACATAGCACATCGTGGCACATCCACATGTTAATGAATGATCTCAACATTTCAGAAAAGAAGTCCAACAAGATTGCACTGCAAGGAGAACTTTGTCATATCTGTCCAAGCTCATGACACAACAAACAAAATGCGAAGACACAAACTTGGGCTAAATTCAACCCAAATTTAAACTAGCAAAAAGCAATAAAAATGTTGAAGGTGTCAAGGGAAACCACTTTCACTATCCCTGGACTCCAAAAAATGGAACTCAAATTAACTCTCTTGACGTGGCTTGATGCTGCCGATTCCCCATGTTTTTCAGTGAAACTTTTTGGACTGTAGGACTGAATATTCAGCCACATAAATGCATCATTTCATGGCCAAACCTCAATTATAAGTTTTAGCTATTAAGCTGTGTTGAAAGGTCTGCATTTCTAAGCGTGAACAATTTAGTTGAATTTGTCAAAACGTAACTTGTTCTATTCAAGCCGCATGGTCACAAATTAAAAACTATATCAAAGATCAAGAACGAGAAACAGAAAAACTGTTTAAGCTATACAAAAAGAGTGAATCAGGATAAAAATGTGTGTGTTACATTGAAAGAGCAACCAAATAGACTTTCTTTGAAGTAGGTGGACCTAATTATCACCTGCTGGTTTTTTCTCCCTTCTTTCTGTTCTGTCACTAAGAACTACTGCTATGTGTGAAATCAAGCAATAACATTACTGTTTAGGTGCACTCTATTTGCCAAGATGACGACTTCCTTTTTTTTCTTTCTGGACTTTAGCAATTTCCATTACTGATTTTAGTTGTGACATTTTGTATGTGTGATGTTCCTAAAACGAATTTCATGCTTGTCACCAGCCATACAGTCAGATTAGATTAGATTATATATTTTTTCCCAAAAACAAAAAAGTAAAGACTGTGTTTGAGGTGAATGCACACAAGTTAAGAAAAACTGTAACAGGCATAGCCTGGCATGCACACACATTTGATACAAAATAACATAATAAACATAACATAAAATTATTCATAATTCTGTAAATTTCCATGCTGATAGTCTGATGTTATATTAACACAGGTTTATATACATATTACATAAATTGGCCTATTGTATATATATAGAAGCAAATCTTTGTTCTTACTGGGGGGGGGGGCAAATATTGGCTGAGTTGGTGTCTTACTGAACTGCACATTTCTTGGTCCTCAATTCGATATATCTGCTCTTGCGTGGTTATCTGGACACTTACTTTGGAAAAGCAGTTTCAATCATTCTTAACCTCAGTGCATTTCTCCCAGTGGACAGATTTGGTCTCCCAGTCATTGTCAAATTGGCATCACTGGGAGACCAATTTTTTCGTGAGACTCTCATCAATTTCTCATTTGGTTATCTTGATTTGTAGTTCTTGGGCCCATGTGAAACCGAGGCTTTTGCTTCTCATATCAAGGATAATCTTTACTGTAATATGAATTAAACTTCTGCTTATTTCACATTTTTGGTTTCCAATTAAAAATTAGATTGTCAAGACCATTCTATGGCAATCAGCGAAATGCCTATATTAGCAGCAGGCTCAACAGTTCAAAATCCTTTGGCAAGCAAATCATCATATAAATGTTTTGTATGTAGTCTACATGCATATCGGCTGACCGATAAATGTTGCGCATTATAGTGATGCAAAATTGCGTTGGTCTCCCAGTCAAAAATCCTTAAAAAATGCTCTGCTTAACCTCATTGATATGTCCTTCTCAAGTGGTAATCAGCCTACCAATAACATAACAGTAAGACATAAACTTCATTCACCCATCCAGTCACATATGGTACTCCTTCCATGGTCATCTACAGCTCCTTCCCTGCTCTCATTACAACAATATTGGTGCATGATTGTTATGGTTTTATATAAAACATCTTCAATTGTGTTAGCCTAGATTGATCTGCACCATGGTCAGAAATGGTTAGAAAATGCCATTGATTTCCTGAAACAATACACTATGTCAATTTACATAAAACGTTTTTCCTCGCGTATTTGTGGCAGTCCTTTTATATGATGGTGTCACGGGCTAATTAAATTCATCAAATTCTTTATACTCTGGAAAACATTAAGTCAAATCTTACCATGGTAAAAGGATGGAAACCATTGTACAACTGAGTAGTTCTAAAGACTTTAGACTGGATTCAAGAGCTTTTAGCTTTGCTTGACTCGGCTGTTGACTTTGAAGGTCTCTCCAAACCATGTCTTTAACACCATCATTCTGCTCTGGACTCTTTGGACCTCTTAGTTTTCTCATTGAGACACTCCTGGCTGATAGACTTTGACAGAAAGGACCTGCTAGATTCCTTTCTAAAGGAAAGTGCTATGTATGTGGACCCACGTACTGACTAAGGCGGTATATGTGAGCCTAAATGTGCATTATATTATAGTTGCCCAAAATTCACATCCTAATGCCCCAGTCTCACGGCACGTTACGGAGAACTTTTTTACCACTGAGGGGTAGCTTGAGTTTAATTCTAGGAAAAAAATGACCATCCCGGCGACATACAATGTTTATAAAACCATTACATAATTAATTAAAAGTATATCACGGCGGGGTTCTTTTTGTTCCCTGCAGGGAAGAAAAGTTGTACGCCGTCTCCAAAAGTTCGCCGGGGGAAAGGAATTTCCTCCTCCTGAGGGATACTTTTATATCGCCCCGAGATATAAAAAGTACCCCTCAGGGAACCTATAACTGCCCCTCAGGGAACCTATTTCACCGCGGCGGGATGTCAAAAACTGCCGGCGAGGCTTCAAATGTCCCCCCGGGGGCAGGAAAGGTCCCCGCGGGGCAGGAAAGGTCCCCGCAGGGGCAGGAGAGGTCCCCTCAGGGGCAGGGGATGTCCTAATATCCCGCCGGAGATGTTTTTGAGACGTTCTCAATGAAAAAATCCACGCCGGACATCCAAGAAAATTTTGGGCTCTGTTCCGCCGTCATGAAAAATAAATTTTGTACCTGTTGAATCTTTTTTGACATCCACGGCGCAGTTTTTCCATTTCTAGGAACCCCTGAGGGGAACAAAAACTTCCCCTGGGGGGATGTGAAAAGTCGACGGCGGATCACCCAAATTCATCCAAATTACCAGGAAATACTTCGACGCCGATTTAAATAGTTCTCCGGGAGCCGCCGTGAGACTGGGGCATTACTCTTTCAGTCTTCGGCATCATTGGCGTCATTGGATATTCTTAGTCGAAATAGCAGGCTTAAGAATTATGCTCACGAATGTCTACCAACAAAATTGCCAGCCAAAGCTGTGCCCTTGTAACAGTTCATAGTGTCACAGGTGAAGTAGCAGAACTTTAGCTGACACTACAGACCCAAGAAAAACAATAACATCCTGGCCGTGACCAATGACAGACCTCACGTACCAGACAGTTGTCCAAGCAGACAGTAAACAAAATTAGAAATCTCCCTATCTTTTTTATGCAAATACTATGATCGTGACTACTTGTTAATGTCCTATTGCTTAATGTCAGAAGCAGATGCGATGATAAGATTACACTGAGGTTCATCCTAAGTCAACACGTTGCTGCTACATGTACAAGCCTCTATAAGTAGGGGGGGATGATAATCCTGAAAATTTGCGGGGACACCTTCAAAAGTTGCTAATTGCCTCCAGAATCAAGAAACATTTTACCAAATTGAATTTCATGGCTTATTCAGCCTGCTACTGGCCAAAATGTCAAACCACATCTTTTTAAATGTCGAAAATAGTATTTTCCATCTGAACTTGAAAAATATTGATTTTAAGTCATATAAATGTATTGACATTGAATAGGAAATGGGGCATTCCGAACATTTTGGTGTATATTTCAACTTTCTTGGTGCACTGGTTCTTGAGATATGGCCATTTATGGTCTATTTTCAAAGAAGTTCAATGAAAATTACAAAACATCAAACGTTGTTTGAGTCTTACAATGACAAGAATTTAGATTGATAATCATGAGGACCTGGATCTTGAAAATATGTATGACTTCATCAAGAAATAGAAAAATACTCTGGATATTGAGTTGCAAGTCAGTATCACTATCACTTCATTCCCTTGTATCAGCTAGTTCAGCTAACTGCACATTCGGGGATTGCCAATACTGACTGCTTGAAGTAAAGGGAAAGGAGAAGACATTGGTGATGGCTCTTTCAGAGGTTGTGTGGAAAGGGCAGTGTCTCTGCCACTTCTTTGCTGTGCTTTCATAAACAGAATGTAGAATTATATTCCGAAAGCACGAGTTAGTATAGTGGCAGTTGCAAATTCCAAAATAAGCAGTTAATCACTTGGAGGTTCCCCCCCCCCAGAATTGCGTGGCTCTGAATGGTAGATGCATATAAAATGCAATAATTTTGTTAAGACTGCTTATACTGCAAATCAACGAAAGCCATGATGAATGCTTTTCCAATATTCATGGCATTCATCATTGTAAAACACTACATTGGTTTCACAGAGGCAAGTATTAGGTCTGGGAATGGATGTAGTGATGGTTGATTTTGCTCTGGCTTGAATAATCTGGCATTAGATATGTCAGAGTTAAATTATTTTCAACATTATAGGCCAAATAGTGTCACCATTACTGCTGACATTTACTATCCCCCCCCCAAAAAAAAGTTGTCAGAATCTATAAATCAATGATTCTGATGGTTTTGTTCACTTCTACACATACAAGTCTTAATTCCTCCATAGCCCAGTGGGCTATGGAGGATTGGACGGCTACGCCACCTGATCCGTCAGCCTTGGTTTCCAACGCTCGGTAACATAACATATAGTGATTTACTCAATTTTTGCCTCCAGCTCTGCACACGCAGCACCCTAAAGGGTCAGAGTGATGTGGATGATAGATTAGGGATAGATCTATCAGTGATGTCTGTTAATAGACCTCCGCAATGCCGAGAATAGCCAGAAATCGGACATTTTCGATGCGTTTTTGACACAGCGACGCACCGGAATCATGACAAATTCAATATGGCTGCCCCCGCCTGTCTCTAAATGGGAATGCGGCAACTTTTGGCTGATGTCATAATCGGCGTAGTCTTTCCGGGTCCCCGCCGGATTGAAGCGATCTGATTGGTCAGTCTGGCTGGTCCCCAAACTGCTTGCAGCGCCTCCAAGCGAGCGCCCTTCCAGGAAGAACCCCTGGCGATCTCTGGCGAGTCTTGACTTCGGCAATCGTCGTAAAACTTCGGAGAGGTGCGCGATTTTCGCGGGGCGAATATTTCGTGAGACACTGGTCTCTAAAATGACAGAAAACTTGAAATCTCGATCTGATTGCTGGATTAAATAGGCCACACGGATCGAAAATAAGGTCTGTCATATTAATCTATCATATTTATCTTGTTGGCTATCTTCTCTGCTTCATTTTGCACTTTGTTTGGTGTTTCTACGGCTAATATAACCGGAGAAATCTTCCGTTTTGTCCAGCGCTTCAGCTGTTGTCATTTGATAGAGAGCAATGGAATACAAGTCAAGTCGTAGACACGCCAAGTCGTAGACACACCAAGTCGTAGACATATTTCAAAGCTATCCCCAAAGTCGTAGACACAGCATTTTTACTCAAAAATCGATAACCAACTCGTAGACAACCAATAAAATTAACTGACCATGTCGTAGACACTGTATCATCCAACCTGTAGACAACATTTATTTGGATACACCAACTCGTAGACAGGACAATTCCAAGGTTTTCCAACTCGTAGACATCCCAAAATGATATAAATCTTTTGCAAAAATATGACACACTCAGCCAATTAGTAATTGGCACAATCGGCCCATTAGTAATAGGTCAATATCAATTAGTGTCACATCATGCCTGGGTAATGAGGCCCCGAGGCAAAATTAGTGGCCACCAGGGCTCGCATGAGCGGTGCGGTCACACAAGTCACATGACCTAATGTTTACAACATGGCAAGAGCCAGGCAGGGGAGGACTCACGCTGCAAAAACTGGGCTTGTTTTCCATTGTAGAAGTAGCTAGAAGTGGTAACAAGTTCAGAAAACTTGCAGGATGGAAGAAGAACTGACAAGGGAGAAGCTGAGCACTGAAAATCCCGTAGGAATTCACCTGATTACCCATACACTTGCACTGTTTACTGTGCATGCACTGATGCAATGGTAAGCAAATTTGAAGTATGGATCACATGTATTTTCTTGATCTTGCATTGAATAGCTAGGCTGCTTAATAGCAAAGCTTCATTTAGCCTGAAAACTGTATGTCAATGACTGTAACTGAGCCCTGATTGAGCATTTTGAGCCACTATCAGCATGCCACGATGCTGCCAATGACCCAGGCAACTTGGTCACTCCTAGCCTGGGCCCAGGGGTCATCAAGTGCATCTGAGCTGACTGCACTAGATCAGGTGTCAGTGCAGTGTACATACATGAGAAATCCCATGAGTTTGTAAAATCATTCATTGAGAGAATTCCTCTGGGATTTGTTATTTATGCCCTACTTTTTTTCTTCTTTTCTATTTAAAAAAAATATCTTCACTGTCCAGGCCCATAAATCATATACAAGAAGAATGGCATGATGAGTTAAAATTAAAGGCATACTGTCAGTGTAGATCAAAGTTTTAAAGAAATATGCCTGCTAAATCTACTTTAATATTTACAATTACAGGCAGCTGGAGCAGATGAGTTCTTGGGGGATGAGATAATCACTGGAAGAAAGCCGATATAACTGTTGATGACCTGTCTGTCAGACAGAGGTATGATTGATAAACTTTGTCAATGAAACTATTATCCACATGTATGTCACTAAAAGTTTAAAATTTATCCTTGATGATTTATATAGCTATTTTATTTCAAGAAACCAGAAAAGTTGCCTAAATTCATTGCTCATTCATATTCAATAAATTATTTAGACATCTTGAGAGACCCTTCATTTGTTTTACACAGTAGTGACAGTACACCTTTTCAAGAAAGTCTTGTTTACGTAGTATAACAATAATACAGTTACTTATTATTTTCCTAAAATATTCAAAGGAAAGAAAAACTCCCAAAAGTATATATCTTCTTGACTTTTTCTGTTCATTGAAATTTGGTATGCATCAAAATGCTCCCAGGGATCTCCCCGCCTCCCCCCCCCCCAAAAAAAACAGCCGATAGTTAAATCCAAATATTATGATTTATTGCAGGTGGATTGTCCGCAAAATAGAAATCAAGAGCTCCAAGTGTGTGCAGGGGGGGTAGGGGCCAGAACGACAACTGGTGTGAAAAGAAGCATTTTGAAGAAAATATTTGACAACACAAACTCGAGAGTGCCAAATCTTGACTGGGGCTAGAAGAACTACGGCGTCTGGATCCGACACTGCTTTGGTTTCTCTCCTGGGATCTGCAACTGCAAGGTCAGGTAAACTATGAAAATGTTGGCTAATTTGGTTGAAATTTTTCACAGCCCCTTTTATTTTCAGATGATCTACACGGTATTGTAATTTATGACATATACAAAGTTGACATAATCAATAATACCTCCTTACGTAAGATTTTCAGTGTATGATGTTCATTCTAAATACCTACAACATTAATGTAAATTTCTAATTTCACGGCTGATGGGAGTGATCTAGAATCAAACCATTTATGTAATAGGCAAGCTTGTGATTTCTAATGTCCTGGGTTATCACTCTGGAACTTGAAATGGTTGGATTGATACTATGAAAATTTATTTATAAATGTCATATCAATACCTTTTCAGTTGGAAGGAAATTTGAACTCTCCCTGGTACTTGGACCAAAGGAACATTTAGTGGAATCCATGAAATGCCCACTTGTAATACAGGTCAGTATTATTAGTCTGTGTATTCAGAGTAAACAGACAAGTTCAGGGGTGGACTGGAGGCATTTCGGGCCCTGTGGCAAAATAAGTCAATGAGCCCGACCGTCCTTACCATCGGCAATATTTGAAATTAAAAAGCAAATGACCACTTTAAAATAAGGATGGGAGCCCCGACATGAGGGTGATGTCCTTTTCAGTTAGTGTGGCTGCAACACAAAATAATACATGAAAGCAAAACTTCGCTCTTATCTTGAATTTTGTTCTTTTTTTGGTACCTCAGATGGGCCCCCAAGTGGATGGGCCAGTGGCATAGACCACTTTGCCACATAGGCCAGTCCGCCCTGGACAAGTTTCATATATATATATCATTACTTGGCTAGCAGATTCAGTACATTTCTTTTTCATCATAGCCCTCTGCGTTGACTTCAATTATAACCGAAACCTTAATAATTTTCTGAAAAATTACCAGAAAAGTCAGAGGCTTTGATTTGAATATAATTTTTGTGAGCCAATTTTTTTTTTCCTGAATTATTTAGAATTTTGGATGAATTATATGAGACAACCCATAATCTATTAAAGGGGCGACCATTACATTTCCGGCTGGAAGCTTTGAGTTTTCCTCAACAGGAAATAATTTAGTTTATTTTGAACGCACAATATCCTAAATATTTATTTCTAAATCAAACAATGCTCTTTCAAGAAATACCCCCACAAGAAATTATTTTTTTCAAGACTGCCTTGAAAGAATTTTTTTTATAACATCCAGCTGATCAAGAAATTATAAAATTTAAAAAAAATGTCCATCCAGAGCAAATTTTTTATATTTTCAAATGTGAATTATATCAGTGCGGATTCGAGTTATGCTGTCGTGGGCTGTGCATTCCAAGAAGAGATAACCCGATAGACACCCCCCCCTCCACACTGGAATTTTCTGGATCCTCTCCTGACTTTTTCAACAAATTTGTGATTAAAATTGCCTTGATTTAAGCGAAGAAACCACTTAGAAAATACAATGGTTCAATTTAATGCATTGTAATTGATATTGAGGTATTCTTGAGCTCAAATCCCGCTCTGTGATTGGTCTATAGTCAGGAAGTATTCCATTATTGTAGATTTGTGTGAAAGGTCAGGATTTTCACTTGCACTAGTACTAGGTAAAAACTGCAAAAGAAAACTCTAGTTACCATGCAAACTGATGAATGACCTTTCATGCAATTTATTATCGCCCATTATTTTCTACGTGGCCTGCAGGGCCCTTTCATTTAAAATTCCCAATTCTTTTTTTCACAAATATCTCCCGACCTCACAGATCTTCAAAATACTTATGTAATTTTGCCTTATTTTGGTTTCAGTTGTCAATACTAAAAAGAGCATTCTTCAAGACATCGCCATCTTAACCCATCTTCTGGTGTTCGCAAGTGTTGATTGATGAGATAGGCCTAACAGAAAAAGCGGGAGTTCTCAACATGACATAATTTGCAATCCTTATGTATATATATAAAGGTATTTTACAGCTCAGAAATACCACAGATACTATGGACTGCCACCTTAACATCTCGTACAAATGATCCACCTGGGACTACACTGAAAATATATTGGATTCACTGCCTGCCAGTGCCTGCCAATCTAGTAGGAACCCATGCAGTCTTGAGTCTTTTAGCCGCTAGGTATTGACTGTAACCACTCAGCCATCCAGCTGCAATATTTTGAAGATGATGTGTATCACTATAGAATGTAGACATTTTTATGAGAATGGATAATATGAATATCACATTCCCTCACTATCGTCACATTCCTTCGTGAAAATGAAATTATTGCTTTTGCCGAAGATTATCACATTCCCTCGCGATCGTTGCGTTCCCTCATGATCATCAAGTTCCATTGAGATTGTCGGGATCCCATGCGATCATCACTTTTCGTGATCATTGCCTCCCCTCATCTTAACAGAAAATCCTTACAATGACAAGATGGAGGGCAGCCAGGCACTGCACTAACCCAAAAAGATAAATGACAACCACTCTTGGAACATCTACCCTGGTAACAGAGATCACAGAGATGACCGTGAGGGAATGCAATAATCTTCTTTACGGAATGGGATTATCTTCATGAGGGAATGCGAGCGAATGCCATTATCTTCACAAGAGAGTGAGACTTAATTTTAACAAAATGAAAATGTACAAAAAATAACGGCATAAAAATGTGGTTTTTTATTTACATTAAAATCTACATGCAAAGGGGGGGAGGGTTTGAACCCCCGAGCCCCCCCCCCTCTCCAGATCCGCTACTGCAATGATCGTGAGAGAATGTGTAATTTTTATTTTATTGTAAAATGCTTATTGAAGCACAAACTTAATTTAATCATAATAATCAACAATTGCATGCTTGCACTATGGAATTTTTTTTTTTTTAATTTGTAACTTGTATAATTTAATAAAATGTTAAAGATTAAGCAATTCAATAAAACATGTAGTCTTGTTGATTTAAGATTCTTTTTAAGTTTGGTTGATTTGTTCTTCGGTTGGCTGGTAATCTTGTCATTTCGTGATCTCTTCCTCTTCATTGACCATGGCAAGTAATCATGCTGAAACAAAAGGAAAGAAAGCAGCAGTCAGTTATTAAATTTATTGTCTTGAAATATTTTATTGCCATGTTCCTCAATCTGGGCATGAAATTTGTAGTGAGCCAGGAGCAGAAACAAGTGGAACCTTTGCCAAAGTTCCGATGCCATGGACCCATGGCATTCTCGATTGATAATTGTTGTAGGCTTATGATGACAAGAGATTAGAGGACTGGGAGTCTGGCACACACCCTATTCATTTAAGAATGCCCAGCGTTTTCCAGCAGCCCCAACTTAGTATAGAACATTGGATGCAATCTAGCCCCACTTAATTTCCCATGGGCTCAGATATAATTGAGTTCAAGGAGTGGTATTTGTACCCAAGAGTGTCATAATCAGTCCAGTCAGGAGACCAGACATTTTCCCCTGCAGACTTTCAACTCCTTGTTCCATTCTCATTGACATTAGTTGCTCACAGGTTAGGGCAAAATCACTGTCCTGAATCCTGATATCATATTCATATGTTAAAACAATTCACATCAGATCAGACATTAATTTTTCTCTAATTTTTGTGATTTTCAATTTCAAGGGTCACGCCCGTTATCAAATATGCTGGTGAAGTTTTAATTATATACTTACCTAATGCTCGAAACATTCCTGTATTCTGAATTTCTGATCCTCAGCTCCTGCAAAAATGAAGAAAACAAATTTAATTTTACAGTTTGTAACAAAATAACATCCAATCTGAGGGGCCGACCAGATGATCTTTTGAGGGGGGGGGGACTATGTGCTTTTGGTGAGAAAAAAAAAGTTTTTTTCCCACTTTACACTTGCCTCTAAATAGGTGCTGATGGGGCGTAAAACACAAACTCACTCACTCCCACTTTACACTGAAAAAAAAGTTTGTTTGGCACATAAAAAAAAGATTGTTTCCACCAGTACCTAGGGTATCATAATGCTAAAATTGCGATAAAAAAGTTAGCCACTCGTTCAATGCGAAAAAATTGTTCGTTGACGCTTCGCGAGCCAAAAAAAAAGTTTGTCTCGGGGGTAAAGTCCATAGCCCCCACAACTTTCGTCTGGTCAGCCCCTAAGAACCAAAATAGCGACAAAAAAAAAAAAGCGACCCGTAATATGAAATATTAGAATCATAGATATGACAAATCAGTTTCGAAAGCCCATACTTACACCTTTCTCTTGAACTATACCCATCATTTGTCTTTCACTTTCCAAAATATCTTTTAAATTTTATAAATGCCAACACAGGCAAAACTCATGTACACACAAGACTGGAGGGACATCCCAGTACACCAGTATTTATAAATTACAGAAAGAAATCCCCCTGGCACCAATACTGTCTTAATAACTGATTCATGACGCTGAATGTTGTTTTAATTTAGCAGGCACATCATTGCCATGCGCTCACACCAATGTAACATAAGTTACACAATTCATCATGATTCAAGACTTCCCACAAATTATTTATTTATTTCACCAAAACTGGTCAAGAAATTACTTATTTAAAAAAAAAACTCCAAGCCCCCCTCCCCCTTGAGATTAGGTGGCCCCCCTATGGTAGAAAGGCCCAGTTATTCAGGAGGCCAAATGAGTACTGACAGTACTACTCAATGACTCCATGGCAATAGGGTGTGGTATTGATTGACACTTGAGTATGTACAGGCCTACATGTACACTGATATTACAAACTTACAGTGATGCAGATCTATTGTGAGTGACTTGACAAAACAACAAATGAAATGACAACAACAACACTGCACTGTCAATAGTCAAGTCAGTTGCAAGTTCTTGTGACATTAATTGCGATTTTTGAGGCATTTCTTGATCAATAACTTGAACAACTGAAGCCAACAATCTTACAAATATAGTAGACACAAAGAAACAGTGCAAAGTAAGCTTAAATATTGACATCTTACCTTACAACAGCGTCACACAAAGCAACGCTGTGTTCTCAGCCCAGCCATGCTGCTCTGTGCAGGCGACCTAGATTCATGACCTAGTTACGCATGACCGGACCGCTCTGCAGCCACGTAGTGGCAGTTTCCCCTCGCTGCCTCATTGCAATGAATTGCATTGAGTCTAAATTCAATAATGAATATGTTATTCATAAAAAAAAGACAATTACAATCAAATAAATAAATATTTACAGCTCGTGTTTTTTGTTTATTCATGATCTGACTCAAAATAAAGATTGCATTCACTTGTACAGTTACAAAGATGTATGGATTCGCAAGGGTCTTGTCTGTCTGCTGGTTGGCAGCAGGGGCGTAGATTTTTCATTTTTGTAGGGGGGGATGATTTCGGCGAACGCAATTTCGCGCGAGCCCCAACGGGCCGAAATTCACGCGTCGGGGATTTCAGGGAACGCGAAACCAATATATTTTACATTATCTAAGATATAAGTTCTGAGACATAGATCTTTAGCTTGTATTTTCCATATAACATCCAACTGGTATGCTTGAAAAAACAACTAAATATAACTAATCATTTTCAACTCTTAGTTGTTATATTTGAGATTCTAGGGGGGGATAATCATATGATCATCCCCCCAAGGCTCATCCTAGGGGGGGATGCATCCCCCCCCTCATCCCCAGGATCTACGCCCCTGGTTGGCAGATATAGATCTGAAGTTTGGTGTCTACGAGTTGGTAAGCAGAAAAACTTCTGTGTCTACGACTTGGTAATATTAAACTGACCAAAAAGTCTGTGTCTACGACTTGGTGATCCCTGTCAATTTGATGTCTACCAGTTGGTAGTACCTGGTGTCTACGAGTTGGTTGTCTACTAGTTGGTTGTCTACCAGTTGGTTTGTCTACGAGTTGGCGTGTCTACGAAGTGTCTTGATACCGAGCAATGCTGTTGTCAAAATTAATTGTCAACAGGTCGCGGCCGACCGCAGATTTCAGGACGTCCTACGATTTCAGGATGGTCCTTCATTAAAGTGTCTTTTGGGGGCTCAGGAATATTAAAGTATCAAGTTGAGGTGATGATGCATATAACTTAATAGCAAGTTATGTACATGTATCTAAAAGTTCTCATTTCAAAAGATACATGTCGAGTATGTTTGCCAAAGAGACTGCACAGTCAACATCACTCTACACAATAAATACAATTTTGTCTCAATTTGTTCCTAATTAACTTTTCAAAAAGCTGTATTTTGGTGATGGTTGTTGGAAAAACATGCTGTTAGACAATTCTGTGGTTTCACTGATGAGCTTTCAGAGATTCTAATTACAAGATATGAATTCATATAAAGTTATGTTTCCCATTGGGCTTCAGCTGCACAACTGTCTGAATGTACTTTGGTGCTTTGTCGTTCAATGCCTTTGAGGTTGTACTCATCAGCTTCGATTGCATTCTAGTAGGAACAGGTAGCCAATGAAATTGCTTTCTGTGTTGCCCTACACAGTCTGCCTGTCTCTAAGAGACATATTCATTCAGGGATGTCCAGGGTCTTTCAGTTGCCCCAACACAACATTGGCCTAAGGGGACAGGAGGCAACCCAACTATCCAGCTATGGAGGTGCGGATTCCATCCGCTGTCTAGTATTATGATTGCGATTACCATTTGGGAAATAGTTACAAAAGTATTGTGGCAGACCTTCACTTGCCATATCTCACACCTATAACATACATTTGTTAATTTTACATTATACCAGTCCAGTTGGCCTATTTACACGGTGAAAAAAAAGGATTGTCTGATATCAAACAATAGAACTTTGTACAATATAATACGTCTGATCTTTGGATTGCCTCAACCAGACAATAATTTCAAGAGTTGTTCAAATCCTTTTTTTTTGGTAACGTAAGGGATTTGGGCACTTCCTTGAATAAATACCATTTCCAAATGGACATGGATGAATTTTTTAATATCGAAAGTTATGATTTTTATTTAATTATTTTGTTGCACTTCTACTTCAGAAACTACGGGTTCATCCTACCCACGCACGCTCCAAATTTTTTGCTCCATAACTTATGATTTTGCTGCAAATTTGCAGTTTGTTCTAGTATATGTGATGCTATTATGAAGCTGATCCTTTAAAATTCCAATGCCAATTGGTCAATGTCAGTACACTTTGTGCTTTTCTTTACTTCTCAGAAGCGCAAACTAGTAATAGAATTTAATATAAATGTACACACAGTTATCAGGACTGCCACCTCACCATGCATGCAGGCTACAAGAGAAGTTTAACTTCCGGGTTTAGTAATTTATATGCAGCACTTTTGTAATTCATTATTTACCAATTAAAAATATTTAAGTGCACTGTATTCCAAAGTAACAGATATTCATTTAAGTACAATGTTTACCATAATTATCGTATCCTGATTTAGCTTGATTATTTCAGTTGGACCCTTACTGATTGGCAAAAACATTCATGTGACTGGGGATACTGCATTTTCAAGCTAAGGGTTTATTTAACATGATTCTACAGTTCACAGTGTCATTGATTTCCTAAAAATGACTAGTCATAATTTAAGCCATTATTTTCGCACTATGTCTTTGATAATTTCCTAATAATATAATTTAAAAGAATATTTATCTGATCTTTGTGTTTGTCACAGACTAAAAGTGTTGGTATGCAAATGAAAGCTCTCTTTACACTCTGTTTAATGGTGTTATTTTCAACTTCCTATCATTAAACGTTGTAAAAATAACAAATATCGCAAATAGGCGAAATTTCACAAAAACGTCACTTTTCCTGTCATACAAAAGTGCCAGTAGCAGCTAGAAGCAGGTCCGAAATCCAGAAATTTCAGTATGAATGAACTTTTAAAACAATAAAGATTGATTTGAAGACGTCCCCGCATGGGTCCAGCGAAAAAGGCACTTTATCATCCCCCCCTACTATAAGGCTCTGGGTATGATCTGTTGAACAGTAGGTCTATAGTATGACTCAAAATAAAGTGTGATTTCCCAAGCAGCTGAGAAGAATCAGCCACTTCTTTACCCTTTACCCTTCTTTAGCCTTTCACACCTTTTGGCTACCCCTGGCAGAATAGGTAGTTGTAAGCAGATTTTGGGTGCAGAGGAGAAAGGAGGCAGACTTGTAATAGAAAATGTTCTTACTTCATTTTGGTTTGTACTGTATACCATCACCGCAATGTGCCTGTGGCTAAATTTGTGAAGAAGTACAGTACAAATTTCTGGAAGTGGCTCGTCTTTTAAAATCTATCCTTCTTTAGCTATCTATTCATAGCTATATTAGAAGCTAAACCAACCTGAAACTATCCCTAGCTACACTGTATCCGTGACCATCCAAAATTACTGTTATTTAAACAAGGGGTGAAGGATTTCAGTGTATCCAAATGAATACTAGTCGATGGCAATTGATAGCAATGGATAAGACTAGTAATTTATAGCTATAGACACTAGAGAGCTAAATTGAGCCACATTTATAAATTTGTACTGTATACGCTCTTCAAGGTTCAAGCCTTTATAAAAGTCTTGAAAGCGTCTTTATAAGTTTATCAGAATGTAAGATGAGGAGTTGAATGAATGTTATTTTGCTTTGGCGATGCAAACAAAAAGGAATTTTGAAGTCTGAAGTTATCTCAAAGCTTGAATCTATGAAATGAAGACTCTCAAAATTCATAGAGAGAATAGCTCTTCAGATTCCTGAGATTTACTGTATACGGTGTTTCAGATCAATACAGTTAGTCAAGTGCAGTATAGACATAAAAGAAGCATGGCATTGAAGTTCCATTAAAGTATCACGTTCATAAGAATGATTCTTTTAGTTTTTAATCAAACTTTGGGAAGTATGATTGAAAGACTCATGGGAGGTTTTGAAAGTTGTTCGAAACATATGAAAGTCAATTTGAATGACCGTCATTTTTGAAGACAGCATCTTAGATCCAGAGCACAACTATATGCCTAGCACAACCTTTTCCTCATCTGGCTAATAAAGCGATAAGCGAGAACAATTTTCCACCGAAGGCAGCAAATTGTGATTGCTTAGCGATCCTTCCCTCACTAGTCATGTACATACTGAAAAATCATTGTCAGTTGACATGCCAGCAGAAATGTGTCATTGACATGTGTCATTGACATTTTTTCTTTGCACCATTGTGTATGTTGCAAAGTTGAATGATGTCGTAAACAGCATTATCATAAATTCATTTGTTAAACATTATCACGCAAAACCGCTTCTCTAAGTAGATACAACTCAAAATATTTACCTTGAACTTTTTAAAACATTTCCTGGCCGAAATTATGAAAATCATGAAGTTTTACGACATGTTAAATCTAGGCCAGGAAAACATGAGGGAAGATTGAGGAAGACGCAAGAAGTGTGTTTAAAACGAAGATGAAGGTTTTTCAAGGGAGAATATGGAAAGCGCATAAGAAGAAAGAGTAGAGAATAAAAATGAAAGACAAAAGCATGTTTTGCATTTTAGAAAGAGAAAATGATGGTGGAAAACGTAGGGTGACAGTAATGTCGTCAAAGGTGCAACTCGCCAGTTGGTGAAGTCGTCCCATGCTTGGTGAGGTCGTCAAAGGAAGCTAGTAAGGTCGTCAAAGAGCATAGTGAACTCGTCAAAGACTGGTCAAAACTTCCAGGTCATCAAAAAAGCTGGTGAGGTCGTCAGGCCATCTGGTGTATTCGTCAAAGGAACACATTTTTGACAGCTATTTTTATAAGATAAAGGCTTTGGGAGACAGACATATACAGATAGAATAGGCCTACATGGAATGCAATAATTGTATGCTTCGAGCAATCTTTTGTAACTACTTTTTCATGCTGTACTGTTTATGGTGAAATTTTAAAAAAGAGTACACAGATAGATAGATAGATAGATAGACAGATAGATAGATAGATAGATAGATAGATAGATAGATAGATAGATAGATAGATAGATAGATAGATAGATAGATAGATGACTGGATCAAGATTCAAGTATTGTCAAATTGGTACTTGCTTTTGTTTTTGTGAGTTGTAAGTTTGCTCACACTGACTTTAAAGAAAATGGTTTGATTAAAACGTGGTGAAAATTGCTCAGACGCTGCTAAAGTGCTTGCACCTTGTGTGTTAGTATATTATGAAGTTTTTCACAATTTCTCAAATCGCAACGGATCATTCAAGTATGAATATGGAATATAGGCCTACCTGACCCTACCAGTAGATATTTAATACTGAAACTAAAAAGCCATTTTTGCAAATAATCTCTTGTACAGTGTGTTTGAGATACACAAGATACATAATTAGGTCCCTAAAACATCCATTTAATGATATATATGACTTAAAAATTATTGTGCAATTTGTAAACTGCTACCCTTCTGTCCAATTAGTTTTCTTAAAATTCTGATATTGCTATGATGTCTTCTCGTTAATTAAATGCTGATATCTCAATTTTATGAACTGAATGGTTGGTAATAGTGGACAAGAATACTCGCTTGTGATTGGCTGACACTATCCGAGTGGAGAATATATTCAGATATTAAAACAACAGAAATACAATATCACATTAAACTTTGGTTTACTGTCCTTGCTGTTTCTGAACTAAATTTCAAAACATACACAGACTTGGAAATTCCATAATTAAAATTTTCAAGGGCTACTGTATTAGGCAGAGAAATGTTATATTGGGCAGTAAAAAGTTATATTGGGCAGTGAAAAGTTATAATAGGTTGCGGCGCGAAATAACTCTATAACTTTCCGCTTGGCGTCGCATGGTTTCGCTTCGGGTGAAATCGCCAATGCGAATCGAGTTACGTCGGCACACTTCGGCTGCATAAATACTGCATAAAATAACTGTTCTAACAGCAAATTCATGCATAGAATAGTTTAAAACAGTGTAATTTACATTCCATGCAAGTATTTGTGCTGAAAATTGGAAAAAATATTCATAATTTTGTCGCCGGAAAAAAACGAAGTCACTTCGGTGACGACAACAACAAGAAGCGAAGGGAGGTGATCGTGCGCCATGGCAGACGAACGGTTCCCGGACTTTACGGAACAAGATCTAATAACTTTATTGAACAACAAGGACTCGAAAAACACGTTTAAATCCAACAGGCTGGCTGTTTTTATCTTTGAGTCGTTCTTATCGTCCAAACACGACCTCAAAAATCTTGTACCCCAATGGACGGAACTCCCCCCGCTTGAACTGGCAGGTTTGTAAAATGGTTATTTTATTTCTTCACTGCAATTTTGGGATGTTTCGATTCCGTTTGCTTAACCTACAGTCCTTGTACAGACAAAATTCTAACATTCACATCAATGGTATCAGTTTTGGAATAATAATGGTACATTTTCAGGTAAATTTCATCACTTTTTTTTTACTCCCATTGAAATAACATTGCTGTCACTTTTGTTTACTTTAGCGAAGGAGTTAGTTTAATTTTGTGTCTCACTGAGAGTACACGAAATAAAATTTAGTTGTTCATTCTCTAACTCTAATTTTACTCTTAACTCTCATTTTAGGAATCTTGAGAAAATTTTATGCTGAGGCCAGGACAAAGAATGGAGAGTACTACAAAAAATCAACAATGTTGGCACTGAGAAACGGAATGAACCGGCATTGCAATCAAATGAGACGTGAGAGAGGACTGGCCACATTTGACTTGACCAAAGATGCGTGCTTTTTAGAATCTAACAACATGCTCAAAGCAATGAAAAAAGTGTTAAAGGCTAACAACAAAGCACAAGTGGAACATCATGAACCGATATCGCCTGGAGATCTACAAAAGCTACGAAAATACTTTATCGATGGCAGGTGCAGTCCGAAAGTTCTACAACAGCAGATTTTTGTTTATTTGATGATTCATTTTGGCAGACGGGGTCGCGAGAACCTGAGGACTCTTAAAATATCCGACTTTGCCATCACCACAAACGATGAGGGGTTACTATATGTATACCAAACGACAGATGAGAGGACGAAGAACCACCAAGATGACAGCCTTCGTAAACATGTGAAGATGTTCCAGGTGAAAGGTAAGGATTCAAAGTGGAAATTTACATGTATCTTATAGTATTAATGTCGATTCAGAATAACAAATATGCTAAAAAAGTTATATATTCAATTAACATTTATAAGTACAAAGTTACTACAGAGGTCTAGTTGTTTACATGCATAAATAAATTGAACTAGTGACTATTAAATATCATTTGCATACCGGTTGTCAGTATTAAATATACAAAAGCTATGGTCTCTTTTCAGATGACCACGAATGCTGTCCCGTGAGAACCCTGATGCGCTACAAAAGAAAACTGAATCCTGATTGTGTCTTTCTGTTTCAGCGTCCAAAGCAGAAGGTATTATTATACAAAATAAATTTTGGACATTTTAACATCATTTTACTTAACAGTGCAGGGCAAAGCATTTAATTTTTCTAAATTGTTGTATTACTTGTTTTTCCAGTTTAAGGAGCAAAGTATGGTACGACAGGATTCCAGTTGGCGAGAAGACGATCGGAACAATGATGTCTACAATTAGCCTCGATGCGCAACTCTCCCGTCGCTACACAAACCATTGCCTGAGGGCCACCACAGTTACCTTGCTGGATGAAGCTGGGCAAGAAGGGAGACACATTGTCCAGATTACACAGCATGCGTCCGAAGCAAGTCTGCAGTCTTACAGTAAAGTGTCTGCAAATAGGATGCAAAGTATGAGCGGTATACTCAGTGAGGCGTTGCGTTGCAATCCGCAGAACCCTGTGAAAACTCCTGCAACATGTACGGTCACCCGACCTGCTTCACCGCCCCCTCTTGTTCCTTCTATCGCACCCCCAGTTGCCCCTACTTTTGCTCCCCCTACTTTCGCTCCCCCAATTGAAAATCTACCAGAATATGATCATGTTCCAGCCGCAAGGAATTCGCCTCCACAGCCAAAACCGTTGTTGTCACTTTCTCCAGATTTGCGACTCCTGGATGATGAACTGGACAGATATTTACAAAGTGTCAACCAAAATGTCGTGTCACACACACAAAATGTCCAAAATCGCTCTGTTCTGCAACCAGTTTTTCACAATTGTTCTGTGAATATAAATTACAATTTCAAGTAAGCCTAATGGCACTGTGATAATTCATTACAATCTGCAATTACACAAATCATATTACACTTTTAAAATTCATGTTTCATTTGAAACTATACTTGGATTTATTTATTTGTTGTTACTTGTATCCATTATTTAATATTCAATATTTGAATGTAATATACTCAAAGTGTTTCTTCTTTGAGAATTAAGAACTTTTTCTCTGCGACTACACATATCGGATATTTTTTAATGAACAGTATATTTACTATGAAATATTGTAATTTGGAATATTTCAATCTACAATTCGATTAATCATAATTGATATATTTATGAGGTCAAACTTTAAGAATTGTTACATTAACAATTGTATGCTTGTATTTATCAATAATTATTTATCACAAATAACTGTTATATCTATGAAATCATACTTCAAGTATTGTTAAATTTTGAATTATAATGGTATTTATCAATAATTATTTATTACCATTATATTTATTTATCAAGATTTTTTAATATTACAATGTAAAGTGTGTCACAAAATTATTCTTTTTTAGAGAATTAATTTTACATGTTTGTGGGACTATGCATTCAAACATTTGCAATGGACACTCAATTTAATATCAAATAATAATTTTAAATTTTACAATATATACAATTTATTTATTATCACAATTGTTATATTTATGGAATCAGACCTTCCAATTGGTGCGGCATTACAAATTTAACTTGTATTTCTTGATTTCTGTTAAAGTCAACATTTTATGGGAAATAAAATTGTTAGATCTAAAAAAAAAGACTTTTATTTATTCAAATTGGAGAATATAATAGACATCTGATGGTATTTATTCAAAATGGAGAATATAATAGATATCTGATGGTATTTATTCAAAATGGAGAATATAATAGATATCTGATAGTAAGTCGTCCAATATAGAGTATAATTGGACTCAGAAAAGCTATATTGGACTCGGCGCAAGCGCCTCGTCCAATATAGCTTTTCTTCGTCCAATTATACTCTATATTGGACTCCTCACCATCAAATATTTATATAATATTCACCCAACAGCTTTTTTGCAATTGCAATTATCAGATCTGTTTTAGCCAATGGTGTGTCGCTATTTTGAATTTTGTGCCTTTGAATTTAATTGCAATTGTCCCATAGACAGTTATTTGCCAAGACTAAAACATGCTAGAATTACTGAAATATACTTATCTCTATTAGAAAATACATAGATTGTACGTTTGCAATACTTCACATAGTGCCATGCATCTTTCAATTAATTAAGTGATATGTCGTGATAATTTTATGACACACAAATATGACGACTTCACCATGGTCTTTGACGACTTCACTAGGTAATCTGGCCAGTTTATTAAAATCTTTGACGAGTCCACTAACTCTTTTGACGAGTCTACCAGCCTTTGACGAGTCTACCAGCTCCTTTGACGAGTCTACTATCTCTTTTGACCATTTTACTTTTTTTTTGACGACCTCACTAACTGGCGAGTTTACCTATTGACGACAATACCAACATTCGAAAACGTATATACAAAGATATTTGATCAATCAATAAAGCTAGTTGGTGGAACCACAATTCTTGACAATTTAACACAAAGGTCAGCATCTTTGATACTCCCTATGCCGACGGCCAAAACAGTGCGATCAGTTGAATATCGCTAAATTGGCATGCAAAGAAGAGCTAAGAAGAGATCTCAAATAAAAAATTGCTAATGCCGGGATACAATAATGAAGTTCATAGCAATTCTGCCTTCTAGGCCTCCCTGGTGCAAAAATAGAGGTTAGATAGAATTTGACAGAGAGAACTTAACTTGATCTTTGCAGAATATCATATTATGACAGAAATACATTGTTCTTATGGACCTAAAAAATAATGAATTTTTCATACTTTCACATATCAGGGGAAAACCCTGGTTAGATACATGTGTCAATTCAATTTCCAGAAATATAACAAAAGAACATTGCTGTCAACAAATTCAGATAGCATGCGATACAAGTAAAAAAACCAGAATGTTATCGATCCATTTAAGGAATTCTAAACAATTAAAGCCACCAATGTAGATTCATCGGAAAATTCTGCCACATTTAGCTTCTCATGCAAATCTTACTAATGCTTGCAAACTCATTCCTGACTTGATTGATTTTATTTATTCTGCTTGTTTGTGTTGAAATCCCAGTTGCTTGAAATAAATAACATCCAATGAATCTAAATTTCTCAGGCAGAAAGGCGGTTAATATGAATCACTCTAAATTTTGACAACAATGTTTTTCACTCCTTTTATGGTGCATCTTTGGCAATGGTACCCAAACATTTGTAAAATTTTAAAGATAGTAAGTGATTCAGGGGTAGCCCGAAAGTATGAAAGGTAATGTAGTGTCTGATTTTCCATTCCTGCGCAGGGGTAGTCGTACTTTATTTTGGATTGTACTGTAGAGTAATTCTCATGGAATGGAAATATTCTTCTACTAAAGCTACTGTCACATTTCAATCAGTGCTGTAAGGTTTTGTTCTATTTTTCTAGGGAGTGCACTCACCTATGAGGTTATGGTATGTTTATACTCAGATAGATCTCCATCAAACTGCAATTTGCCATTAATCATGTAGTAATTATATACGATTCTATGTTTTTTCTGCAATTTGCACACACAATATCTAATCTAATCTAAACATTATGTTGTGAGTTGGGTGCGGGCAGGGAAAAGAAGTGACAGCTACTTTCTAGATACCACTTGGCCACATTTGGTGGTGAACAGTAGTCGTGAGAGTAGGACCGATATAGCTTTTATAGATAGAGAGATAGATAGATAGATAGATAGAAAGATATTAGATAGATAGATAGATAGATAGATAGATAGACAGATATATAGATAGGTGGATAGATAGATAGATAGACAGATAGATAGATAAACTTTATTTCATGAGGGCAAAACCTATTAAGGACACTTATTTACAATAGGGCCCTCAAGATCATTTCTCCGAGTTGTGTAAACTTCACTGTTGGTCAGTATGTGACAGAAGATGATAACAGGCAGCAAATTGCATAGCATAGCCATTACAGCAATGCATTGGGGGATTTCTAGTATTCTATTTTCTCGGGTTACTGCCTTTGGACTAGCACATACATACACAATGACACTCTCCAGGGAAATTGCCGGGCAATATGAGATGAAAGCCTGAAGTCTAGAGTTTGTGTGAAGGCTACATCCCTTCATGTAATCAAGATCATAGGTTGAGAAGGTAGCTTTGTTGTTTTCATTGGAATTGTAATGATATATTCCTTCCAAGTTGAATCTTTATGATTTTTGAAAAGAAAGAACCGATTCTAGCAGTTATTATTCTTTTCTCCAGTCCTACAGTAAGGGCTAGGAATACTGATAACGAAATAGCATGATCTTGCACAATCTAATTCTTCATGCCAGATCATCGGTCTCATGTATTGATAATATATGTTATATACACTGTAAAATTTGAATTTTGAGTTAGCTTAAATGATTGAGTGAGATGGTTGCACAATTCCTTTGAGCTATCATAGCTTGTTGTTTTAAGTTATAACAGCAGAAAGATTATCATAACTCACAACATCAAGCTATGTTAGCTCAAACAAATTGTGCAACCATCTCACTCAATCATTTGAGCTGACTCAAAATTACAAATTTTACAGTGTATGCTGTTGCAACAGTATTGAAACTAACAATCAAAAGTTTCTTTGAAGTAATGGTAAGTCGTTTGCATCTTGTGAACCACAAAGCAATTCCCTCTTTCACATTGTAATTTTGTTGGACAAATTTATTTATGAAAACTGGACGAAACAGCACTGACACAGAACAAACTGGATTGCCATTGCATTGAGCAAAAACTAGAAACTGCATTACTGTTTACACTCATAACCATAAAACTACTCGCCCTTTCCACCCAGATATACCAATATCATTTAGAATAGCCAGACAAAGGAGCTCCCAACTACATCTGCACTTTACGTTATCTGTAGCTTACATCAGTGGTACATATCTACAGCCAACAAACACCAAAGATTGTTTCTAGCTAGAGTTCTGAGTGGTGTATAAGCTCAGTAATGCACATAGCCTATAACTTTGACCTCCTCCAGCATCATTCATGTTATCTGTGATCCTGGCAGACCTCCATTGTCTTCCTATTGGTTTTGGAATTACTCTGGCTTCTAGATGTCTGAAGCAAATGGTTGGGGTCATCATTTGACTTTCACCATTTCCAGGCCTGGATCACCCATTAGGCTGAGTAGGCTATAGCCTAGGGCCTCCCACCTCAGGGGGGGCCTCACATTTGGTGAAAAAAAATTGGAATATGCCTTAATTTGTACAAAGTTAAAAATTGGGGAAAATTAGTATTAACGATTATTTAAATAAATTCTGTTGTAGATATTTCTATGACTATATCATAAATATTTGCGTAACAATTGGATGAAAATGTGCTATGATATCTCGGAAGCAATATATATACAACTTCCCATTCTTTCTGCAATTTTCGAGCATCTTTTGGCTATTTTCACCCATGTTTGAAAATAATTGTATATATTTTCTTGATTCTTGCAAAAAGTACGATTTTTTGCACAAATGTTTGTTGATCATCATAGATATGGAGGTGCTGTGTTGTCTCATGAAATGGGACTAGGGAAATGTATTATCAAATCTAGCAGAACAGGGTCAGCTGCAGTAGAGGCAAAGACTGATTTCTTTTTGTTTTGATAATATGCATATAATTTTGTATGGAAGATTTTCAATCAAGCAAAAAGCGATCCATTCATTGGCTTTTATGGCAATTTCAAAATACAAATTTGCTTGGGAGACATTGCTGAGCTCACAAACAGAAAGTGGGAAATTTTGAATCACATGGAAAATTCTGCGGTGATTGGCGGTCTCAAGTCAGGACCTGCAAGGGGCCTCACATTGAGGTTCAGCCTAGGGCCTCATGCTACCTTAATCCGGCCCTGACCATTTCAGAATGTGGTCACTGAAGACAATTGGTGTTGTTTTCTTTAAAAGATGTTTCTCCTCTCTCATCCCGCAGTTGACTTTTGAACACAATTAAGAAGAGCTGTTTTGATTTATTTCACAGAGTGATGCATAATAATTTTTTTTACACCAAGAGTATGTCACACACGAAGCAGTAAAAATTATCATAATTGTATTCCTGGTTGCAAGAATTTTATTTCACAGAGTGATGCATAATAATTTTTTTTACACCAAGAGTATGTCACACACGAAGCAGTAAAAATTATCATAATTGTATTCCTGGTGGCAAGAAACTTGTTAGTTGCATTATCTGATTCTAAGGACTTCATACTTGTTCAGGAAGCACTACATTTTGATGTAGTTTGTCACTACTGAGTAGACTTTCCAATGAGAGCGAGATTTATAGGAAACAAAACACACAGATTAACATTACAACCATAAAATATATCATAAAAGCCAAAAAATTTGATCCATTGCAAGATTAAATCTCTATTGTTTTATCATTGTGCCAATGGCAGGACAGTGTCCTAGATTTCTCAAGAAATTCTCGATTCTCGTGCACTAGACCATGACCATTCTCGAGAGGTGTCGATCGAGACTCATTGGAAACACTAGCGCTGAGTGCTTGTAATAAATGCAAAGGCTTTTAATATTGAGCTATTAACGCTTGCTAATGTAGTGTGTTTGTCCCAAATGACAAGCCTGTTTGCCGTTGTTTTTAAATCATGCTTCACTCTTAATCATTACAACTCAAGCATGAGTGCTTTGGTCAAAGGAAAAATTGTTTCTAAATTTCTCTAACATCTTATACTACCACATCCAAGTCGATGGTATGATATCATGCCATTTCCATGTTCATTTACAAACTTTAAAAATGAGATTGCAAAGGGTCAAAAATTAAAAAAAAAAAAACATTAGAATGAAAATGCATACTTTTTCTTCTGGTAGTTAAACTATTTCCACCATCTTCATAAAACTTAGTCCTCTTAGAGAAGGTAAGGCATGTGCTAAGATGATGTTAAAATATTGATACTACGATAAATTAGGAAATGGTGATATGCACTAAAAGATGAAATTTACAAATGGAGCACTATGAGCCACTTAGAGATTGGGCATCATGAGCCAGTTTCAAGTATAAGTTTTACATATGTACTACATCCTGCAATTAAAGCTGAATTGTACAGTGTAGAGCAACTCTACTGTTGTAAGCGCAAGACATCAGCAGCTGCTTGGGACACATTTGTGCTATTTTCATAGAAAATATGCAAAATCCATCTGAACCATACTATGGTATGTGCCAAGAGGAAATTTCAAGTAAATCATTTGATTTATGACGTATCAGTTATTTACAGTTGAATCAGAAGGATAATACATGTAGGTAAACAGCACCCATAGCCCAGGGTCAGGGCACGATGAGCCGCTTGACAAAATTTTATAAAGACAATGTTTTGACAATTTAAAAACTTGAGTAGAAATATAATGTAACAACACTGAATATTGTAGCCAATAGCCAACAACTCATGGTGCCCGTTATCCCCTAATGGTTGCACCACAGTTTTGTGTCTTTTCTGAGTTGTTCTTTGCCTGTTTATTACAATAGAAGTTCGTATAACTTTTTGCATTATGATGAAATTTGTGGGATGCGAGCGGCTGCTGGATTGTTATGTTCCATCTTGATGGAGCTTCTTTGTGTCAAGGGGCTTTAATAAACCCCACAGGCTTTTAATATTGTGCTATTACCCACATCTAACACATGCTAGTGTCGTGTGGTTTGTCAAATGAAAAGCCTGTTGTGGGAAGGTCTGTGTTTCAGAAATGTGTTGCTCGTTTTCCCTCTTTGGTGGTTCAATGTTAAGTATACATTTTTGGAATGTTCGAGTTAAGATTTATTTGTCAGGTTTAAGTAAAATACAATACGGTTACACTGTATGAATGATTAGGCTTATTCTTGTTTGAAGAATAAAAGACCGGGAAACAGTCTTTGTTCTTTTTAAAAATTGCACAGTATTGCAAATGATAATAAGGTGGCTTCTTAAGCTTAAAATTGGTAGCTTTTTAAAATTCTCATCAACGACATTATCGCAGTCAAAATTGAACATGTTTTCAAAAGATTCATGCCAATTTGATATTAATATGGTAAAATGTGTGAATGTACAATGATGCCTTTCTTTGGAGTCAGTGTGTCTTCTTTCATACCTGCAAAGCTGACTGATATATAAATATTCATAGGCTTGACATGAACTACTGGGAGGATCTATTGGGGTTTGTCACTTGAAGTGCTTAACTTGTTCAGTCTGGTAAACTGAAACAATCAATTATGTAACACAAGACAACGATAAACCAAGTTGACTGATATTGTTTTGCAAACTACATGGGATTATAAAGATTATAAACCCATAGTTATTAATAACAATCTCAAATACAATTGATATTAAAGTTATGTTTATTTCACTTTAAAGTATAGTTTTAGCTGTTGTTGTGCTATTTCCTGAGTGTTTGTGAATGTTAGGATGTATTAAAGCTACTTGAAATACAATTAAGGGATCAGTGAATAGAATAGATATCACACCTACAGTCATGTGCAACCCATGCAGGCTGGACCTCAATGTTCTACCAATCTTGCAGACATGCTTCCACAGGAAATGAATACATCTTCTTTATGGATTTATTTCTCAGGCAATCTGTTGATAGTTTTGCCACACAGACTTCAACACAACTAATTTAGAGAACTAATAGTGGATTACACTATGGCATTTGAAGGCTTTATGTCATGTTTGAAGCCCATGGAAATTTAGCCCAGAGGGAGGCAGACCATGTTTTGGAACAGCCAGCTCCAGTAAACAGGAGACAAAATAGGATTATTACTCTCTTATTAAAAGCATTTTATACTGTCTACTGTTTTAGGTAAGTCAAGTAAATGTAATACCATTAATTTGTGAAGCAAGAAGTGGGTGACACCTTATTGAATTGTCACAAAATGACTTTTTCTTGAGGCCTTCATACTAGCAGACAGCCAAATTCAGCATGCACAGTGGCTCCGTCTTTGGTAGATGTGTTCTTTATGCACTTGGCTGTGGTGGGCAGCTGTAATAAACCCTAAAGTGGCGGGCGTTTTTGAATGACTTCTGCTAGCGCTGTGCAAAAGACAAGCTTATGAAATTCCTGTTTTGAAACAAGTCCCTCACTTTCATTTTAACTCCAATTTTGGCTTTTGGCTTAAATTTGATCTCGAAATTCCTTTGTAATTCTATTTGCTATTTGTTATTCTATAAACAGATAGTTTGATATTATGTGCATCACAAACTGGAAGGCAATTCAAACAGGTTGGAAATAAATTATTTTTTCAATCTAATAGCACATTTTAAAGATGCCACGCAGAGTTTCTCGTTGCCACTGATAAACCTACATATTTAATTTATTATCAAGCTCACTTTAAAAGCATTCAATTAAACCAGAAGCTGAATATTATATCACAAACTTGCAATGAATTATTAGCTCTTTGATGTGAGGGTAACTGAACAGCTTCAACATTTGCCTTGTATATAAATCATCAACACCATTAATGTTTGAATGTCAGACATTCTTGGCCTGGAAATTGTTTAAAATGAGGCTTTAACTTGCAATGATTTTCCTGCATTTGTAGATGAGTGAGAAGATCCATGTAATTGCGCCTTGTCCATGCTGTTCATTCATTTTCACGACATCAAATACAAATTATAATGATACTTCTTTCATCAAAGAAAATCACAGACTTTTCCATCCTCCCATAGCAGGACTTGTTTACACTTGCCCTGCCAACAGGCACTTCAAAATACTGAAGATTTTTAAAGCATTGTCAGCTTTTCCGGCGTGATTTCTTTATATTGTTTATTTGTGGTTAAAAGTGTATCAGACCTGTAGTTCATAAAAATTCTCAATCATAGTTTGTAAAAATAACGTGCAAGCACTTTAAGAGATGCTTGTAGATAGACTGCCCCTTTGCCTGTCACCTGCACAAGGGTATCTGGCATGTGAGACCTGCACAAGGGTATTTGTCACTAAGACCTACTGAAGGGCATCTGGCCTGTGACCTACTTTTGGTGATTGACCTTTGAGCTGCAGAAACTCAGCCTGTTTGTTTTCTTTATTAATTTCTTCATCTCAGAAAGACACCAAAAGTTTATCAACGCAAGATAAAATTCTATTGAGACTGTATGCAAAGTTTTAATGACAGAGATGAAACGGCATGACCAAGGCAGTTGTCATAATTTTCAGAGCCTGCCTCCCACAATAGAGATGCCGCTTGCAAGCAAGCATGCATCTCTAAAAAGCTAATTTAAAATATATACATGCAGTCGATGAATGTCAAGTGCTTACAGAATTGGGCAAATGTTGCAATGTTGTCACAACGTTGCTGCATACACATAGGTGTGCCCATTTGGTAAAAGGAATACCTGTGCATGTTTATACAAAATGCAGAGAAGTATCTTCTGGCCTCAATATATATAAGTCTCCAGAGAGCAGGTTCAATTGTATGTCAGAATCTTTTGGTCTTGATACACTCTAAAAAATGTCGGGACAAAATTGTTTTTTTAGATTCAAAATGGTTTTTTGGAAAACCAAATTTCAATGCAAAAAACCAACATGGATTTTGAGTCTCGAAGTGCCATTTCCACAGTGTCAAAGAGTTTGGCTGTAACATGTTATCTAACTCAGGAAATAATTACACCCTTTACAGGCTTTATTTAAGCTGAATGCCGAGACATAATCAGTCAAGGAACTAGGTTATTAGTGCTGACAGTGCTTTTAAAATTGAGATTTTAAGGTAAGTTCAATCATGCATGGTACGTCTCGTGTCCATAAACAGGTACTACCAACAATGTTCACTGTTCAGTATTTGTGTGATTGCAACAGATGATTACGATAACTAAAAATATATTATCATGTAGTTTCTTTGTTGTAACTCTTCATTGCAGCATCCATGTAGGCAACAATGGAAGTCATGTTGATCGAAACCACTCCAACTTTTGTCAGTTAATTTTTTTTGTGGGAACTCAGGCCAGTCAGTTAACATGTGGTTCTCTCATGAAAGGAAATGCTACAGTACATAGTCTCTAATGTGTCATTTTTTTGGTGTTGAAAATATTGAACTGTCTCTGTCATTGCACTCATTGTCCGTTACATTGTAAATCCAATCCGTTTAACACTACTGATCAAAGCTAGCAAAGAAAAGCTTATCGTAATTGAGTTCTTAGTTTTAACAATGATGTGTTGTGCCGGATGTAAAATACCTAATATTTGCCCATGGCTTTTGTTGCTTTCATTATCAAAATATAATATAATGATAGGTAGTCTGACCTATTATCCCTCTATGGGCTGCATTGCCAGTCGGCAACTTTTTGATATTTACTTACTTATGTGATTTTCGTAGCCCTCGACCCCTGCATGGATCCCAGGGCAATGATTTTCTGGGTTGATCAATTGTGATATTTATACAATGCATAACACACTCTAAATCCAATCATTGGATTGTTGTACTGCGTTGTACTGTGAGTGTACAATCACGGGCGAAGTATAGCCCGGGGAAAACTTCAACTAAAATTATTATTCTCATTCCTGCCCATGCATCAGTGCACTTAGTTTATCAGTTGTTATAATCGTTTTGGACGTTTTCATAGCTATGTGTTTTTTTGAAAGCTTCATTTTGCAGTTAAACCGTGGCATCATCGGGTATCTGTCAATGTGATTGGCCTAATCTTCAATCTGTGACATATCAGTTCAAGGTTTGACATCACAGTTAATGACAAAGGAATTTAAAACTGTCAGGCAATGTTACTATTTGTGTACAACCACAACAAACAACGCATGTCTAAGCTGAGTGTTGCACATTACTAATTGTTTTCCAAACAAAATATGTTACTGTTTTTCACAGGACACCAGTCATCACAATTTCAAACAACATTTTTTGTCAGTATTTGCATCTCTCTTTTGAGGCTAAGCAGTCTGTTTGGTTCAGTTACAGTGCATAGTGACACATGGATGATGTATGTTTCACTATGCACTGTCAGTTTGCTGAAATCTGTGATATAATAAACGAAATTATTCAACTTAATCTCTGACATCACAGTTTTGGAAAGAAGCAAATTGCAAACTTGAAAAACATGTAGCTATGAAAACGATAATAAATGCCATTCACAAGCTACTCAGTCAGTTTCTAACTGACATAGAGATTTTATCCAACTGGTACAATGTACAAGAACATTAAATTGACAAAACAGCTGAAATATTTCACCAGATTGATCAGTGATTGGGCTCTACATTCTGTAATTATACACTTGGATTAGCAACTTAACACGTATGGCAGGTAGAAGTATAGACGACAGTGCCAGGCAGTAACTGTTGATGATGCAAACAATAACTGAAACTGCCGTCCAACAATGATCCAGTTGAACTTGTTTGAGCTGGATTAGGAGAGCAGCTGCCGAATTAGATAACCTCCTTCGAATGTCTTAATCATGTGTTTTCCAAATACATATTGGAAGACTACAGTGCTTGTATGACTTGTGGAATTTGGAATGTGTCAATTCCTCATCAACACTAAGGAAAACATTTTAAATATGCACAGTTTCAATTGTCCAAACCTAAAACATGTAAATGCTTAATGCTATTCCGATAGTTGGCATCACCACTTGAAACTTATAGCTGTTAGAACTTTCATTCGAGCACATAGTTGTTAAGCCTGACAGCAAAGCTTTTCAGTTATAGCCTGAAAGAGGGGATTGATAATGAAACTCCTCCAGATAATTTTAGATCACAAGAGATTGTTTATCTTTTCATCAACATAGCTTTTAGGGTTAGGAATAATTTCAAACTGCACTTTGCTTAAGTAACTGAGAGCTTTAAAAAAGTGGTGCAGCATGACATGAGTGAGTTTGAAGTAATTCACTTTCTAAGACCTCCAGATGAAATGCAAGCATATATGTTTAGAATATATAGATCTATAAACGTACATATTCTGCATTGCTGTGCTTTTTATCGAAGTTATATTCAAGTAATGTATGTTGTTGATGAAAAATGAGATTGTCCATCCAGCTGGGTGACTGGGGCGCGTAAGGGACAAGGGTATCATGAACTTAGGCCTTCCTTAAGTTAAGGTTGCCTTAAGGCTCCCTTCTCCTGGAGATGACCTATGTTGTCATAAAGCACCGCTTTCTGTCGCAATCAAGGCATACATGTTGCCGAGGATCGCCAAAGCGGGGATCACAGTGATTACAAGAAACCCCCCTCCTTGACACCGCGTAACAGTGCTCATTAATACTTGGCAAAAAAGCATCTCCCTGCTTAATACATTTCTCTTCTCTCCTCAGAATGGTTGATGCCCAACAGCACATGTTTGTCATTCATTGCCTCTACACTCACTGCCTCAATACAGGGCCGGATTACTAAATAGGCTGAAAAAGCTGCAGCTTAGGGCACCGTGCTAGCAGGGGGCACCATGAGCCCTCCAAAAAAAAACAACAACATTATAACAACTGAAATAAACATGAAAAAAATTGCCCCATCCCCTGAGGGTGCCCCCCCCCCTCAGGGGGCCCCACTCCTCAGGGTGCCCATCCCTCAGGGGGCCCCACCCCTCAGGGGGCCCCTGCCCCTCAGGGTGCCAAAAAATTTCATTTAAATGACAGAAATATAGCGTAAAACGTGAAATAAATTTCCCCCAGGCCCCACACTTCAGCGGGTCCCACTAATCAGGGGGAGGGGGGCCCACACTCAACAGGGGGGCCCAACCCTCAGGGTGCCCCCACCCCTGAGCTCTCCAAAACAAATTCATTAAAATGGCCGAAATGAAACATGAAAAAAATTGCCCCACCCCTCAAGGCATCTCCACTCTCGGGAATGTAACATTTGTAGACTAAAAATACAAAATCCCTCATCTGGAAATTTGTAATGTAGCTTTTGGGGGTACCAACTCGGCCCGCAGCTTAGGGCACCATCAAGGGTTAATCCGGCCCTGCCTCAATAAGTGATACACGCACCATAGTAATTCATTATAGAAGACTTATCAAGGAGTATTGCAGCGCTAGGTGATTCTTGGAATTTTTTAAGGTTCAATTTGTATGCATGTCAGTCCTGGAGCGTAAATTGCACTGTGGCTGCAATCACTGTGAAAGATTATCCTTTTTTAGCAGATATTACAAGTGAAGGGAAGTGCAATCAGTTTTTTTTTTCGGTATATGTCCAATGTTTGATACAATGCATCATTTGTGCAACGTCTTGAACATGAATGTGTGATTGTTTCCAATGAAAATGTAGTCAAAAGGGCATTGGAACTATTTCATGCATGATTGTTATCTGACAGCAACTTCAAGTCGTGTATCGTTTCAATTTCAGCTCATCTTAAAATCGCGTCAGATTATGAATGAAATCAATATTGTTAAATTTAAAACAGCCACACACCCATTGGACAGATGTGAGGGAACAGATTTTCGTATGCATTGGTCTGCCCTTATTGGTATTCACCAATATTGGTTTAGAAGCACATTCACATTCTCAACATATTATGAGTTTCTGCAAAAGATTTTCATTCATACAGAAATGCAATTCTAAAATTTGTGACAAATGAAATAAACAGCAATCTTATGTTATGTGAGACAGGGAAATTCACAAATTGTGACATATCAATAAGGATATTCAAAATCATCTTCCTTTGTTTATATTTTCTCTTCTGATCTATTAAATTGTTATATAATTTGTGAATCAAGTCACATCTATAGAGAAGCAATTCATGCACTCAGTTTACCATAATAGTTTGTTGTTTCTATTATTATTACTACTTCTGGAGACACAAAAATAAAGTGTTTGCATGAAGGAAGAAAGCCATCTTAACCTGACAAGAATTCTCTTTAACAGGCAGTGAATGATTTGCTTTTCCTTGAACAGGTGTATTATTAACAAAACAGGCAGCTATAATGTAGGTTGAATCGAGCAGGCTGGATAGTGCAAGTTCACTTGGTGTCAACTTGCCAGTCTGTCACCATTTTGTGTAATAGATAGTTTGCAAAAAGCAGGCAGTTTTTTCAAAGGACAAAATACATCTGTAGATTGTTTTGGACAGCTCGGTATCATCCTGTGCAGTGAAAACAAGTTCACAATACAATGTTACTTATTTCACAGTGATGCATGCACAAAAAGTAGAATTTTCCAAAATCACATTAAAATACACAATAAATTGAAAGAGAAAGGTGCATAAATCCAGAAATTATATGTGATATACATAAAAAATGTCTAAAGGCCAGGCTGCTTTAGTCCAGGGGTTAATACTTCATTATCATGGGATATAATGTCTTGAAATTGAAAGATCGGGCAGGTACAATTTGATTGGTTCCCATCAAAGAATCTTACCTTTATTTTTAAATATAGATGTGCTAATTAATTTCTTCCACTCCCAGCCTCAGCCGTCCCGTACGCCTATGATTCTATCTCATGGGGGGGGGGGCTGTGACTATTTTGTCCTGAAATTTTAACATGGCACGAATGTGACCAGAGCAGTGGATCTGCCCTGATATTTGTCAGGATTTGCCCTGATGAGCCATTTGCCCTGATGCCAGGGGGGGGGGGGCTGCAGCCCCCCCTGACCCCCTGCGAAATACGCATATGCTCAGAATTTCTAACTTAACTTATAGGCCTACTGACTTCATGCTCTTATCATCGAAGGCTGGAAACCAGTGATGTGATAAGTTGTACCTTAAGGACAACCAAAACTCTACAGGATTACTGCCGTTGATTGAACAGGGAATAGTAGCTGAACGAACAAGAGATGGTCTCTGCTGATAGAGCTTGCTGACAGATTGCAAAGTTTACAAGCAAGGTCAAATTGCTTTTTGCTAAAAAAAGAGGACCATAACGGTCCACACTGACCTGATGTCCACATACATGGTCCAGTTGATTGATTGAAATTGTCCACAGGTTAATAATAATAATAATAATAATATGGATTTATATAGCGCTAATTTCAGTAAACTGCTCATCAGCGCTTTTTCAGATCAAATTACTTATAGGAATTCTGAAACAAATGGGTTTTTAGATTCTTCTTGAAGCTTTCCAAGGTTTTTGTTGTTCTAACTTCTTCAGGCAAACTGTTCCAGAGTTTTGGTGCTGCATAGGAAAATGCCCGATCCTCAAACTTATTTTTGTTGCATGGAGCAGGTTCTGCTAACAGCAGCTTGTGGTTGCTTCTCAGGTTATGTTTCAGTTGTGATTTGACTTGAAGAAGATTTTGGATGTATTGAGGCGCCTGATTGTTGATTGCCTTCCATGTAGTCGTCATTAATTTGAATTGAATTCTTGCTGTGATTGGTAACCAGTGCAGTTGTTTCCTACCATGGCTGACACTGTCGTGTTTTTTTAATCTCTCAATTAATCGAACTGCTGAGTTTTGAGCAACCTGAAGTTTATTTAACAATCGGGTGGCAGTGCCATACAACAGCAGATTTCCATAGTCCAAATGAGGTGTGACAAGTGCATTGACAGCAGTTTTAACTATTTCCTTGTCAAGGTTTTTTCGGAGTTTCGATAAGTTTCTCAAATTGAAATATGCGTTACGCCACATTTTGTTGATCTGCTTCTCCAGGGTCATACTTTTGTCAAAGAGCACACCTAAGTTGCGGACATGGTTGGCAGTCCTGATTTCAACATTGTCTACATTGATAGATGTCATTTGAAGTTTCTTCAATTGGTTTGGTGCTCCAATCAGCAGAAGTTCCGTTTTATCTCCATTATTGCAAAGCTTGTTGTCATGCAAGAAATTTCGGATTTCAGCAATGCAATTTTCCATTTTCTCTTTTGCATGTTGTTCACCCAAAAAGGTTGGTTTAAATGACAGGATAAGTTGCTCATCATCAGCGTACTTCTGATCATGAACTTGATTTCGTCGTGCTACTTCACTGACTGGGGCAACATAGGAGTTAGATAGGATTGGTCCAAGTTTGGAACCTTGAGGAACCCCAAAATTGAGTGGAAGTTTGCTTGATGTTTTGTCATTTATTATCACAGACTGTGATCTTTCAGAAATGTAAGATTTGAACCATCTCAAGGCTGCACTGTGCACACCATACCTGTTGCGCAGTCTTTCTAGCAAGATGCCATGGTCAATTGTGTCGAACGCAGCAGACAAGTCTAACAATACTAGCATTGTCACCTCACCGTTGCTCAGATTAAGCATAATATCATTATGGATTTTGGTTAAGAGGGTTTCTGTGCTATGAAATTGCTTGTAGGCTGATTGTTTTTCATCATCAAGATTGTTCTGAGTGAGGTGTTCAACGTACTGTTTGATTACAGCACTTTCAATGATTTTACTCAGAAAAGAAAGGTTTGAGACTGGCCGATAATTCTTTTTGATCAGTTCAAGACCCTCTTTCTTCAAAAGTGGTTTGACAAGAGCATGCTTCAGTTCAAGCGGCATTTCGCCGAGTGTTAATGACATATTAACAATTTTCGTTATGATTGGCAGAAATTCATCAACACATTCAAGCAGCAGCCATGTTGGCATTGGATGAAGTTTGCAGTGTTTGACAGGCATTTCAGTGATAAGCTTCTTAACTTCTTGTTCTGATAGAGCCTTAAACTGATGTAAATTGTGGCTGAGGTCGATTTGAGAGTCATCAGTTGTGTTCTTCATTCCTGAATCTAATTTAGATCTTATGATTTTGATCTTCTCATCAAAGAATTTGTTGAAGTCATTCGCTAGTTCTGTTTCACTTGTGTGATGGCGAAGGGGCAGATCTTGTTTTCTGTTGAGGCGAGAGTTTAGAAGTTTGAACATCGCCTTAGAATTTCCCTTAGTGGCTTGAATTTTACTCTTAAGATCATCTGATTTAAGCTGGTTAAGCTTATCATTTAGAGCATTTCGTTTTTCTTTGAAAATATTCCAGTCTTTTTCTAGGCCGGTTCTTTTCCATAATTTTTCTGCTTTTCTCTTTTCTTTTTTAAGTGGCTTTATTTCTTGATTTGTGAATGGGTTAGGTTTGCGCACAGTTACAAGTTTAGTCTTAACAGGGGCATGTTTGTCAAAAATCTTTTCTGTTGATCTGTAGAGTGTCACTAGTGTGTTCAAGTAGCTTGATCGATTATGGTGTTGTACCTTTTGTGGCAGATGCTGCTCAATGTCTTTCTTAAATTTGGATATATTTATGCTGCGGGTTTTCCGGAAGGTAATCTTCTTCTGTGGATTCTTGCCTTTGTTAATGTCAATATTAAAGAGGATACAGTTATGGTCAGACAGTAGGTCACTTACAGAACAGTCTCTGAGAGCTGTTATTTTGTTGGTTATTACCAAATCAAGTGTGTTTCCATCTTTGTGTGTCGGAGAAGACACATGTTGAACAAGGTCAAACATTTCAAGAATGTTGTTAAATTGGACAACTTTGGGATCATCTGGTTTATTCACATGAAAGTTGATTACTATAGTTTCATTGTGATAAGTCTGATAGTGGGATAAGAAGTTTGTGAATTCGCTGAAGAATTCTGATAAACTGTACTTGTTCTTTTTGGAGGGTTCTGGCCTGTATACCACAAGAATTGTGACAATTTTTCCATTTAATTGTAACTGAATTTCCATATGCTCAAAAGTCTTTGTTTTCATGCTTTCCTTTTTCATTGCTCTAATGCCTGTTTTTACAATGCATCCTACTCCACCTCCAGGTCTGCTGTCACGAGATGAACCCAAATAAAAACATTCACCATTTCTTTCCAGTTCACAAATTTCAACTCTGTCATCTGCTTTTAGCCAGGTCTCAGTGAAAAGAAAAACATCGAGATCAAATTCATCTCTGAAATCCTTCACAACCTGAATTTTTGTCGTATACTTTGAGCATTCCATAAACAAGCTTTCAGTGGACGGGACACCCTCAATTTGTCTGAACCAAGTTGAGAGTCTGCTTCAGCAAAATTATGAAATCTATTTCTTTGGTTTGCCATATATGCACGATCAGTAACGGTTCTGACTTTTCGTTTTATCATTTGAGTTGAGCCATATCCATTTTTTAACTCTTTTAATCAAGTGCGCACTACATCAGTGTACAGCTTGACTGGTTGGGACATGCTTATGCCATCAGTATTCAACATCTGCAGGCAGTTTGTCCAGACAGTTGGCTCGGTTCGCAAGCACTACGTTCAGGCAACTCAATCAAGTTAATTTGATGAGGCAAGTTTGTTGGGCAAGTTGGCTCGATTTGCAGTTGCTACGTATACTCGTATGGGCAACACAGACAAGTTAGTTTGTCAGGCCCTTTTTTTGTCTGATTCACAAGTGCTACGTACAGGCAACACAAGCAAGTTAGCAAGTTAGTTAGGCAAGTTTATCAGGCAAGTTGGCTCAGGTCGCAAGTGCTGCGTACAGGCAACACAAGCAAGTTAGTTTGTTAAGCAAGTTTTGGCTGATTCGCAAGTGCTACGTACAGGCTGATTCGCAAGTGCTACGTACAGGCAACACAAGCAAGTTAGTTAGGCAACTTTGTCGGGCAAGTTGGCTCAGTTCACAAGTGCTACGTGCAGGCAACACAAGCAAGTTAGTTTGTTAAGCAAGTCTTGGCTGATTCGCAAGTGCTACGTACAGGCAACACAAGCAAGTTAGTAAGGCAAGTTTGTGAGACAAGTTGGCTCAGGTTGCAAGTGCTACGTACAGGCAACACAAGCTAGTTATTTTGTTAGACAGGTACTGGGAGTTAGTTCGAATTGAGGACCAATCAATTTGTGACTGACCAAAGGAGTTAGTTAGAATCGAGGATCAATCAATTTGTGACTGACCAAAGGAATTTGTTAGAATCGAGGATCAATCAATTTGTGACTGACCAAAGGTATTTGTTAGAATCGAGGATCAATCAATTTGTGACTGACCAATGGAATTAGTTAGAATCGAGGATCAATCAATTAGTGACTGACCAAAGGAGTAATGATCAAGGATCAATCAATTAGTGACTGATCAAAGGAGTTAGTTAAGAGTTGAGGATCAGTCAATTTGTGACTGACACAAGTTCTGTCAGAGTAAGAAGTAAAAGTAGTGAGTATCTCAGGTCTGTGAGAGGCAAGAGGTAAGAAGAGTGAGGCTCTGAGGTCTGTCAGAGTATAGATGCAAGAGTAGAGAGTCTCTCAGGTCTGTGAGAGCCAAGACCAAGTCTATAAAAGTGAAATATTGCGCAGGTCAAAGAGAATTTTGATGTGTGTCGGCTGCTGATGGTTTGCTGCAAAGCAAAAATGAAGTTCAATTATGTAAAAGGTGCAAAAGTTTGTAAAGTGATAATGAAAACTTGAATATCTTCAAATTCTTCAAAAACGTTATGTAGGTGTGTCGTGGATAATAAAACAATGCTGGAGATGGAAAATATGACAATTGAATGGCTAAACAAGTGCAAAAACGAAGGTAAAATGAGCAAAAATCTGGGTCAAAACAATGTGGATTGGAGCTGGAAATAGATGTTGAAGATAGCAGGTAGATAAATTACAAATAAATGTTCTCTTATAAATATAGTGAAATAGAATTACAACAGATTAATGCAAAAAATCTTTAATGTGGCTATGCTGTCTGCTGGGCTGATAGGCTTGGGCTTGGAAATCTGATGGTTGGTTGAGTCTGGGATGTGTATTGGCAGTGTTCAGCTCTTCAAAACTTAAATTCCTGAAAGTTTGTGCTGTCAAGTGTTGTGTAAAGTGACTGGAATACCAAGTGAGTGCTGAAGATAGAAAATATGACAATTAGATCACTTTTGAGGTACAAAAACGAAGGTAAAATGAGCGAAAATCGAGGTCAAAACAATGTGTATTGGAGCCAGAAAACGATGTTGAGATAGCAGGTAATTAAATTGCAAGTTATTGCACTAAAATCACCTGGAAATCGCACAAAAAGAGTAAATAACAGGTAAGAAACACTTTACCGACAATCACACACAAGAACAGCAGTTAAATAAACCCAGAGCTTGTTAAAAAGATGAAAATATCCACTGCTGAAGTTACACTGTGTTTTACAGTCAGAAGCGCCACCTGGGTGATAGAATGGCCACAAAGCCTTCTGGTCAGCTTGTTCTGATACCCTAATATAAAGACAAACATTTTGAAAGCTGTCAGTTAGGCATGCATTTTTTGTCTGTTAAATCCTGACAAGACATTTTGTCAGTAAGAACTCAACCACACATGCATTATGTAACACCTTATCTCCCTCTTTCTTGGTGTGTCTTAATTTCAGCCTTGAATCATGTGACTTTTTTTCTAATAATGATATGTCCCATAAATTGTACAGTGACCTTACTCATATATGTAAGCACTATCCTACTTCTGCATGCAAGAAATACATTTATTGTTATAGCTCCTTAATGTGTTTTCACATTAGCCTTATAAGATATGTCCACTCAGGGACATACATGTATCAATGTATATGTATCACGTACTGGAGAAACAATTCTTCCTGTTAAGTATAATCAAGTGTGAACGTCAGTAATTTAATGGATAGATGATGAATGGCACATTTTATTTTATGAACTAATTCTTTGGGCATTGCAAATAACAGGAAATTGTGTATTTGAAGCTAAGTGCCAAATGATATGATTAGATACATATTTAAGGACCCGTCTTGTGGCAGTGAAGATCTGAAGCTCAGCTCTATTGTTGATGATTACTAACAGCAAAAGTGTCTGTGTTGCAGTCAATCAAATTTTTCTTCATTTCATATTTAACTATAGACTAACGAATCCGCTTTTAACTACAGAGGACACTCTCACAAATGCTAAAAACTACTGCATGATGTGACACATTATACTTTATACAGACCCCAGACATTTCTAATCTTCTTAGTAGCCCACTAGCAATTTCTTTGATACATAAGATCTTCTTTGCAGTGGATTAAATTATATCAGATTTTATTCTTTTTGTTGTCATATTCTCGCCACATTTTATGAGCAGGATTTGCGATATACTGCTGCTGGCTGGTCAATAAGGCGCGATGCGAATAGGAACTTGTTGTCCAGTGCCTAACATTGGTTTGCTGTATATTTCTAATGCATACCTGAGGTAGCAATTTGCAAATTGGATGATACAATAGCTTCCTCCAAGGTTCGGGTGGCTTCTCTGAATATCAGTTTGGCAATGACCAACACTGTAAAACTGCTTCGTAGAACTAGAATGGACTTTGCAATGAGATAGTCATTTAGTTGTTGCTTTAATTTCTAAATCACATATAATTTTACCTGTCGCATAAAAATAAAAGCCAGAGTCTTATGTAGATTTAGATTTAGCATTTTACAGAAGCTTGAAATGAAGATAAATGATTGTATCATGCCTTTTACTTTTGTACAAACTAAAACAACGTTAGAAAGTTAATCATCTGTAAAGAATGATTTGGCTTCATTTCCTGCATTACAGGTGTTCTGTCAAGCCTTGTTAAAAGGAAACCATTTCGAGGATACTCAGCTTGTCCCTCTATGACCAACCTATCATGGAAATTTTACAGCAGACATTTTCAGTGATAGGGTGGTACAACAGGCCACTCTCTGAAAGCACTGAAAGAGAGCACTTCATATTTACTGGGTGTCAAGAAACAGATCGACCATATACAGAACCTAGCCAACAGTGCAGGAATGGTAAACATATAGTGCCAACTCCAGTGTCACAGAAATAAAAAGGTCCAAGGAGCAATGGAAATGTAAACTCTTGTAAATGAGTTATATGTGCACCTTGTTGGTGAATATTTCAATGCAAAATATATGGCATGTGGACTGCGGTGGATGCACTTAGTAAATACTACCCAGTGGGCACACGATGTAAACCCCGACGTCGATAATTGGTGGACGGCTGGTATGTTGGTCACGTAGATATGTTTAGTAGAGATTATGTCGCAACAATGTGAATACGAACGCGGGGCTTTTTTACAACATTGCCACAACGTCGCAACCTAACGTCTTACTCTTGACATTGCCTCACAATGTTGTAATACGTCGCTGCAACGTTGCATGCTAACGTCATATCTTTGACGTTGCTTCACAACGTCGTGACAACATAATTTCAACCATACAATTCTACGTCATTTGACGAAAAGTGTGACGTCATTGCAACGTTGCTGCAACGTCGATGTGCCCATGGGGTATGTGCACAGAAACTGGAATTTATCCGTTGGTCCAACCTCTACCCCTATCCTTGCCTACCCAGTGGCTGAGGTTCTGATTAAGTCTTAAATTGGAGTATATTCTGACACCTTATATGTTCTCATCCACAGGTATTCCACACAGGCATGTAAAGCACCAAACAATGAATGGAGGATTCATGTGTCAAATGTGGCATATTCAATAGCTTCATAACTGTAAGACTTTGGTGATAAACCATTTAGCCATCCTTCTCAACTTGCAACATCGCTCTTCTTGAGCCATGCATGATCAAAGTTATTACTTTGAATTTAATTACCCAAATTAAAACAGGCACATAGGGACATAATTGATTTTGTAGCACATGCTTTGATATTACATTTGGAAAAGATAATGATAATATTTCAAAATTGGTTTAGGTTTACAATATTCTGCAACCTGTTCATTGCTTGGATTAGGGCACAAATTTTTTTCAGGACTAGTGTCTTGAAAACAAGCTATCCATTTGAAAATACATTTTAAAAATTCCCAGCAGTTAAAATATGCTATTGTCCCGGGTCCTTCTTTTAACTTTTTTCAGAATCAAAATGATTGGATATTTCATAGACAGTATAAAGGATTGTGGATGAAAATTGTATTTGTGTCAGGTGCCGATGTAATATGACAACCCCTGCTCTGTAATTTTATGTGATGGAATTTGAAAATTTTGGAAACCACTAACAGAATCGATATTTTTTTGTCTCTTTGTTTCAGTATAAGCCCGCTATATTTACTCTCCTTTCGCTCCCATCTGATGATCTCTCCAAACCATTTATGACTTTTGTGTTTATTTGACCATTTGCCTGAACTGCTGAAAGCCTAATAGTGTGGTGCCAAATGAGCTTGACACTTGACCAGTCAGTTGGTGGTCAGATAGCCTTTAGTATTAGACCCATCTGTCATTGCATTTGACACATGAGTGCTAATGCATCTCCCTTAACTTGAATGATATTAGCTTTCAGGCATTGTGTGGATTTGTGATCCTAGTATATAGGGACACCAGTCACATCTGTTTAAAGCTCTTTCCTTTTTTGCGTGTGTGTCTCTTTCTTTCCAAAACTCTTACTGTGTCTTTTTCTTCTCTCTCTGACAATATTGAAATTCTACTCTTATACAGTGGCCCCTTGTGATAATTATAACAACTTGCCTTTTGGGAATAACTCCTGTCAACACTAAGTTTTTTATTTCTTGGCACCCCATTAGTGACTGTGTCTCTTGAGAAATCATTTTCATTGAGACCAGGTTCTTAATAACTTACAGATCAACTAGAAAAGCAGACTTAAATTCTTATCAACATAATCATCTTCTAGTTCAATTACCGGTGTCACAATGATGATTTTTTATTTCCACCATTGTTTTCATGTACAAAATATATAAGATGCGGAGGAGATTCCCCAAGGCCAGAATTGATTGCTTGTGATGGGATGTTTAATTGGCAGCTCTTTACATCATAGTCTTTTGTTAACAAAGCTTCCATATGGCATACGTGAGGAAGATGCATACAGTTTATTGGCGCTCCAGTTTCTCTTTGATGTTACCACTAAACCATCGTGAGCATCTGTTTCAAGAACTGGTCTTTGGAATTCATAATTTCGTTCTTCCTGCTTGCAAAATGGGCTCTCTATCTTTTTCCTTTTCATAATATACCAAGAAATACCACTACTTTTGTTGTATTTTTTTTCTTTTCTATAAATATTCTCCCTTAGAATTTTCCAGCTTTTTCTTGATGTCTCTTTTCAACAAATTTGTCCGACCCTCCTTTCTTTTTTCTTGTTCAGAAAGTATATTTTTTTAAACAACATATTTCTAAAGTTGGCACCAATTCATCAGTCAGACGTTTTAGACATAAAGATAAAGTATTGTGCATATGAATGCGAGTACTCCACTTTTTGGAAAAGGTTGTTTCATTTTAGCTCTCTGATCAAAGAGTGCCAGAAAAGAGGGGGTAGGCAATTGCCCCTGACCTTGAGCAGGGGCCAAGCTGTGCCCTTAATTTTGACCTTGATAACACGATCATTAAGCCTTTATTTAGCACTAGTCAGAAAAGATATATACACAATTTTTTGTTACTTCATACATGTAATAACATTTTGTCGCGTGAATTGGATTTGTCTCTTTATTTTCTGAGTGGTCTGACCATGACATCTGCTGTTCTGTGGACTAACTTTCAATTTTGTGTATATGCTCAAACAACATTACAACTTTTGCAACATTAAAAGTTTTGTTCTATCACAGGGGGATGGGGAAGTTTTTTCATTTTAAAAGACATTAATCATTAACTTATTTAAATGACTCTTACATCATTATATTATACAAATGAAGGTTATTACCAAATGTTGTCCTCCCAGAGGCATCCTTAATTCTCGATGCATCGGAGCATATTGCACATTAATCTTCCTTTTATTTCTCCATTTAAGGATTTGTTTACTTTACAGCCCGTTATATCCATTATTGCTGCACATTTGGCCGTTTTCATTCCTTCTGGCCTGACTATTCCTCACTTACTGCCCGTGACCAGCTGCTTACTTGATTTACTCTCATCTTTTCTCCCTCCACTCTAAACTTCAGCTGTAATCAGAAGAAGCGGTCTTGTAGGGGAGATTCTCCTTTTACAATTTGATGTATCAGGGTTGGGTCAATGCTAAACATCCCACAAACAAAGTGCTTCTGGTTGCATAGATTCCGACTCAAGCCCACATATAAGGTATGATTTAAATAAGCAGTAGGCAGTGGTTGAATCTTGGGACTCCTTGGGACTGACATCATGAGAGATGGAGGTCGAAGAGTACAATTTATGACTTCTCTGGTCATAGGAGGATGGCAGGTATGAGGTTGCAGGTAGAGGCCCAGGTCACATGTCTGTGTCACACAGTTTCATGTGACATGGGGTATGGATTGCAGAGTGTTGTGACACTAGGTATATCAGGGGCAGCCAACGACCTTCAGCTAACTAGCCACTCACAAATCATAGTTTACCTAAGTCAAAAGTGACATCTGTGACTAGCCAAGCAAATCAGAGCTGCTGATGCTTTCAAGGTGATTCTTCTGAGCTTCCTCAGGGACGAATAAAGCTTTTTCTTATTTTTCTCTAAGACCTCTCTTATACTCCTTCTAGATTCCATCTGATTCATTTGATTATGTATGTTTTCTCCATTACAGTGCAACATTGTCTGTAGAAGTGACTATTCTGGGTAAAAAAATGCCTATTTATGATCTACTGGTCAACCATGTATTTTCCGTTTAGAGATATTTTGTTGGTAAGCAAGTCTACATATTCAAAATAATAGACTGGAGAGAAAAATCATGAAAAGGCCCATAATTAATAGGGTGTGTACCAGAATCCCAGTCTTCTCATCTCATCATCATACGACAGTCACCAAAAATGAAAGTCCAGCTCCTTCCGAGAAAATGGAAGTTGAGCTGCCGCAGCTAATCCAAAAAAAGTAATATCAAGCTGCATCAACTAAAATGTATCTTGCAGTCTGTTCTGAACAGTAGATTAATGTGTAATACATACTATGATAACAAACTGATATCTTATTGTAGAAATCAATGGAATGGAATTTACCAGGCAGCAACGCAGTCTATTGTACTGCTGCTGCTGATCCTGCTACAAAGTCAGCTTGTTGGTGTGAGGGACATGAGATGCTGTAGATCACAAAAGTATTGAGGACAAGGCCAGGAGCGATATGGCAGTCTTTGGAGAATATCAATAACAAGAAAAACCAATAATTTCTGAAAAGATCGTTCATATTTCGCACTGACAAAGGAACACTATGGGCTGTTATGGATACATCTCAATTTTATATTGCATCATAATCACTTAAACTGCAGCCAAATGTCCCTAAAAGGTCCTTTTGGTGACAGTAAAAATGTTTTCTTACAACTATCAAATGTCATTTATTTTCTATAGACAGGATATGAGCTGCCTAAAAAGGGTGAAAATAATTAAGTAACCCATATATAAGCATTGAACTATTTGAATTTAGTGAGAGATTAATCCTTGATAATGTGGATGGCACTATTATAGTAATACGTTTAATTGTCTGCATTGTGCTTCTATGTAGTTTCAGTTTCATTGAAAGACAGTTCAACAGTGAAGTATTTCTGGCATCCACAAAGGCAGATTAAAAAAGGAAGGCTCTTTTTTTTCTTTCCCAAGGTATGGATCGCATGCCGGTAATTGGAGGTAATTGGAGACAAAACGCGAAGATGTGGATATGCAGCCAGCTTGTTGAACTTGACTGATTGTGTTTTAAGAGTTGTTGGAACTTGCAAATGGCTTTGTTGCAAGCTCAGGTCCCTCTGTGCTTTAAAGGGGAAGCTGATCTGAAATTGTGAAGATTACTTCATTGTTCCAACTAGAACTAGAGGCAACTCAACACCGAATGAAACTCTATTGAGAGTACTTGTGAAAGAGACCGTGGAAAGATGAGATTTTTAACCATACTGCATGTACACACTGAACACTATAGCATTGCACGTACACTATATAGGACAGACTTATTTGACCAGACAGCATAAGCAGGTAAATAGGCTTCCGAATTGAAATGAGAAAATGAAGTGATGAGATCGGAGGATCAGGCTTGCCTCTAGAAAAAGAGATGAAATAGTAAGTTTTGTTAGATTAAAGACAAGTTAGACAAGTTTAGTTAGACAAGTTTTATTGGGTATCCAAACAGAATACAATTCTGTTTAGGCTTGGAGCCCTCTTGAACAAGTATCAACATATATAAATCAATGGATAAAAATCATATAAAATTTACACGTATTAAAATCAATATATAAAAACGTGTAATTAAAATTATAAATGAAATTAATTGATTTTAAAACATATTTAGGCTCTTAAATGCTTGGCCAAGTCTCTCTTAAATCTAAAAAAGTCACTGTTTCTAATTTCAATGGGAATACTGTTCCACGTTCGGCTGACCTTCTTGGAGAGCGATTTTATGTAGCAATGTTCCACAAAGAGATTCGCATTTGACGATGATCTTGTGTAGTGTTTATGCACTGTGCCTGGACGAGAGACTACATCTTGCAGATACTCGAGCACCTGACTATTCACAATTTTAAATGCAAGACAGCACATATTGAACGAAAGTCTTTGTTCAATGCTTAACCAACACAATGTATTTAACATTTCGGTTGTTCGGGTTTTACGGTCACATTCAAGAATAAATCTCATGGCACTGTTCTGCAGTCTTTGAAGTTTTTTTTCATCCTAATTTGTAATATTGTTACAACATACCGTGCTGCAGTAGTCTATGTGCGGCAATAACAATGTATTAAATAAAGTCACTCTGGTTGCTTGGTTTACATACCTAGAAGCATTTCTTATAACACCAAGGGCACGATTCAATTTTTTCAACAACTCTTTCATATACAGGTCCTATTTTAAATCACAATCTATAGTGAGCCCAAGGTATTTAATTTTGGTAGTATATTCAGTCTCATTGTTATTAAGGCATAGATTGAGCTCTTTCTCACTAAGATGACATCTTTTATTGTGTACTACAAATGATCATGCTGTTACTTTTATCCATGTGAAGGCTTAGTTTATTACTACAAAGCCACTTGTACACTAGAGCCCTGCGCGGTCAGACCGCAATGCGGTCGCCTGCGAGGACCGCAGCCCGCGGGGTCGTGGTCAGGTTGAGACCTTTGCGGGGCGGTGCGGTCGTGGTCACACTTTTGGCTATGCGGTCGCGGGGCGGTCAAACAGTCCATGCGGTCAGAATATGACCGCAATTGACCGCAAATCTCAGATGTAGCATTTTGTGTGACCTAATTATCTTTTTTTTGGGAAAATAAAGTGATTTATAGGTAATATTCAGTAATTGCCATTGCCATATCTTACATAATTCCTAAACTTGAGTATATCAGTTTATGTGACTTATGTTCAGGACTATTTCTATCTTGCAAATTATATTTTATTCTTTTTCTAATTAAAAGTTAAGATCAACGTTTATTGGATCATTATCTGTGAGATTATATAATAAGTCACAATTAAGTAGACCAAAGTAAAACAAATCAACATTTAGCATTTTTGTAGAATTGTGGAAATAGTGTAGAAGAGACTTGCATTAATAACATTAGAATATCATATTAATTGGCCTACATTACTCAATAGATCAGTAGATTAGAAATGTATGATATAGCTGCATAAGGGTATCTGTTGTTGGACCACCTTTGTTGTACCAAGACAAAGACAATGCAATTGGGTCGATGCCCCTATAACAAGTGTGATTTCATCTAAATTTGAGAAATCAAGACATAATATTTTGGTAACCTGGTAGATATATTATCAATGACATAAGAATGTCACACTAAACCATGATTTCATGGGAATATGCATAATGAAATCTTTTATTTTTACAGTTATTGTATCAATGCAATTAGGGAAATACCCCAACATGAAATGAAATTCCCACAATATGTAATGTAGCCTAATAAGTAATTGTAATTATGCATGCTTTGTATACCATGGCTTTTCTGTACAATCAAGTCAAGAAAATTAATGAACTTTATCAAACTGTAGAAAACATTTTGTTACTAAACTTGATTTTTTAACAATAAGTAAATAAAGTTTTGGTTCTAACATACACCTGTAGCTAGTGAAACCAGTCATGCATGTCTGCTATTACCCAGTGCTTGTACAAACAGGGTCAATCCACTTTTACCCCACAATGGCCAAAATGTAATAATTACCAGCAAAATCAAGTGCAATTAGGAATGCTTTCAAAACTTGTGGAACAGAAAAGAAGAATAGGCTACATATTTAATTTTAATTGTATTTCATGAATGACTGCAACTACAATAAATACATGTAAAAATCTTACTTTTATAAGTACCATGAAACTGATTAAGATCCATTTTTAGATTTGAGAAATAAAAAAATGGCATATTTTCTGTTTAAAGTTATTTTCACTTCAAAGCTTTAACAGTTGTAAATGAATTACTTGAAGCACAATCGCATCATTTTATATTTGGTATATTATATTTGGTATATATTCTTAGAATAAGGGTCAATATCACATAATTTATTGAATTGCGGACATCTGACGTCATATTGCGGTCAAGCGGGGCGGTCGCGGTCAAACATACCATGACCGCATGCGGTGCGGGGCGGTCGCGGTCAGGTCTTAAGCATGTGGGGCGGTCGCGGTCGTGGTCAGCCTTTTAGCAGTGCGGGGCGGTGTGGTCGCAGTCAAATGTAGTCCATTGCGGGGCAGGGCGGTCACGCTTTCGGGTGACCGGGCAGGGCTCTATTGTACACACATTCAAGTTCGTCCTGGAGGACATCATTTGCAGTTGTTAGATTCACATCTGTTTTGTTGACTCCAGACCCTGGAATGGATATCTAAGATCTGGAGCTTCTGGACAGAGACCTGACTGCCACAAAAACAGTTTGACATGCGATCAACCGAAAAAGTTTCTCTTCTTTAATCTCTTTGATGGATTTGCATATTTTACAAACACTGTTTCATGTTTTTCTCAAACACCGCAAAGTTGTTTGCATAAAAACCTATATTTATATCCCTGCCTGAGGAGGGAATCACTTTATAAAAATTAATGTGTTTCTGAAGCAGCTAAGCCTATCTATTCGGACTCTTTAGAGCCACACTTAAATTCAAGCAAAATATGACCAGTTGACAAAAGACCAAAGAAGGCTAGCTCCATTTAACCATGTTAGTTGTTACTCTCAGCCACTCAATACTGGCGGGGACAAATCTAGCCAACCAAAACAGAGCTTTCTAAAACTCACAAAAGTCAGACTTATAGTTGCTGTGGCAACCGGAACTCTTTATCTTGACCAGGTCACATGGGTTAGACACAAGATGACCAAGGTAGAAGTCATATGAACTCCAAGATGGATGACCGAGAAATGATTTCAGACTGATGGTACTCTGATAAGCTTTGACAGCAGAGAGATTCAGATTTTTTCAGATACAGATGATTTATTTGTAGTTTATATATATATACAATTCTGTACACTGTAATGTCAATTCATTGAACATAAATATATAAGCTACACAAACTCCTCTGAGGCAATATTGTGCCGCTGTCCAGGAGTCCCTGTTAGCATTTGTCCAAGCATCATTAGGTACAGTGGCTGGTGGTTTTAAAAATGTTTTTAAAAGAAAAATTAAGAAAAAAACAGAAAACCTGTAGATGACAGACCTGAAGATGTGACCATCTAAAATTTGGAGAAACTCTAAAATAAATTATCTACACACATAACAATTAGGAATGGTACAAGTGCTAGACAGTATAACTTTCTGAAATTGTCTTCTTTATATATAACTTTAAACCTAGAAAACTATGTGTAAACATTTTTTGTCTAAATAAATCAGGCATATTGTTGTAAAATTCAGGAAACCTGTACCTGATACAATTTCTTACGAATTCATGTCTCACGGCAGGCAGACGCAGGTCAGTTGCATGTCTGGTGTTGTAGTTATTATTTACAGCTGCAAAAGGATCGAGCTGGTGTAGGAAAAATATGGGAGTCAAACCATTTATCAATTTATAACAGAATTTGTAGTCATGCAGTACACATATATCTTGTATTTTGAGAGTGTCTAACTGTTTAAGCAAATTACTAGTATGAGCATTGTACTTGTTGTTGGTTATCACACGTATTGCTTCAGGTATTGAGAGACAAAAGGTATCAGGGCTAGCAAATGGCTTCAGTGCACCTACAGGGTGACCCAAAAAAAAGTTCTCACTTCTTTGAGTGGTCATAAGATCATCAATTTTTGCCACAGGACTTTGATTTATGGCTCATTTTGTGGGTAATCATCAACACATTGCATTTGAAAGGCAAAAGCAACAGACATACATGCTATGCCTTGCTGCTATAACAAAGCGTAAGTTGTCCCTGATTTTTGCTGTGCCGGATTGAAGAGGATTCATGAATAAGGCTGTTGAAAATGTCAATATGACCAGTCTGAGATATACACTGCGTTCCCAATTATTATGCAGCCATGCTTTTTTGCATTATCTCAAAAGGAAATAACACTATTTGAAAATCCTTTTCACATAATGATAAGTGTACCATGGAGCTAATATCCTGCCAATTTTGTCCAATTCCATTGACTCAGTAGGGAGTTATGCCATATAATGATGTTTTGGGGTGTTCCCAATTATTATGCAAATTCTTGAAAAGCATCCAAGGCCACCCAAAATGACCCAAACTAATCTAAAGATGCCACCAACATATACCCCTTAACACAATAGAAAAAGTATAACCATCATTTCAAACATAGAAGCATTCATAGCCAAGAAATTCATGTTTTTCTCCTGCATTGAAATAGCATTGAAATTACTGTTTTATTGCAATAAAAAGCCTCTTTTTGCCAGACAAAATGAAAAATCATTACCAAAGTCATTTTCCACTTTCCTGAGGTTTAGAACTCTCTGTAAACCAATGGCAATTAAGTTGCACCACTGTATTTGACAAATATCTTGAAATGAATTGAACGCATCGAATTGCCAATGCTATTCCAATGGGAAACAGAAGTGTGAGTTTTTGATTTGGTGTCATATTTTGTAGAGATACCGGATTTTGTGTTTCATCGCACAGTATGACCATGGTGTGCTATAGATATATTCTAAGCTGGAATTTAATTGATATTAAATTTTTTAAGAGCATGGGAGGCTTCTTTATTGAGAAAAAAGCCAATTTCAATGGTTTTTCAATGCAGTTGTATTATATTGATTTCTTGGTCATGGAGGCATCCACATTTGAAATGATGGTTCTATTTTTTATTTAGTGTTATGAGGTATGTTCTAATGTCAATTCATAATCAACTTTGTTGATTTTGGGTGGCAATGGAAGCTTTTCAAGAATTGCATAATAATTGGGAACACCCCAAAAACCTGATTATATAGCATAACTCCTCACTAAAGCAACATAATTGGACGAAAGTCACATAATATTTGCTTTATGGCGCACATGCCATTATGTGTAAAGGATATCCCAATAGTGTTATTTCTTCGTGAGATATTGCAAAAAAGCATAGTTGCACAATAATTGGGAACGCAGTGTAAGAAACTGATTGAAATTTGTTGTCAGGCATGTAAAGAAGCTTGACACAGGAAAAGGTGGTCCTGCAAACATCAGAACCCCTTAGAATAAAGTCAAATGGTCACACAAAGCATAATATACCAGGTCTAGGAGAGATTATTTCTATTTAGCAGGAAATATTTGAAAAGTAAAGTCAAAAATGTCTTATAATAAAGTATGGACACCTAACAAATGCCTTGTTCCTTAAGAAAGAATGGCTTTATGTCGAACTCTGAAAATTGTGGCACATGAAATGGAGATGTGAGGACTTGACAGATCATTGTGTTTCACCAATCTCTCCTTGTACAGCTCACTTATTTTGATAATTATTTGACATGCAAATAATTTTTTCCTTTATAGTATTTGCATATTTAGAAGATATGCAAAACGAGTGGGAGCCTATTCCAAAATCACATGACAAATTCTAATTAACATACATCAACGAGATGCATTTGCACCATATCAGTATGCTATTTGCAAAATGACTCTGCTTCTGCAATCTCCAAATTCGAATTGCGTATGCTTGTATTGTCATTATGGGGTATTATTGGTGTGCATTGCATGCGTGTGATTGCTAGCCCCAAATTGAGGAACAGTTATGTAAGTGGGGCAAAATCAATACATTGTAGGCCTATATATTTAGGAGTGCTGCAACTGGCAAATAGGTCGCCTACTTTCAAAAATTCCTTTATCCTTTCCCTATTTTGTAGTAACAGAGGTTGAGAATAAAAAAAAAGGGTAGGGTAGTTGATAGAGCTCGATTTATTTGTGCCCCATCAGCAAAATTAAATGAAAAACTACAAAACTTTTGTGATTTTTAAAAATCAAATTAGTAAAGGCATGCATGTATTCTCTTCTTGGAAGAAATGTTTTCTCTGAAGACAGAAGAACATTGATTACCATTTTTGCACAATTTTTTCATTTCACAAATGTTGTGGTAATGGTTCTTGCATTTCATTAGTTTGGCCCATCCTACAGAAAATATCAAACAATTTGGAAAGCATACGCTTTTTCATATTCGTTAACCAAAGAAACTTCCTTTCATATCCTCCATATTATGTAAATTGTAGCTTTGCATTTATCGATCAGCCCTACAAATGTTCAGATATTCGTGATCTTTCCTACCTACATGCTAGAGGCCCGCACCACATTTTGCTTGATGTCCTAAGCCTAAGTCATCGGCAGGACATGAGGTCACCCTCAATCAAGTTTTTCTCACTTTACCATAAGCGGAAGTGGTCAAGTACCAGCCTTCTGGATGTGCTTAATCTCCTTGTGCTATTCTACATGTGCGTGTCTCATGCAGAGCCCTTCATTTTTTATTTCAGTCTATTTAAAGCGCAAGCCCTGGCCTTATTATGCAACAGGCTTCTATTTGAGACCAGAATCCTATTCGAGGAAATATGGTAAACTGTTCAGAAAAACATGGCCAAAATGGAGCTACACAACATTTTCATGTGACATTACTATGACTCTTCGTATAATTATTATGCCTTTGAGAAAATATGCATGTAACTGTACTTCTTTCATAAGCATGATTCTAACATATTGCCATTATTTTTCAAGTGAAAGCAGTTGAAAGGATTGTGTTTAGTTTTTCAAAATCTGATTTGTAACATATTTCCTTCCTGTTGCCTTTTCTTTCCTGTGTAGATCCATAAATGTGACATATTTCAGGTACCCTTGAATAAAAAAAATAATAGCTTTCCAAGAAATGTAAGTCTAGGTATGGCCATGCAGTTTAAATTAAAACATTGCCATGATACTATAAACCCATGTTCCATTGTTTGCAACATTGAACAAGCTTACATGGATGATTTCGAAGTACATGTTTTACAAGTGTGATTCTAAAATCAGAGAGAGAAAAGGTATGTTTTTATGATGCTGCTGGTATTAAATTGCAACATCTCACATATACTAAAGTTGTTCCCATTATGTGTGCTTTACCTGGTGAGTTCAGACTGAATCAAGCTGCCATTACAATATTACGCTACAAAACAGTGCTAAATAGCATGAAGTAACCTGCAGAATTGAGGGTTCCCTGTCCGGTACCCAGCTGATTTAGGCCACCTCACGCAGTGGAGGCGTCACTCTTTTGCGTCTGTTGGGCTCTTAGTGCCTTTATATGCTCGGCATCTCCAACGTCTTTGCCATATATTTCTCGTAAATAAGGTGTGACCTAAAGTGAGATGGTCCAGTCACCAGCTGTGCACATCTACGCTATCCTTTGATGGAAGTAGGTGGGCATGATTAACCAGTGGTTCAACATTAGCTTGGCTGTCGCCTTTCATTGGCAGTCCCGGCAGATTGGCTCCTTCAGATGGCTGTGGCTTGGTGAAGCAATGGCGAAGAGAGGCTGGCAGAAGAAAAATAGAGGGTAGTAAAGATTTGTGAATAGAGTTGAAATAAGGGAGAAACATTAAAGGAGTATTGTTGAAAGGATGCAGAGGAAATATGAAATACGTAGAGCGCATGGGCCAGGCCTGCTGCTATCCTATAGTGGGCCTAATTAGTGGAATATGAGTTTTGGAGGAAGCTCAAAGAAAATAAGGAATTGATTCTGGTGGTGTAAGTTCACATAACGAAGCAGTATGACAAAAACACTATTTACAATAGTTTGAATCACAACACGAGGATTTTACCCTGAAGAGGCATATTGAATGCTGTTTTATCTATACCTTATGAATAGAGAATCTAAATGGCATATTGAGGTTACGGTTACAATATTCGGAGTCACAGATGTATGCCATCCCAATAAAGACAGCCAAATACAATTTGCAGGGAGCAATCTCTGGACGCCTCCTGCGAATGTGTTTACAGCTTCCATTTCCTGGTGGTGCCTCCCTCCTTTTTGTCAAGTGGAAGAAACTGCTGAAAGAGAGACAGAGCGGTCGCTTGAGTGACGTTGCTCATTTTGCTAAGGCTTAGGGCATCATTCACAAATTCACTTAGCAGCTTTCGCTCTGCTTTGCCTTCAGCCTGAAGGTGCTCGACTGTGACCAACTTTTCATGCATGTGTCAGATAAGGAGTGGGGATAGAGCGTTGGAAGCAGAGAGCAGCAAATGTGTTTCAGTGTCCTTTTGCTTGAAAGTGACATGGACTTTGACCTTCTGACTGTGATTGTCATCTCACGTCAGACACAGAATCTGAAAGGTACTCATATTTGACCAATGACTCTGAATTGAATGTTTTTCATATGGAAATATCCACGTCATCGACAAATGATGTAGTGCACATGATGCTGTTAACTTTGTTCTTGCATTTACTCATATAATGATCTTGCTTTGGCAAGCTTATTGTATCATTAGCCTATGCTTGGCAGACAATTTTGACTTTGGAAGAATAATGTTGTACTGACTGTTTATTTGCACTATCATGATACTAAATCTAGTATCATGTGGACATCATTAATCCTAAATAAGGTTTTGGTATATTTTCCATATCTGTGCTCTTTGGGACATATTCTATGGGAGCCATTTGAAGTTTTCAATTTTTTGCCTAAATATGTATGGTCTTAAAATCCTGTGTGCATTATTTAATGTTCTTTGTGTTGAAAATGACAACTGTAACGTTTGAATAAGTTCATCAAAGAAAAGATGCAATATCACATCCCACTTTGAAGAACCAATTTTGCATCAGCTGATAAATGCATTGCCCACAGAGAATTGAATCTTATATTTGTAACAGGTAAGAAGAAAAAGCTTTTTAGTATTTCTTGATGCAGATGCAGCTTTGAATATTTTTGTCATTCAGAAGAATATTCAGTGAAGATTCAGAGCTATACATTTTGCAACAATTCTTCCACATGCATACATATGATGAAATATACACTGCAAAATTGTGCATGATAATTAGAATTGATACAAATAAGTATTTTGTTCTTGAACGATTGATTTGCTGTTGGTTTGTAGTGATGTTTTTTGTGTTTATTCATGTATACCAATGGGTGAAAATATTAATAAACAGATTTAGAAAGAAGTGATGATGAACAGAATTTGTCGAAATGAGGAGATTAAAGAATGAAATGAGAGGAATTGTATGGAAAGATCTGGAAATCTTAACATGGCTCTCTTTATTCCACTTTTGGTTTCTGTTGCAAATTCGAAAATATCAAATAAATTTAATTGATATCAAATTAATGGTTTTATTTCTTCTCTTTTCAGGTATGTGCCATTTTAATCTACATTCTATGACGCTCTCTGTGAGATATTTTCTGTGGTAAGGTAAGCAACTTTGAACACAACATGCTTGTCTGGATATAATGTATTTTAACCAAGAACAGACCAAAATATATTTGTTGTAGCCTTTACTACTTTTTCCATCAAAAAAATTATGGAGAAGAAGCAAATGTGCATTCACATTGAAATTTATCAGTGGTGAGATGTTGGTGTACGGCAGTGACTGAGGATGACAGACCATTTATAAAAAATGAACAAAAACAATAGCACTGATTGAGATGGGGTCCAGTATGACTTCAGAAAATCAGTAAAAAAATTCCATAAAATTTGACCTCTCTGTACTGTATTTAATAATATGAAATTTAGGCACTCAGAAACAAAAAGACATAGTTAGAATACATGTTAATTCTGGAGCACTGTTACAGAAACTATATAACAGGCCTATCTAGTATAATATATATTTTATAACTCTGGTAGATTGACATCCTATCAATAATGAACTTACCAGCCAATCACAAATTGTCCCTTAATAATTAATAATAATGGGGGCTGTCCACTAGGGCCAGGACAAGACCAGGAACCATCAGGAAAGTGAAATAGACAATTCCCCATCCCTTCAGCACGTTGTCCTGGTCTTCCTGAAGCCTTCCTCATGCTGTCCTTGTCTTTCCTGAACCCTTCCTGGTGCTTCAGCGCCTTCAGCAGAGGCAAACATTTCAGCGTCCAAATTTTGCTCCAGAGCAAAATTTGGACGCTGAAATTGATTTCCTGGTACCTTCAGTGACTTGTCCTTGTTGTCCTGACCTTGTCCTGAAGGCTTCCTGGCTTTCCCGAACCCTTCAGGAACCCTTCAGCATCTTCTTGAAGCTGTCCTGGACCCTTCTGCGCTGCTGACAGCTTCAGGAATGTTCAGGAAGGCTTGCTGAAGGTTTGCTGAAGGTGCTGAAGGCATGATGAAGTATTGAGGAACCAATGCTGAAACTGCCAAGAAGCTATGAGGAACATCGGGAAGCCTTGCAGACAACTCGCTGAAGGTGTCAGGACAGCGCAGACAGCATGCAGAATGTGTCAGGAAGGTGCAGACAACACGCAGAAGGTCCCAGGAAAGCACTGAAATATGTGCAAAATGGCTAAGAACAAGATGTCATGTCAAGAAAAATTAGAAAAAATGGCATTCAATCTGCCACCAAATATAATTCCTCATGCTGTCTGGAGGGCTTCCTAATTGTCCTGTCCCATGTTTTTACCCTTCCTGAAGTGTTCTGCGCCCTGTCTGCAGACAGAATGCAGAAGGTCTCAGGAATGGAGCATCTGATGCTGAAGATATGCTGAAATGGCCAAATTCGCTTCCCCAAACCTTCCTGGTCTTGTCCTGGCCCAAGTGGACACACTGTAAAATCGGAGGCACTGATTCAGCTCAATTGATTGAGTGAGATGGTTGCACAAGTTGATTGAGCTAACATAGATTAATGTTTTAAGCTGAGATAACTCAAAATACCGAACTGAGATAGCTCAAAATACTAAGCTATGTTGACTAAGGTATTCAAGCTGAGAAAACTCAAAACAATTAGCTGTGTTGACTTACAGCTCAAAATATTGAGTTTTGTTGACTTATTGTTCCTAGCTGACACAACTCAAAATTTTGAGCTGTGTTGACTTATTTTTAGTTGTTTTTCATTTATATTTGTGTGACCTGTCTTATAAAGTTATTTATGAATATGGGCTGTAATCCCGAAATATTGTTTGATCTCTCAAGGGGATCCACCTGATCCAGTATGCTTCATTTCAGCACATCATGAACAGGCCCAAGATGCATTCAACAAAGACCATTGCATCACAAGGAGATTTAAAAATTAATTTCTTGTGAATAAATCCCAATGGCCTGTGGCTCATCTCAGTTGGTACACAGTGCTAGAAGCCTATATTTGAACACACTCTGACTTAGAAATGTTGGTTGAGGTGTGAAAGCATGCATCTAATTACTCCCACAAATTAATTTAAGAGAGATAAAAATAAAAAAGTAACCAGCTAAAGTGGTGTGCTACTCATTTTTCTCTGGGATAGTGTAATATAAATGATATTTTTTCTTGTAAGTAAATAATTATTTAAAACTAAATGCAGTCTTATGAGAAGTGCTTGTTATAGATGGCGCTATAAGTGGCATGACTGAGATGTCAAGCTATCTGCAACAACTGAATCTTTCATGTTTTCACAGCTTAATGTTATGATTCGTTTGGACAACTTACAGCATTGAGCTATCATACCTTGACAACTTGTAGGATTGAGCTATCATAGCTTGAAAATTATTAACATTCTCAGATAGCTCAAATTATTGCATCAACTCAGTTTTCAAATTTTACAGTGCACCTGGTCTTATAGAATACTGTTTAATCGGAACCATAATAATGATGCAATATATTACATCCATATATAGTGATCCCAGTTGTACACATTCTATAGCTTGCAGCTTTTCCACTGAAAATCATCCGTATGTTGATTTACTGGGCTATAGAACCATTAACTTTGTCCTGCCACTGGAGGAAGAAAAGAAAAAACGATATTCATTAGTGATGCATAATCATTAGTGATGCATAATCTTATTATAGCTGTGTGATAGCCACTCGATAGCGAAGTATATTCACCAGAGAAATTCTCCAATGATGCCTTAAGCAAACTAAGAAATTATTGAGCCAAGTCATTTGAAGTTCTTTTTCTTTATGTGGTTGGGGGCAATGGAGTTGCAGGGTGGTGGCTGGGGTATCCAGATTTTCCTTGATGTTTCTTGGCTTTTTTGTTGTTGCACTTTTTTCTGGCTTTCTACAGTTGTTCTTAATTTGTGTGATGATATGAGAGTGCATGTTTCATTCTGCCATAGCTTGATTGGCAGAGAGATACTTCCATATATATGATTGAAATATTGGTTTTACGGTGTATGTATTCGACGGGGTATGCAAAACGTGTTACTTTAAAGTCTTTAATTGAAGTTTTGCTGCAAGTTGTCCACATAAACTTTATATCATGGTTGTTGTTATTTGAATTTTATTGTTTTTTCAGTCTGTGTCTTTGCTACATGCATGTACATGATAATTAGATTCCAGAAAGTCAATGAAATCAACACTATCAACACTACTATGTTTTATTTATCAAGCCATCTGGGCTTTTGGTAAAGATGTTTTCCCTTCGTCTCAGCTGTTGTTTAATTAAGATGGTGTCATCATGCAATTACTCAAGTTGCTTTTACAGTATCATAGGGAATGTCTTGCATAAATTATGCCCTTTTTATTATTGGAAGTTTATATGATCTCAAATCAAACATAATTTTTAGATTATTTTAGTAATTTTATCATTGAATCAAATTATACGTGGTAATTTTAGATAGCTTTATTTCATAATCTTGGTTGACAAAATATTTCTATTTCAAAAAAGAGAAGCCGTATCTGTGTTAATTTTTTGGGAGATTCAATTTAGTACATTAAAAGATCACTGCAGTACCTCCTTGGTTATGAGACCAACTCTCCTTGTGTGACAAGATTTCTTCAGCAAAAGCAGTATTTTCATTGCATTTCGCACTGCAAGCAGAGACTGTCATGACTTTTAAATTGTAACTTTTGCAAACAACCTGTGTTAACCTGCTTTATTATCAAAACCGAGATAGAATAAACCGTAAAATATCATAAAAGTATGCATATAGATTTCTTTTGTAAGTCTTCTCCATAAAAGGGCAGCACTATATCTAAAATGATAGTTTTTATTGCAAGTTCATGGTATGGTCATTGTGTTTACATCAGGGAATGCATTATGTCCACAGAATAGCCAAAGCTAATAGCCATAAAAATAGCAATCCCAAGAGACCACCATTATCTAAATACAATGCAGCCATGACAGACTATCAGTACAGGATGGCTGTAACAAAAGCGCAACAACAAACCTTCTCATAAATTAAGTAGATCTAAGATGGAAAAAATTCAATATAGTAGTCTACGACTTACTTTTGATGACTACACATCAAGCTATCAAGAATTGTTAAAAAAAAGCTAGAATGTGTTCTGTAGAATTACTACGAGAAAAAACAATAGCAACAGAAATGTTTAAATGTTTGCATGGTCTTGGACCAAGCTACTTGAAAGAACTGTTTGAAATTAACAAACATAACTCGAGGAGAGGCCCAACCTTCAAGATACCGAGAACACGGACCACACGGTTTGGACTACACTCGCTGAGGTATAAAGGACCTCAAATATGGAACGAGTTAAAAAAAGAGACCAAAGAGAAAGAGACTCTGCAGCATTTCAAAAATGCACTTCTTGATTATAAAGGGACTGTCTGCAAGTGCAGACAATGCACTATATAAGACTATGTCATTATGACATCAATTTTAATAGACAATTTTACCCTACCACTGTTATTCTTATTAATTTTATATTTTTATACTTTTATCAATTGAGTTTGTTTGGACTGCTCGGTAAATAGCTTCACAGCTAATGTTTATTTTGTACATCCGAGAATAAATAAATACTTGAATCTTGAATCTTGAATCTTGAATCATGCAACGGTCCATTTGGTCTACGGGTTCAGTCCACATAATTTAAAATTGCCATTTGCTTCTTACATGCCTTCCATACAAAGTGGGACCAAAAAAAGTCACCGCTGTGACCTTGAGGTCAACCGGATTTGACCCTGAGTATTCCAGAATGACCTTGAAGGGGTCTCTATAGCTGTGGGTCTTCCAACATATCCCAATAGACCCCCAGTCCTTTGGCCCACGATCTTCCCGGTGCAACGCGTTACTGCAAAGTGCCCTCTCACAATTTCAGTGTTCTCTTACGTCACAGGACAATGGGGCAATTTTGTCATCTATTTCACACCCATGTTATCTCCCGATTTACCCTTTTTAAATATTCACCTTGTCTTTCCCCTTGCAGTTTATAATACTGTACCTCACTGTAGCTGTATATAACTTATTTTTTGCTACTAAATTACAGATATAGAAATTTGAAATATAATGTTAGACTTAAATAAATGAGCTGCACATGTTATTAATTGTGAAGGCAGCCATGTTGCGGGTTACAAGCCTCAAAAAGAACTCTAAAAAAAAAATCAGTTTACCCTGATATTTGCCTAAATTATTATTTCATTGCTTTATTTCCTTCCAATATTTTTGGGCTGGGAGGGTTACCCAGGTCAATCTGTTGAATAGAATAGTAATTTGCAATTTGCCTGTCTACATTGGGACACCACACATATGGTTGACAAGAGCTATTTCGCATTTTTGACATCAAATGACAGCTCGTTTAAACTTGTTTTATATTATAATAGGACTTAAGATGAAACTAGCAGTCAACCTTTGAAAAGGTAGGGAATAAGACTTAAGATGAAACTAGCAGTCAACCTTTGAAAAGGTAGGGAATAAATCGACTGGGAAAGAATTTGGGATTATTGGCAGAATATTGACCAAATTTGAGCATAATTAAGAGGATTAATAACCCTACAATCAAACGTTTTTGCTTCAGAATATATATTTACCCCTTACGACCTAGATTATGCAGGTAAAGTACCACACAAAATCAAAATTGTACTAGCACTATGTCTCTAAGTCAGCATACTGATAATGTGACAAATTTGAAGAAAATCGTCCTATTCAATCAAAAGTTATAGCTATTTACCCCTTTTTGGGGGAAATTACAAAATGCCAATAAACAACAACTTTTATGATCTTGTAACACCAACAGTGAAAAGGTAAGACCCAGTTGATGCCTAATAAATTATCAAATATACAAGAAATGCTAAGAATACATATTTACCCCTTTCCACCTTGATTACGGGGGTAGTTTACTCCAGAACACCAAAAACCTACAAGCACTATGTCTCAAAATCATCTGACGGAACATGTGCAAAGTGTGGAGAAAATCGTCCAATTCAATCAAAAGTTATAGCTATTTACCCCTTTTTTGGGGTAATTACCTAAAAACAACAACTATTATCTTGCAACACCTACATTGAAAAGGTAAGACCCAACTGATACCTAATATGCCATTAGATATGCAAGAAGTGTTCCGAAAACACATTTACCCCTTTCGACCTTGATTATGAGGGTAAATTACCCCACAGGATCAAAATTGTACTTGCACTATGTTTCCAAGTCAGCATACTGAACATTTGAAAAATTTGAAGACAATCGTCCAAGTCAATCAAAAGTTATAGGAATTTACCCCTTTTGGGGTAATTACCCCAAAACATCATTTATATTGCATGATAAGATTCCAATTCATGAATACTTCATACACACCAAGTTTCATCAAAATCCCTCTATTCAAACCAAAGTTAAAAAATGTTTTCACTTTTTTGACAAAACACCCATTTTTGAATCAGCCATAACAGAAAAACCCCTTCTCTGATCAAAATATAAAACCCTACTTACCATGGGTATTTAGTCAGGCTATCAATTACAGCAAAAGTCGAGCCTCTAACCATTATAGTTTTCTCTGAAAACATGAGCAACTGGTTTTTGTCAAAAGGGGGTAAATACCCTTTTACCCTCATAGCACAAAAATGGCCAGATATGAAAAATGTAGCAAATCATGTTTGTATAAAGATTCCACAGACTTGAATCTGTAACTATAATATTAAGAGAGATAATCCACTTTGAAAATTAAAAAAAATTGATTTTTTGGAAAAATAATCTACTAACCCATGGCTATATATGTACCAAATTTCAAAGCTCTAGCTCAAAGTGAAATAAAATAATAATAATAATATCAAAGAAAACAATATAAATCTCCCTATAGGTCGATTTATAAATATGATAATTTAGCTGTGAGGCTTGAAAAAATGTTCAACAAGACATGGATATATGCAATATTTCAAACAGACATTCATGTTTAGATTCAAAACTATGATTATAGTTAGCATTTACAGTGACAATTCAGAATTCAGAACATTGTGGGAAATTAATAAGATGCAATAACAAAATCAGAAATGACATGAAAATTGGCATTTTGACAGACTGTCTAGTGCTTTTCACGGTTTATATTGAAATTACCTTTGGTCCTTCTAAGTGAAATTAGGCTGCAGTTTCTTATCAGGGCTCTTTGTGGGGGTAATTTAGTGAATTTTGGGAATTTCTATCAAAACGGAAAGTAGTTTCAATAAAAAATTGTAAAAATGGAACCTTCATAAAGGCTTCTTTGGTGTATGTACATGAATGTATGTACCACTCGACATTGAAGATTAGCATTATGTACACCGTTGGACATAGAGTCGTGTCCAATGGTTTGGTACTTCATTCATTGACACTGGAGCGCTGCAGCATGAGATGTGACATCACAATGGTGTCACTGTGGTGATGTCTCTCAACCTCTCTTTCACATCAACAGTAGCAGTTGTTTCTTTTTAGTGCTAAAGATTTTTTATCTCTAAATAAAAGGGGGGAGCAAATGGTGGTTACTGACACAACCACTATAACCATTCATTCCTTGAATTTTTTTGTTTGTTTGCAAAAGTGAAGTCTCTGAAATAAGACATGTTCCTACTGATTAAATTTTTCTACACAATTTGGCTTGTAATTTTCAGAACTTTTTTTGTGATAATAGGGGGTTTCATGGTACAAAACAATTATCTAATGGGTAAATTGTGGGACATGAGATATGTACACCCTCGAATGTCATGTACAACTCGGCCTAAAGGCCTCGTTGTGTTTTGACATTCTCGGGTGTACATATCTTCATGTCCCACATTTACCCATTAGACAACTGTAATATGTCAACTCTTTTAGTCATTAAAGTTGGCTCAAAGTATTGATCGATGATTCGGAGTGATTCTTGCTTGGTGTCCTGTATTTCAAGTGTGATGAATGCGCAGTCAAACATAACTCCAGGTGAGGAGGTCAAACTGGAATCAAAGCTGTGAACTAGTAATTAGAGAAAAAGTACAGTTAGTGGACAATTGTGTGGTATATTGCAATACCCCATAATGTTTACAATACCACATGAAAAAGCAGTGGATATATCCCATGTGGTATTGCGTTGTATACTCAATGATTTTTTGTATACCACATGGTTTGATCATTGTTGATGATGTCATTGCATTGTTTGCCATTGTGACATCATGTCCATGGTGATGTCACAACATTGTGACATCATCAGTTGAGCTGCTACTTGTGCTCTGATTGGCAGAGGCTACTGTTGAGTATTGATCATCAGAGTGAAGTTCAGTTACAATATGGGGTATAAATAAGTCCAAATTGTTGTATGGTGGTATTTTGAGATGTACTCCCACTCGTGAAGATATCCTGAGTCCTCTGTACCCACTCGTGCTGACGCACTCGTGGGTACAGAGGACTCAGGATATCTTCAACTCGTGGAGTACATCTCCAAAATACCACCATACCCATTTGGTCTTATTATAATACTATATCTTATGTATATAATTTTTCAAGTTTCACCTCCAAGCTACGCGTAAATTATGCATATCATGGACCTTGAAAATTCTGATAGCTGATAAATATAAATGAGAAAATTTTTCCTTGTTAACTAAAAAGGTTCAAGGCCAAATATTTACCTTGGGTGCGGAACCTGCTGCCAGACACTGAATATGCTAACAATTGACAGTTTTCCTCGGCCGTTTGTGTGAAACCTTGAGTTTTCTAAAGCTACCTAAGCACTGTGAAAAGTTTAAATAATCTTTTGCATAGAGTGCACTCTATTGTTGTTCTACAACAGTGAAGAGAAGTATAGGTTATTCACCTAGGGAGAGGCAATATATGATTTATCCAGCGAGGGCGTTAGCCCGAGCTGTGATTAACACATATTGCCCTTTCTGCATTTGTCTTTCTTTGGGCATTTATAATACTTGTTGCCATAGTGGTTGATGTTGCTGTTCATTCACCATAAACTATTTTTCTGATACAAAGATACAGTTTGAAAATGGAAAACCTTGCTCAACAGGCTGAATGAATTTTTCAAAGGAAAACAAAGAAATCACTGTTTAAGATCTATATCTGTACGAATTGCATCTCTGAAGTAATAAGTAAAGTTTATATTCTTCGCGTCACTTTATATATACAGTGGGTAGGAACTGGCAGAATGCACCATGAAGTGCATCTCCAAGCCTCACAGTTCATGATGATGCTGCACACTGCTGCTGGCTGAAGTATTTTTGACACTAATTCAGTCAGGGTCACTAAGGGCTAGACTGGACAAGATAATGTGCTTGATACTGCTTAATTAATAGCCTGGAGCGCCACGCAATAGCTGTTGATGGTCGAAATTCCATCTTTAGAACTACCAAGGGAACTACAATGTTATTAGGTGGACTGCCGTATGAATATTTACTGAAAAAGTGAGTGGTCCCACTGGATTGCCTTGTGACATAGTGAGTGAACATCATTTAGTATGAGTAGCCTCTAATTTAATCAACCAGAGTGTAATCATTGGGCCTCTCTCAGCAGGAATATGGACCTAGCCGCATAGTGTTCACTATTTATCAGCAGTTTTTGCATGGATCCAGACGCAAGCATTTTCAATTATCTAGAATATCTCTAAATATTATTACAAGAAATGCATCAGTTGGCCTTATTTTATGTAGATTCAGATTCAGATCATTTTACAGGGTAAGGAAGCGAAATTTTGAAAATATGGAATATTTCAAACTTCGTTCGAAATGAAAGGCTTTGCTGATTCATAACAAATTCATATTTGCAGGCCGTAGAAACAAGACAAAAAAGATTTTTTTTTTAAGTTTAACTTGTATTATCTCCAATCAAAAATTCAATATCGCCGTCTAAACTTGGTGATGCTTTGAAAAAAAGCACATTCATATTTTGAGCCCGTGAGGCATGAAGACAGTATGGAGGACAACAACATCATGGTGACAGGTCTTGTTGACCAACTTTCCTACACTGTAAAATTTGAAATCTGTGTTGAAGCAATAATTTGAGCTGTCTGAAAATGTTAATAATTTTCAAGCTAAGATAGCTCAATCCTATAAGTTGTCAAGGTATGATAACTCAATGCTGCAAGTCGTCCAAACGAATCATAACATTAAGGTGTGAAAACATGAAAGCTTCAGTTGTTGCAGAGAGCTTGACATCTCAGCCATGCCACATGTAGCGCCATCTATAACAAGCTCTTTACATAACACTGCATTTAGTGTTAGATAATTATTTACTTAACAGAAAAAAGAACATTAAATTTTATATTACACTATCCCAGAGAACTGAGTAGCACACCACTTTGGCTGGTCTTTATTTATTTTATCTCTCTTAAATTAATTTGTCGGAGTAATTAGATGCATGCTTTCACACACGTCAACCAACATTTCCAAGTCAGAGTGTGTTCAAATATAGGCTTCTAGCACTGTATACCAACTCAGATGAGCCACAGGCCATTGGGATTTATTCACAAGAAATTAATTTTTAAATCTCCTTGTGATGCAATGGTCTGTGTTGAATGCACCTTGGGCCTGTCTTTTGAATGCTACCTCCCAGGGAAGGAACAACGAAAAGTTTACTTGTACTTCAGCACTTTGAAGATCAAGGTTTCGAGATCAAGGTTTCAAGATCAAGGTTTCAAGATGAAAAAGATTGTGCATACTCCTGGGTACACTGTAGCATCCAAGGTCTATCAAGATACTCATATACATAGTCAACCTTATGAGCATCAAAATTTAGTAAGCAATTTTAGAACATCTTCACATGTCCTGAGTTAAACTTCAACTAACTAAAAATTGCAGGATGCCCCACAATGTGTAGGGAAACTGTGAATGCATCATGGAATACATGTTAAAACAATACATGTGCAATCCACAGCAATATCCAACACTCAATACAACATTGAAACATGGCAATTTATCACAGGTTGTGCAGAACAGCTGATCATGAGAAATGATGTGTGCAGTGTAATAGAATTTTATTATAATAAATTTGTGTAATAATTAATGAATATATATTTAAATAGGCAAATTAAAAATGAACCATAGTGAAAACAAAACAATAGGAGATCAAAGTAAAATTACACAAACTAAACAACACCTTCAAGCAAAACTATCTTAGTGACAGGTCTTACCAAATGAGTGGACCTTGTTTTTACAGTTACTGTTCTAACAAGACCATCTGAGCTATGCTTGATCTCTGTGACAAGACCCATTGGCCAAACACCTCTTGGTGTGACCTCACTTTTGATCAACACCAGGTCACCAATTTGAACACTTCTCACCTCTGACATCCACTTTTGTCTCCTTTGGAGTTCAGGGAGATACTCTAGGAGCCATCTTCGCCAAAACTCTTGAGCCAAGTGCTGTACACAGCGCCACCTGCGTTTGTAGAGATCAGCATTAGCAAACTGACCAGGAGACAAGTTTGGCTGCTCCCTCAACAGAAGCAAGTGATTGGGGGTTAAAGCAGTAAGGTCATTGACATCTTCCCTGGATTTTGTGATGGGCCTACCATTTATGATGGCTTCCACTTCACACATCAAAGTCTGCAAAGTTTCATCAGACATCTTACAATTGATATCAGATAACCCAGCAAACACCTTTCTAATGATCCTGATCATCCGCTCCCACAGACCACCTTTGTGGGAAGCACATGGGGCATTAAAATGCCACTCAACATTCAATTTGACACCATAGCTATGCAGCTGATCTGGATCAATCTCACTCAGGGCATTTTTGAGCTCAGTGTTAGAACCCACAAAGTTGGTACCTTGATCAGTCCAGACTTTAGCAGGAAACCCGCGTCTACCAACAAACCTACGGAAACCATTTATGAGACTGTCTGTGTCCATGGAGTATAACACCTCGATGTGTGCCGCTCTGGTATTGAGACAGGAAAAAACGCAACCATATCGTTTGACCTGCGCTCGACCTAATTTTACCATAAATGGGCCAAAACAATCCATCCCTGTGTAAGTAAATGGCGGCTTACCAGATTCCAATCTTTCAGGAATGTGATCACCCATCTTCTGGAACAAAGGTTCAGCAAACAAACGCTTACATTTGACACACTTGTGAGCAATGCCTTTAGCAAGTCTACGGATCCTAGTGATCCAGTAGCGTCTCCTGACGTTGGCTATGACCCACTCAACACCTAAATGAGCCTTGTCGTGCTCTTCCTGGACAATCAAACGGGAAACTGGATGATCAAACGGAATAATAGTAGGATGTTTGCTCTGCTCAGAAACATCAGCACTTTTCAAACGACCCCCTACTATCAATCTGCCCTCGGGATCCAACACCGGATCCAATGAAATCAAAGGACTTGACCTACTTACTGGAGAACCACTGGATAGAGAAGCTACCTCCTTACCATAAGACTGCAGCTGTGCACGTTTCACAATAACTAACTCTGCATCTTGAATCTCCTGTACAGAGAGCTTAGACTGATCAGAACGAATCTTGTGCCTCAGAATACCCTTCAACCTTAACAGCCATGCAACAGCATGCTTGAGACCATACCAGCTTGAGTAATGAGAAGACAGTCTATCAATAGGATGATCTGCACCATCCGCTGCAATGAGGTTGCACATGACTTTGACCTCTGGATCACCTACAGGGAGCACGGGATCACAGCTCTCAACTTCCCATTCACTTTTATAAGACCGAAGAAATTTTGGACCTTTGCACCACTGATCTACATTCAATGAACTGACACTAGTACCCCTAGAAGCAACATCAGCAGGATTGCACTTACCAGACACATGACCCCATTGATCAGGCTTTGTAAGCTGCCGGATCTGAGACAACCTGTTACTGACAAACACATGAAATCTCTGGGATTCATTGAGGATGTACTTGAGGACTATTTCACTATCAGTCCAGAAATAAGACCTGACAATATTAAAATCAAGTTCCCTCCTAAGCAAAGCATCAGCTTGAGGTGCCATGACTGCAGCCAACAACTCTAGCCTTGGAATTGTAACACTCTTCAGCGGGGCCACTCTACTCTTTGCCATAAGTAGACAAGTTTGGACAGTACCCTGCTTGTCGATTGCCCTAAGATAGCTACAGAAACCATACGCATTCATGCTGGCATCACTGAAGTTGTGGATCTCCAGGACCATATCTGAGACATCACCTGAAACAACACACCTGGGAATTCCTAACTGATCAATATCACTAAGATCCTGGATCCAACTTCTCCATCGTCTCTCTATATGAGATGGTACTGGGTCATCCCATCCCAACTTCGCCCTGGTTGCCTCCTGAAATATCAGCCTACCAACTAAGACAATGGGACTAACTAACCCCAGTGGGTCGTACATTGATGAGACTATACTCAAGATAGACCTTCTAGTCACTTCACGAGAGTCATTGACCTTTACATTGAAATGGAATTTGTCTTCACGAACATTCCACTTGACACCAAGAACTTTACTATCCTTGACAAACTCAACATCAGCTGCTTCAGCAGCTCTATCTTCTAATGGGACAGCAGACATCAATTCAACATTGTTGGCAATGAACTTTGTGAGCTTGAAACCTCCTTCCTGTAAGACCGACCTTGTACCTGCAATGACGGTGTGTCCGTCTTCCACACTTGAGACTGACCTTAGACAATCATCCACATAGAAAGACTGACGAACTGTATCTGCAACAAGAGGATCAACATCTGGACCATCACACAATACCCTACACAAAGCAAAAGTGGAGCTAGCGGAACACCACACACCGCCGAAGACATGCCTTGTCATACGAAAATGACACACTTGGCCAGATGTATCAAACCACAGAAACCTTAACACATCACGGTCCTTTGGAGGGATCACCACCTGATAATACATTGCCTTAACATCTGCCATGATGGCAATCTCGTGCTGTCTGAACCTGAGAAGAACATGCAAGAGCTTATTACAAAGATCAGGACCCTGATAACATTTATCATTTAAGGACTCTCCGAGGAATTTAGCCGCACAATCGAACACTATTCTGATTTTGCCTGGCTTACTATCAGAGACAACAACCTGATGGGGCAAGTACCACACCTCATTTTTTGCTGATTCAGAATCAGGGACAGGCTCCGCATAACCTTTGACCAATAACTTCTTAATCTCATCATCATACTTGCTGTAAAGACCTTTCCTCTCTAAATTTCGACACAAAGACTTCAACCGGGACTTTGCCATGGACAAATTGTTTGGAAGGCAGGCTCCAGGCTTCCAAGGGATTGGAAGCTGATAGTGACCATCCACCTTGGTCACTGAGCTCTCCCACAAACCAATAACCTCATGGTCATTTTTTGACCAGGAATTTTCATCAACAATACACTCATTCTCAATGTTCCACATATTATTGACCCTTTCTTCCAGAGAAACGTTCACAAAATGAGAAACCGCTCCAGAACCAACATTGTCGACACATCTAAGGGGACCATTTACGGACCACCCGAACAAAGTCCTCACTGCGAAAGGATCTGCAAAACCTCCTCGACGAACGTCTAATGGTATCAAAGCTTCGGAGTAATCCTGACCAATAAGCAACTGAACCTTCTCATGACCAGGAGTGAAAGTCATACCTTCTAAATGTGGATACGCTGCAACATCTACTGAGTAAGTCTGAACGGGAATGTTTTCTACCACAAAGACATTAGACATATTCAACGACCTGTGGCCATCAAGAGACGCAGCTCTAAAAGAAACAATAGATGTGACCTGCTAATTGGAACGATGCAAAGTGCTAAGCCTGTATTTAGTACTATCACAATCGAGATTCAACTGATTTGCTAAATCAGCTGAACAAAAACTGCTAGAAGAGCCAGTATCCAACAAAGCATTCACAATGACAGTATCATTAATCCTAACAGAGACGACAGGTAAATGAACATTCACTGCAGTTGACACATTTGCCTCAAAATTTTCACTTACATTTCCCTTCTGATCATTAACAACACTGTCACTTACATCCAAACCCATTTCATCTGAAGATTCTGCACCTGTGTTCGCAAGTAGATTTACATTGCTTGCACTACCACTCGACTGATTGAGATGCAAAAATTTGGAATGTCTCTCACCACAGTCAGAAATTGTACATTTGTACTGTTTCATACAGTCAACAGTTCTGTGATTATCCAACAAACACACATTGCACAAACTCTTATCAGCGACAATTTTCAATCTGGCTACAACACTCATGCGTTTAAACTCTTGGCAATATAACAGTCTATGATCACCTGAACATAAAACACATCTGCGTGGAGCTCTCTTTGTTGTGTTCGAGATTGAAGGCCCCACTGCGCCGGCAGAAAAAGAAGTTGTCATCTTTGTCGATTGCTTTGGCACATGCTTAGCTCTGCTACCGATATGACCATACACGGGATCATTGGAATCTTCAGCGGCCACGATCACAAATTCAACGAACTCCTTAAATTTGGGATACATCTTCGTGGTACGTTTCATTTTTGTGGCCCGTGTCACCCACCGATCCTGCAGTTTTAATTCCAGACGAAGAACAATGTCTGTGATGCATTTTTGGCTCTCGACTTCAGCCAGAGTTCCCATCTGTGAGAGCGTTTTCTCACAAGTCCGCAGCTCATCGGCTAGCTGTCGCAAAGCTTCTGGGGATGTAACACGACCACCGCTTCGTAGATTTTGAACCATTCGCTCGGTTACCAGATGGTCACTGCCAAACCTGCAGGCCAGAATATCCTTAGCATCCTGATACGCGCCATCAGTTTTCTGAAGGATGCAAGAACGAATGGCATTCTTAGCGTCTCCCTTGGTACATTCGATAAGGCGGGTCAATTTTGCTCTATTTGATGTTGGTACACTGTCTACAGCTTCATCGAACAGGGCAATGAAAGAATGATACGTGAGTGGATTGCCATCAAACTTCTCGATATCAACTTTTGGCATATTCATCATTGCCATGAAGTGCTGTTGAGCCTGAATAGAGTCAGATGGCTTTTCATCTTTCACACTATTAACATCACCACCATTTCAGTCTTTTAACCAGTCTTTTGCATATTTCATCTTTGCTACATATTCCTTCAGTGCTTTGTCAAAGTATCCATCACTGTCTTCAACAAGAGCATCGTCTTCAAGCAAAGCATGGTATTTTAAGTGGGCTTGTTCAAATTCATCAAATGCTGTCATTACTCGCTCCACATTTTCTTTAACTTTAGCTTCATTATCTTCAACAGCATACCTGTCAATACTGTTCATGGCCCTCGTCACCAGGGCTTTCTTTTGTCCTCGGACCTTCTTGTCTTCTACAGACATGATGACTTCCGCTGGTCCAATTTTCACTGATGACGTAATCTTTTTCACTTTTGAATGCTACCTCCCAGGGAAGGAACAACGAAAAGTTTACTTGTACTTCAGCACTTTTATTGCACACTTGAAGATCAAGGTTTCGAGATCAAGGTTTCAAGATCAAGGTTTCAAGATCAAGGTTTCAAGATGAAAAAGATTGTGCATACTCCTGGGTACACTGTAGCATCCAAGGTCTATCAAGATACTCATATACATAGTCAACCTTATGAGCATCAAAATTTAGTAAGCAATTTTAGAACATCTTCACATGTCCTGAGTTAAACTTCAACTAACTAAAAATTGCAGGATGCCCCACATGTGTAGGGAAACTGTGAATGCATCATGGAATACATGTTAAAACAATACATGTGCAATCCACAGCAATATCCAACACTCAATACAACATTGAAACATGGCAATTTATCACAGGTTGTGCAGAACAGCTGATCATGAGAAATGATGTGTGCAGTGTAATAGAATTTTATTATAATACATTTGTGTAATAATTAATGAATATATATTTAAATAGGCAAATTAAAAATGAACCATAGTGAATGTTACACTGTCCATGATGTGCTAAAATGAAGCATACTGGATCAGGTGGAACCCCTTGAGAGATCGAACAATATTTTTGGATTACAGCCCACATTCATAAATAACTTTATAAGACAGGTCACACAAATATAAATTAAAAACGCAAAATTTTGAGCTGTCTCAATTTGGATCAATAAGTCAACAAAACTCAATATTTTGAGCTGTAAGTCAACACAGCTCATTGTTTTGAGTTTTCTCAGCTTGAATACCTTAGTCAACATAGCTTAGTATTTTGAGCTATCTCAGCTCAGTATTTTGAGTTATCTCAGCTTAAAACATTAATCTATGTTAGCTCAATCAACTTGTGCAACCGTCTCACTCAATCAATTGAGCTGAATCAGTGCCACCGATTTTACAGTGTAAGATGCCCCACATGGAAAAGTCCAGGGGATTAAGGTCTGAGCTGGAGGAAGGCCAGAATTAAGTTTGCCACCCAGACGTCTCCAAAATTTCTTTAAGTGGAAATCCTGAACTTTCTTGGCCATATGGTATGGGGAACCATCCTGAGTATGCCTATAGTTGCCATTGGGGTCATTCACATCCAGCCATGGCAAGACATGACATCACTGGACCTAGTAGTAACCATCAGGTCGTCCCCTTTACTCGAAAGAAGAAGAAATTAAGAATAATTTTTCTATCTGAAGTTATGACTTCCGAAACCATTGCCTGAGCTGGATCCTTTGCTCAAAATATTCCATAGACATGTTCTATTGATTTTATATAGAATTTGCCATTTCTTCTGTTGACAACAACCAAATGTTTATAGTTTGAAAAAAGAATTGACTATCGAGCCATGCTTCCTAATATAGTCCATAATTTTTTTACCATTTCAGTCTTCTGGCCTTCACGGAATCAGCCGAAAGGTGTCTTTTAGGTCCTGACATAATAATGATGTCAGGCCAAAATCATTTTGCACAGCCACTCTGGCAGTCTTGAGGTCCACCTGAAGCTCTGCAACCATCTCTCTCATGGAGGTTGCAGGTACCTTGTCAGTTTTGTCGTCAGTAACTCCAGGAATGCTCCATTCATCTCTTAATTCACTCCACAAACTCTCAGACTTCCCTCTTATTGCTTTCCCATCATTGATTGCCTTCAGGATATTGTATTATGGTCGTTATGTCACTCTGACTATGTCAGGGATAGTTTTTTAGTCCATTTGTGCACGAAGCAAATCTGACCACCTCTTCCTTTTTGTCTCCTGAGGAGTCATTTTAAGTCACAGCTCATTCTAACCTTCCACAGGTATGGCTGATACCTTAATAATGATTATGCTGTATTGTTTTCACAATTTTCCTGCAAATGTGACATGCTTTTTTAGGACAAGGAAGTTCATGGAAAATTTAAGTTCCTCACCCTGTATATTCACAAAAGGCAGTCATCCCTGATACATTACTCAAACGTGTATTTTATGGTATATATTAGATTCATTAAAAAATATAAATCAGTGTCTGAAAAATTGATAATATCCTCTGGAGAAAATTTCTCGCAATGTTATCTAAAATCTTCATTTTGAACTGTGTTACACAAGCTTGGGAGAGCCAAGCTTTTGGTTGGAGTCATTTATATTTCATCTTAAGATATGGAACAGCAAGCTCGCCCATCAGCCAAACTCCAAAGTTTTGAAAGTTTACTTTTCTGTATATGTAAAATGTCTTCAGGGAAAACCTGTATGTTTCAGTATCTTAATGCCTTTAAAAGCATTCATCCTGAGATGATACTTTCTCTCATTTAAGGGAGGCATTTCACTGGAAGGTTTTCAAGTAATTGGCTTTTTTAAAATAATGTCTTGAAGGATTAACAAATGCAGCTTTTTCTGTATGTACAATTTTTACTTCGAAAATTGCCCTTTTCGAGTCATGACTGGAGTCCAGACACGTATCTGTGTCAGTGTATTTTGGGTTAATTAAACATTCCGTGGTTAAACTTGTTCTATAGTTTTGGCATTAGTGAGGTGAATGCACCATGAGCAAAGATATTCAGGACAAATTAATAAGGCCCGCATTTAGAAACACAGGCATTTGCAATGATAAACTGCAGCTCTTCTCTAGCATTTAAAAGCCTATTTTGTCTCAAATTTGTGATTTCATTACCATTCTGGGCATTGTGACCCTGGAGAAGTGATGAAATCACAATGTACAGTTGGAAGCAAAATTATTCGACCCTTTGATGTTTTTCCCATTAAATTCAATAGGTGACGAGTCTTGTAAAAATGAGTGTGGTGACATCAGTCAGCATCAAAACATGAAAAAAGGACAAAGTCATATATTAACAAGATATTGCAATACTGCTGTGAAGGAGACCTAAATCTGTTTGACAGTTTGCATTTCGCATGGGGGTAAAACAAATCTGCACCTTGCTACTGTTGGAATAGCATTGAAGTATTGAATAATTTGTTCGATAGTTTTGACCCATACATATAAAATAGTGTCTGCCAACCCGATTCAGTTTGCTTAATAGTACTTTCAATTTGTTGTCTAGTATACATCCACACTCACTTTTGCAATACCTGTTTTTATGGAAAATATCAAAGGGTTTGATTAATTTTACTGCCAAGTGTAACTGTTCCAAGCTTGATTAAAAACAACAACAATGCTATTCCAAAGGGATAAGCTCTGATTGCATGATAAACTCTGAAGTCGACATCTCGAGAAAGATCATTAGAAAAGGCAAAAAGAAAACATGCTTCACCCGTAACTATTTACAATCTATTTGTCAAGTTGTTTTAGGAGACACCATTTTTATACTACTGCTAAGTGTCAAATTTTTCTTCACCAGGCTACTGTCATTCATGAAGACTCTGTAGAGCACTCATAGGAATTTGTCATTTATTTGAAAGAAAGAAACAATAGATTTTCTCTTTTGGTCTACGCTTGTCACTACAGAGCAGGACTCTAGACTGAAGACAAACGGTGTTTGGTGGAGGATAAGGATTGGATGAGAGGGCAGTGCCTTATCAAAGACCATACACTTGTTGACTGGCTGACAAGCACGCAAATCCTGAATTCACTCATCAAAAGCGCCATTGTTGTGCTGAATGGTATACCGCAAGCATTTATAGTTGTGTCATGATATGGTGTGGTTTGTGGTTTGTTTGTGTGTTTAGGTTGAAAGGGATGAGTTAGGATAAAGAGGTGGATTGCAAGGCTTCTTCTGGTATATGTCTAAGTCTTGTCACTGTTAGAGTTAGGACATAACATATGCATTCCCATGTCAATTCATCCTCCTTTGAGTCACTATTAATTAATCAAGCAGTTCTTCACCTCTAATTCTGACAGCACAAGTGACAAAAAATGCCCTCACAAGATCACACAGCCCTAATCTCTCGCAGCATGAGGAATTTTATATTGTAAGTACTGACAATATTTCAGACCATGTTCGTGAATGTCAGTGATCTGATCATTTTAAGAAGTCTAAACCTATGCGGTGATGGATTGTTTATCTCTGCTTAATGAGTTTCCTGACGAAAAAAAAGTTTCACCTCTCTGATTGTAATGATTACAGTCAGTAAATTTGATATGCCAAACTAGTGGACTGTTGCACTGAGAAAATGACATTTTTTAAGTCATCATACTAACAGTTACTGTTTGTCATGATCAAACCCAATACTTTCAATGTCAACTGGATTTAAGGAGACTAATGCCGCTTGTTGGCGACTGGCAAATGAAAGGATTATGCTTCTGAGTTTTACTCTAGAATCAACTATAACAAATCAAATGGTCTTCTCATGATCACGACTAATCAAACAATCCCTATGTTTCTCATGTTAAATGCAGAGAAGATGACACTTCATCGACTATCATGAGTCTCAAAGTGCATCCTTTCTTTTGTATAACTAATGGATAGGCTGTAACTGTGCAAAGGGAAATGGTTGTAGGCCCAAGACAAAGTTAGTCGTTTATTTGAGGAGTACTTATTTCCTATTAGTATTAATGGCTTAATACAAAGAAAAAAGCACACTTATATAATTAGATAATTTCTTAAACCAAGATATAGTATGAAGAACTATGAGGCAGTTGACAAGTTAAGGCTTATCATTTATAATTCAAAACAGGGAGCTTACTTTGATATATAAACAGCTGAAGAGTAATCCATTTATGGGAAAATAAACTGGAACAATTATCCACTGATGCAGTCAACCAGTCACAGTCAATTTTTAAAGGATTATTTAATCTTTTGTTTCTTTCCTACTTGCTGTCAGTCCGGCTTCTCAGCTTTTTCTGACAAACTAATATAGACGTCATACATATTTTGCCATAGGCTAAAAAAATCATGTTTGCTGCTTGGTGTTTGGATTATATTCCTTTCTGTTCAGGAGATTCCTTTATGACACCAAATGCGCTACTTTGTAGTATTGTATATATTTTTTGCATCCATTGAATATATTATAACAGATCCATTGTACTACAGATTGGTGTCTATTGTTGCAATTATTAATCCCTTTCTTACTGAATCATTTCTTGTGTTTGGGGCTCACCATTTCAGCCAAATAAGGTCATGATGCTGTCACGTGACCAATAACAACATCAACGAGGCTGATATGAACGTCATTGATCGTAGCCAGACTAAATGGTCAATTGTATATTGAGAGCAACAAGCAGATAGCTCCAGTGCTAAGCATTACATTTAGATAATGTGATTTCTAAACACAATTTCGCCTCTGCTAGGATTGCTATTGAATTTATTGGCTAGATGGCTCAATTGCTTGAGATAAGAATTCGGTACAGCTTCCAACTATAGTCTCTACACAATATACATACTAGATTATGGTTATATGATGGTGTACTCATGTTACAATAAGCGACATATTGTGATAAAACTCTCTAACACATACAATCAGTTTACCTATTCATATAAATTCTATATAGCTTGACAGACAGATGGACAGAATGACAAAGAGAATCATTTATAGCAAAAAAAATCCACATCAATATTGCATAGACCAAGAAACGCAATGCAAGAACCTCATCATGTAACTGCCAAAACAATAAGCTAGAATTACAAAAGAATAACAACAGAAACAGTAGGCTGAAAGACAGAAGAACATCTTTAATGCATTGTTCATTTGCATGTAAGAAAAGGAAGGTGTCATATTCAAAGCAACTTCGGTTAAGAGCATTGTGTTCCTCAACTAACCCTTGTGTGTCGTAAACCTAAGGATATGTATCTGTTTGACAAGTTGTGAAAAAATGACCTAGTGTGATTCATATATTCTCCTGCTTATGAACTGTGGCTGTTGAAGTTGTTGTGAGACATTTCATACATAATTTATTGCTGTTTTGTTTTGCTGATTGACGTCATCCGTTTGTCAAACAATTGCTCATTGGTACAGTGTTGTTAACAGTTTTTATCTATTTTTTTACAAAATGATTAAAGTACTGATGTTATGTCTATATAATATTGTTTGGCAAATAGAACACAAACATATTGGCTTGTGTCTCAGAAGATTGCTTAGAAACTACATATTTCTAAGATAGAAACATTATCTCTTGTTTACAAGTTGAAAATATGCCACAAAAATCACCTGAGGTAATTGAAAAGTGACACCTTCACAGTTTTTTTCACAAGAACTGTAGCTCACAGGATAATGGCCGGATCATGTCATTCCCTGACGCACGCTACGTCATCATACAGCTGGGGGAGACAATGCTTTCCTTCCGTGAGAATTGGAACTGGCTGTCCCTCTTAGCTGAGGTGATTAGCACCATCGCTGTAAGACAGGCAAGGCATTTGACACCTGGACTGACTATTCGCGTGTCAAATAGCAGGGTGAAATGTACACGTTGAAGCTACATAGGTCTGTCGAAGGTGTTTGGCACAAGCCATTAACAAGAAAATGTAACACTGCAAGGTTGATTAAGACTTACCTGTGGTTCTGAGGTTGTTGCATGTAGAAGTTCCTTAAACTTACTTTCATAGGAACCCAGCTGCATTGGCAGTGCAGCAGAAAGGTGTGATGTGACGCAGAGAATAAAAATAGGTATAAATAGGTATAGGCCCACTGATAAAATTAATATGATACATGAATGAATAAATAGTTCAACAGTTGATCAATCAATAAGTAGATAGATAAATACACAGTGACTATAATATTAGGTAAGATGAATTGGTGATGAACAGCAGTGCTGCTTGATAGATAGAGAGCTCTAGCAATGTCAAGGAACATTCAGTAAATGTTGTTTGAGATATTCAATGGTTGATTTTTTTGTTCTTGAAAGTCAGTACTAAGTCAGATATCTAAAATTTATTACAAACGATAAACAATTACCATCCTGATAAGATATTAGGCACCCAGTAATCAAGCGCTCATTCCACAAACCACGGGATCCACCCTAGCACTGTGAGACAGCCAGGATGTTGAAAAGGGATGTTGGCCTGGTGAGCTATCAGACTTCCAATTTCCTCCTCTTAATTGTACTGCCGGAACTGTGGCAAGGAAAAAATCCAGGCGAATCACTAACTTTTGACTTCGGTTGCTCTCTCTCAAATGTCTGGCTGTCCCAGGTGCTTTCAATTTAATTGAAGTGTTCCAAGATACTTGATCTTTTAAGAAATTGGTAATTTTTTGACAGTGTTTGAAAGGTCATATTGGAATTGCATTTGGGACGTCATCTCAACCAACTCTGATATCTACATTGCCAATTTCTAACGCTGCTTCTGGCCATGCAACTGCTATTTAAATTTCTACTTACTTTCTGCTATAAAGCACTGCAGACACTACTACCACTACAACTACTATTAGTACTTCTACTACAAATTTACAAGCTGGCTGGTACCTTATTCTTTGTTTGCCTAATCAGATCCTTCCTTGCCTGCTTGCTGCTACTCAATTTCCCATCTTCTTGACTTTCTTATTTAATTTTCTGATATTACCAACAATCTCTGTTCTTCTAATTTTCTTCTTGACCTTCTTTCCTCATCCTTTTCCTTCTTATCACCTCCCTCTCCTTTAAACAGTATTGTGTTGGTGATTTCAATTTACCATTTGGTAGATCAGCAATCCTCATAGATAAGGGTTTCTTTCACTAGTTTATCTGAGGGCAGTGGCGTCCCTATGGGGGGGGGGCACGGGGGGCACGTGCCCCCCATATTGGACCTGTGCCCCCCAGGTGTGCCCCCATATGAACTTTCCAACTCTGGCCAAAATATACAGTTAGTATAGACAGTGCCCCCAGAGAATTGCGTGCCCCCCCAGGTGCCCCCCCCCGCTCGAGGCCGCCTAGTTACGCCACTGTCTGAGGGTGCCAGAACAGGTGACTTCAAGGGGATGTTGTCTCCCCTATCTTGTTTCGTACAAAAGTCTGTTTCTCCTTGATTCAGTCTTATCACAAATGGTCACATTTAACTCTGTATAGTTCTGTGTATGTCTCAAATACAGTTTCTCTGACATGAGGCTCAGTAACAGACCATGGGAGTACAGCTAAATCAGTTATATACTAGCTAGCAACTCTTCTAAGACTTACTGTATGAAATGGTATGGTCGTCTTCAATTTTGTGAAAATTTTCATAATGCTATGATTTTTATTTCATATCTCATTTTGTTTGTGTTATGATTTCAACAATAAAATACATTTTTATGGCAATTTTCTTGTTCTCTGTCTGTTCTTTTTCAAAGCTATTGAAGACACTCCTAGACAACCTGAGGCAATTTCAGAGCCATTTGGTCCTATTATCCCAGATTTATTTGCTGATAAAACTGCAATTTTTCCAGGTTTGTCTGATGCCTGGTTTTTCTTATAGAATTATTTTTAGCTATATCTCTCTCGTTTGTCTTCTCTGATTCATTATTTTATTAAATCCAACTCCTATGAAATTTCTTTGCAATCAAATCAGGCTCTTAATATGTTTACGTAAACAATGTCATTCAGAATTCATACATCTATTTCATTTTATACAAATTAATCTTGTTTCATCTTTGCATTTGGATATTTATTTCATGATTATCAGTAACAAAAGCTATATTTTCACGGACTGACGACAGTCTGCTGTACAGGCAGACAGATGAGAGAGGCTGCAGACCGATGAAATTCTAGTCGAATTGGGTATCAAATATGCTTCTGGGTCACTGAGACAGTTCCCTTTCTGGTTCGCACCAAGCGTTGGGGAGACCGGGGCTGGTTATCACAGGGGCAGGTTTTCACAGCGTGTAAAACTTAAAAATGCTACTATTTCTACATAAAGCATGCAGGAGCACTGCCATTCTGCATGAATGGCAAAAGGGGAGTGACTTAAACCTATCTGGTGAATATAAAGCTATATCATTCGAAATCTTGATGTCCTATTGGGCATTTTTTTAAATTCAGAATTTGGGGCAGGTTGTCACATTTTCGAGGCAGGTTGTCACATTCTTGGGGCAGGTTGTCACACTTTTGGTTATGAGCTCGAATGCAGGAAGTGGAGCTCTGTAGGGCAGATCTTGACCAAGAAATGTTATTTTGGACATATGAGGAATCCTTTACTTGCCCAGTGAAGACCTTAACAAACATGCTACTGTGTACAAGGGTGCTACAAATGAAGGCTTACCAATCAGTAGGAAAGCATTCTGATCTGGAGTAGGATTTAAAAAAAAATGTATATATAAATTTGAAATCACAAGTGTGACAACCTGCCCCGCCTTTTTGTGACAAAAACAATGATTGGTTGAGCTGTGTGACTCCATAGTTTAGTGCAATGAAAAGTGTGACAACCTGCCCCTGTGACAACCAGCCCCGGTCTCCCCTACCGCAGCAGAAATGTTCTGTGGCTGCTTCAGAAATGCATGTATGCAGATTTTTAGCAGAACATCAATGTTTTGATACCTTTTATTTTGTGCATGATGACTCAGGTTGACAGTGTCCCCATGTGCCTTTCTTTGATTGATGTGATACCGTGTATATGGAAACTGCAAATATAAGTAACGTCATAAAATTACACATACTGAAAAACATATCTTTTCTTTTTTATTTTATCTGTATTTAACATTTGTGTTTTAGAATTTTTAATGTGTTAAAAATATGTTTTTATCTATATTTCTCTGTTGTCTTGTTTATGTTACAGTCCTTGTCATACTTACGTGGAATCTGAAGTTCTTTTCTATGCTGTTGAACTGTGATGTCAGAGATGACTCTATTCTAGCATTGCAATATATGTAAATTAACTACAAGCTGTGATGTCTTTTTAAACTGGGTCAGATTCCCCAGCTTCTAACCAATGTGAATCCACTAAACTGAGCATCACAGTTTCAACTCAGTGTCATAGTGAAAATTGGGTCTGGGAAAACCCATGCAAGTTTGACATCACAGCCTCTCAGCCAATTGGCTGCCAGAACAAATATACATAACATAAGCCATGTGTTTACAAACAAATTGTCAAAGCCTTCTGTTTATACCAACTTCCATCAAAGTTCAAAGTTGTAAGTTAGCAAGTTTGTAGATTAATCAAACAACTCTGTGGGGATTATAACAGTACTTGTCTACTGTGAATTCTCACAAAGCTGCCCTTTGGTAGGATTAGACTGGTGATTGCTGTGATAAATCATTGGGATCACAAATGTAATGCTTCCTTCAATATATTAATGTTTGAACTGTGATGCGTAGTTTACTGTCAGCCCATTGGCTATCAAGCTGTGATGACATAGTTGTAGGGGCTATCCCAGATAAAACTCTCACTCTGACACTGTGTTGAAACTGTGATGCTCAGTTCAGGAGGATCAACATTGGCTAGAAGCTGGGGAATCTGACCCAGTTTGAAATGACATCACAGCTTGTAGTTAATTTAGATATATTGCAATGCTAGAATAAAGTCATCTCTGACATCACAGTTCAACAGCATAGAAAAAAAACTTGAGATTCCACGTAAGTATGACAAGGACTGTAATGCCGTCTCTGTAAGGGCCTTATTGGAAACCAGGTTGTGCTGAAAAAGCTACCCTGGTTAAATAAATGCATGATGCAGCTCATAAATTTCTAACAGACATTTAATGAAAAAAAATAAAAATCGGGGCTGCTAGATCAGTACATGAGTAGTATTAGCCATCACTCAATCCCCTTTGAAAATAAGATGCTTGTTAATCGGCAGTAACATGCAATCTCAGCAGCAAATGAAAAGCCTTTTCTTCCTGAGTCACAGGGTCCTATTGAGCTGCAAAATTGCGACTTTGATAGCCATTTGTTTTGTTGATAGTAGGATATTACACAACAATGGTTTAAGGTCTGCCATTCTCTCCAATGTTGTCAAAACTTGAATCAAAAATTAAAACCGCTGTGCTATAGCCCTGACAACTGTCAGCGTACCTGGTACCTCCTACTTCAGCGATTATGTTTTCTAAAGAAAGTATAATTCAAAAAGTTTCACCTTCACATAATTCATAAGTGAACCCAGTGAACTGTGAGTAGGCTAATCTTGCTATTGGATTACGAGTCAAATTTCCTCTCATAAAAGCACGATAGCTGGTAGTGATAGACATTGGCATTCATGATCCCTCTGCTACAGTGTAACCCCACACAAGAGTGAGCTATGCACTGGCAGAAGCCATGAAGTGAAAAAATGATTAGCCCAAATGCCTGACCAATGGCTGCAGTGTTTCAGTGCTTATTAATCACCCCATGCCCCATGGCCATGTGCTGTTATTCTGTAAGCCTGATCAGCCCTCAAGTCCCTGTGGAAAAGAGGGTTGGTCATGCAAAAAGGGCATAGAGTCTAAATTTAGCCCTTGGCACCTGTGGCTCATGTTGGGTCCAATGTTCCTATCCAGGGCATCACACTCCATTCCGTATTGTTTCAGACAGATACCTTCAGCTATTATTCCAAGTTAAGTTGCTATATTATGTGTGTCTGTGGAATGTTTACAGAAAACGTTAAAACGACTGATTCCTGCCAACAGCGTAAGGTCATCATAATTTAAAGCTATTTAACTGGATTATAACAACACAGCAGACCTCATAATTGGCTGTGAAACTACCCATGTCATGCTAAAGTTTGTTTGTTTGTGTTTTACGCCTCTGCAGCACCTTAGTGGGCTATATCGAGGCAGGCGATCGCCGTATGATGATGAGATGAGAAGACTGTGAGTCTGGCACATACCCTATTAATTCAGGGATGCCCAGGGTCCTTCAGTTGCCCCAGCATAGAGCACTGAATATAACCCGCCTCCATTTAATGTCCCATGGGCTCGGACTAAATTGAGTTCCGGGGGTCATGCTAAAGTATACAGCATCTTAAATTTTGTGACTGTAAGCCTTACGAGACTATCGAAGGAATGAATATAAAGTCCCAAATTTGCACAGACACACAACGATTAGCCCTCATATTGACTTTTGTACATTTTCGTCAGACCAATCTCCCAATTAAATTAATTCAATAATCTTATAATGTCATTATGAGGGCAAGGTATATTTATTAAATTTCTGTCTTGCATTTCATTGCGCTCAGATTGTGGTAGTAGTACTACAGGAACCGTTTTCTTGAGCCCTTTAACAAACATGCTTCCTTCCACTACAGCAGTTGACACCAATGCATATCCAATAGCTTTACATCTCTTGTTTTCATTAAATCACTTTAACGAAACTGCTTTGTTAATTATTAGCGAAATTGTTCACGTTGGATGATAAATGATCCTGATAATTAAGTATAATTTTTAAAAATTAGGGGAATTTGTTTTGATGGAAAACCAAATACTCATTTTGTTATGGCCTGATAATTACAGCATGACAAAGTTCGTCAAATCCAGGTGAAACTGTCAACAAATCTTCTCAAATTGATAAATTACTGTCGGTTTTCTATTTGGAGAAACAGCCAAACCAACCCTTAATTAGTTAAAATTGCAGATAGCGGGTGCGTGGTTATTAATAGAGTCCTCACTTGCTCCACAGAAAGTTTGTGGTTGCATTGGTTCAAACTTTTGGTGATGAATCCAAATTTACTTTACAAGCTTGCTGTTAGTCCGTAGATATTACTTGCTGACCCCTTGTATTTGTGTATTAGTTTCTCTGTTGGAAGACTTGGTAGGTAAAGAATCCACATGTCGGAAAATATTCAACTGACCACAGCTGATCATTGGTCTAATGCAAAATACAGACGTTTGTGCTTTCATACTGACTTTTTGGTTTGACATTGATCCTAAATGGGTCAGACTGAACCAGTTGACCGGGATACAGTATGTAAAATCATCATTTAGCTCAGGTCACAAGACTTTTTACTTGATTGGTTCTCAATCCTGATCCTCCGTTCATTTGATTCGTCAACTGCCATGGTATAATAACAAAATTGTTGTCACAAAGTGGTAGATAAGCCTAAGAAGGCTGGGTAACATCGTTTTGTGATATCATTTCTTCTGTACATGTGCCTGCCACTATAAATAAATTAAATGCAATACAAAAAAAATATTAAATTTTGTAACTGTAAGCTTCACAAGAATAGACCTATTGATGGAACGAAAATAAAACCAGAAATTTGCACAGACATACAATGATGAACCGTCAGGTCGAGTTTTGTACATTTGCGTAAGACCAATATCTCAGTTTCATGAATAACCTTGTAATGCAATTATGAAGATAAGGTATAAGTTTAATTTCTGTCTTGCATTTCATTACAGCCTGACTGTGGTAGAATTACATTAAACAATCTCTTTAGCCCTGTATAGTAAAATGCATAGGCCCCATTAGATTTGAGTCCACTAGAGTATCTATAGCTCCTTAGAGAACTGCTTCCTGTTCCGGTCAGGCTTTTACCTTCCTCCCTGGAGAGCACATCTGTGTGCAATCATGCATGCCCATGAGCTTTGCTGCTTGCTGAACCTGATAATTGAGATTTAACATTTTTCTGTGGTCCGGTTTATATGCTCTTACCTTAATTTTTCCCTTACCCTATACCTTTTCCTCCCATTCACCTCTTTTTCTGGTGTACATTTTGCCCTTTCCTGTCAGTAGAAAATAGAAATCTGACAGATAATTGGCAACACACATGAATGCCTGTAATACAATGACTGTTACTTCCGCTCGTGTATTTGGCCAAGCGCTTGACATCGAATCAGAATGTTTGACGAAAGTAATGTCGGGAATAGTTTTTGAATTTGAGAAGATTTTTTTCGAGTTTCACCTGGTTTTGATGTTTTGTAGCAATAAATTAATAAATTGGCCATAAGAGAAGGAATCATTAATTTCACCAAAACTGAGCACTAAATTATTTATTTCATAATCACAACCTATCTATCTATCTAATCTATCTATCTATCTATCTATCTATCTATCTATCTATCTATCTATCTATCTATCTATCTATCTATCTATCTATCTGTCTTAATTTCTGTCTATAACAATCTTTCTTAATTGTTTGTTGTGCCTTTGCTTTATCGAACAAGTGTTATCCACATGTCAAAATCAGCTGCTGTTTCATTACATATATTTCATCCACCTCCTTCAACTTCCCAGCCCCGCAAGTTAACCCCTGCAGTCAGAGGTGACTTGAATGCTTCTCAACAGGTTTGACCTTCTTAACCCAGGTAGATACAGTGAGGAATTACAAAGAATGAGAAGGTGAATGGTATGAGTAGTATAATTCATATTATGTTGTGGGAAATTCTGCTTTAAATATCCAAAGTCTCTTCCATACATATGATTTTTATCATCAAATACCACAGAATGAGCATGCACAATTCTTGAAGAAATATATCATTTTATACATGAGATGTGGTATTATTAAAAAAAAATTGTTTTCTTCTCTATATTGAATTGTCAATATAACTTTCCCATGGTACAGACACAGAACTTTCAATTTTACCAATTTACAGAAATGGATCTATATTGTATGCTTTGTCTGTGGGATAACACGATTTTGACGACATGGAACAGATGGCTAAATTGTGTATGTTGAAAATGGCCAGGGAAGTCATGTCCCTACATAGAGCTATTTCATAAAATTTGTAGATGTCTCTTAGAAATTCATGAATTTTTGCTAAAGTCTGAGTGGGTGAGATAGAGGATTACTATTTCAAATCATATTAGTCTCCAGTATCTCACAAAGCGTCTCTTCAATGTTTATGTAAAAAAACATAAAAATGCACATAAAATAACACATTGTAACCTCTTATGGGTTATTACTAATGGCTCTATAGAAAGATTATGATTGATGAAAGAAGATGAGAAAGACATCTAAGGCACACAGACAGATGGATAGATGTATTTGTTGAAAATATACCAGATAGATAGATAGATAGATAGATAGATAGATAGATAGATAGATAGATAGATAAATAGATAAATAGATAGATAGATAGATAGATAGATATAGGTCATTTTGTGCTCAATGTTCATGCACTCAGTTGGCTTGTTAGGACAGGAAATAATCTTGAGCACACAATAATACTGCGAATGATAATGAAGATACTGTCAAACGAAGGTTCACTGTATGTACATATAGATAATAGATGTGTGTAGATGGATAGATAGATACAGTGAGGAAAATAAGTATTTGACCCCCTACCATTTTTTCTGGTTTTGGCACTTGTGCCTGCTCTAAAAATCTGAAATTTCTCAGGTAGATTCTGTCTAACATTAGAAGACAGGTAATGCATAAAAATTAAGTGAAAGAAGCATTATGTAATATATTTGCATAAGAATCCCAATAGTCTTCGGAAATAAGTATTTGACCCCTTTGTTTGCTAAGGGTTTATCACCGGACTTTTACAAAATGAACACTTGGAAAAATATTATAACTGAAATTTATTGCAATCAACACCTATTTCAATTGTTTTCCCCAGTTTCATTTAGCCTTTTATGCCTTGAATTGCACCTCGTAATTTTTTTTTGCAAATTCTTCATTTTGAAGATGAAGAGTTGAAAAAAAATAATCCCAAGACACAAGAGACTTGATTTTTGACTGTCACTAGTCTGGTCTTGGTACACAGACCCTATGTAATGATCTAGGGGTCAACATTTCAATAATTGATGCCATTGTGTGCAAGTAAACAAAGGAAGAAATAAGCACTGGAACATGCTGGTCTGCAGTGCCACGCCAATCTCACCTACACAGGTGTCCATGAATGCAAGAACCATTTTAGAAAGTCCTAGACTAACCAACAATGACTTAGCAAAAGCTCTGAAAGCAGCCCTAGCAGTCTGCAAAAAGGAAATTTCCTTTGGCAAGAAACTGTGCCTCTTCGGTATTTGGACACGTTTGAGTCCATCTTTGTGGACCAGAGAATAAGCATTAAAACAGCAGTAACATCACGAAGTGGGGAAAACAAATAGCCCCTCACAGTTTGAGTTCCATCTGCCTTTCTTTGCAAACAATCTATTGTTTCACTGTTTGCCATGAGTCTGTAGAATGCATAAAAAGTAAAGTGGACTTTTGTATGAAGATTGAGTGTGGAAAGGTGGTGCATCATTGCTTTAAATCCCCTTAAAAATACTTTACATTGTGTACTAAAGGTCTAGTTATAGTTTCAAACTAGTTTTTAAAATTCAGTCGAGGAGATAATAGAAATATTTTTTAGGCACAACACACAATTCTGATATCCCTAACAGTCTGAAAAAAAGGAAATTTCTTTTGGCAAGAAACTGTAATGTACCTCTTCAGTGTTTGGACACTTTTGAGTCCATCTTCATGCACCAGAAAATAAGCATTAAAACTGCAGTAACATCACGAAGCGGGAAAAAATAGCCCCTCACAGTTTGAGTTCTATCAGCCTTTCTTTGCAGCCATTCTATTGTTTCACTGTTTGCCACATGTCTATAAAAAGGAATTAAAAACAAAGTGGCTGTTAGTATGAGGATTATGTGGGGAAAGTGGTAAGTTATTGCTTAAAATGTCATAGAAATGGATTAAAATAGACTTCAAATGGATAGAACATGGCTTGAAAATATAATGACCTGTTTATTGAGACTGTATAGATTCTATGAATAAATGGATGACTTGAAGATGCAAGACACCGATTTGCTTAAGAAAGTATATTACATTTCTGAATAATCTAACAAATACTTTTTGGAATATATATACGATTTAACTGGGGACTTAATATAGGCTTAGAACCAGAAAGAAACTGATAATTTATGTGTGGTATTTTCCTTGAAAATCTTGTTTCTAAAGTCGGAAGCAAGACATAAGTTCAACAAAATTTACAAAAGGAGTGTTTATAAGCAATTTTGACATGATAGTTATATTTGAACTATGTGATTGTACAGCAAATAGTAGACCGCTTCTTTGTCACGATAGTCCGAGAGATTTAAAAGAGCCCTCTTGCAGGATTGACCATTGCCAGTACTTAACATGCTACCCGCCCAGAGTATTTTGAAAGTCTACCTGATATAGTTTGTAACTTTGACATTTTCTAAAGTCACAAAATCTCTGTTGTTCAACTGTGTGGATTAATTAACTACAGGGTGGTCACAAAAAAAGTTACACTTATGAGTATTTTTTGGATAATGCTCATTGTAACAATTACTTATTTTTAAATGCAAAGATAACTTGTATGGCAAAGAACAACCTTTCTAGAGATTATTTATTCATTCGGAGGTCCTTTTCGACTGATGACTTTTCTACAGTGAGCCTAAATCATGCAGAGGTGTGAAAAATGTAACTTTGTGTCCGTTTTTCCCGTATAAACTGAATGCAAACCTTCATTGGGCAACAAAGGTCTGTGGTGTCTTGCAGGGATCCACCTCTAAATTTGCCCACCCAGAATAATCACATTGATTGAAATCTTGTGATAATAGGGGCCATATTGTCCTGCCAAGATACTTGACAGAGCGAACGTTGATCCAGTTCTGGGCTTTCCATGAGAGTGTGGCTGATGCCCCATCTTGTTTGAAGATCAAATTATCTGTATTCAGACGCTCTTTTAAGATGTTAATATATGTACTTTTCCTGAGATTATAGCACCCTGATCATCAAAGTTCCGACAGCTTCATTTTTAAATCTTAAAATGGCCATAATGCTGGCTGAATTTGCTCTAGCACCTTCTGGTTTGCTCTGAATTGTGCCTCTGTCTTCTAATTTTCATTTTATGTCATATTTATTCTGTCTTGTGAGGCTCAGTTGCTTCAAAATTACTGACGGGCCACGATCAACCCAGCAGAGTGGAAACGCAGGAGCATTCCTGGCTTCCTTTTTGTCTGCTATCAAAAAAGTAATAACCCGTTTTAATCATTAACCAATTTTCCAGAGATCTAACATACTTGGCTTGTATACACAATAAGTATCCAGGCACTGACTCAATCATGGCCTCCTGGAAAATGACATATCAACTGTAAAGTTTTTGTGTGACCACCCTGTAGGGTCAGCAAACTACTACATTTATGGAGAAACTGAGTATAGTATTTGATCAATTTATTTCAATTTGTAGAGAAGAAAATATCACATGTAAATTTATGGAGACATTGTTTAACTTTGTTCCCTGGCAGCTTCTCACAAGCCTGTTGCTTTAAAGTGACCTTCTATCAGCTGCTCGAGTGGCCAGTGCCCATCAAGCCAACCATCTCAGTTCTGTTTTATGTCCCTGGACAAATGAAGTCTTCAAATGGTCTGGTATCATTTTGTTCACTTTGTCTGGCCTATCTATGGTGTGCCAGGTCTTTTCCCACATTGGGCACTTAAATATTATGACATTGTATGTGGCTAGGAGCAAGACTTAGTGTTTTGGTAATCTGCTAAGTGGGGCATCTGCTAAGTGGGGCATCTGCTAAGTGGGGCAGCTCTAATGCAACAACAATACAGTTATACATTAGTGTTGTTTGATATATAATGGGGTATTTTGTAACGGTTTTGACCATCCTGATCAATGTTCTCACAAATCAGTTTGGTAGAAAGTGAATCATCAAAGATGGATCTACAAATTATACATTGGGGAACTTTTCAAATCAGATATCATTGTGGCTCATTTTTACCACATCTACCTTAAATATTAAAAGATTTTTACTATTTCTGTTACAGATATTTTTGTAACTTTATTGTCTATAGGGTACATACGAACAGACGTTTCATGGACATATTTTTTGTGTAATGACCCCGTAACAATTGCAAAACCTGTTTTGTACACTGAATTTTGTAGAAGCCGACATTGTTATCTCCCACCAGATTCTGATTCTGAATCAGCCTATACTTACTCTTAATCCATTGGGTCAATTCAAATCCCAGACTAGTTTACAACAAAGTGAGACAAGACTGATGACCGTCTGTTTCAGCAAGGCTAGAGGTGCAACTATTCAAAATACAACAGTTGCATAATTGAATGAGAGAAACCACCTGCAGAGATTCCGTAATGCGACTGATGTAATATTGAAGAGACGAATAGTCTCAGGAGAGAAGAGATTTTCTTACTGTAGAAGAATATTTTAATGGAATCTGCATAGTCCATGTGTCATGTATAATCTTCTTCACAGAGATGTGACACTACAAATTTTGAATTAAATTTTGGGTTTATGTTATTGTAGACTTAAGTTGTGATGGGTGATCAAAAGCTGTTCTACTGCCAGTGCTCTCTTCATTTTCATCTTGGCATTACTTCAGTATTCTTGGCATGACACTTGAACCAAATTCCCAAGCTTCCAAAGCAGCCTCGCAAATATTGCGTTTCATTTACAGGACATATTTGCTTGTTTGAATTAATCATTGTAAGCCATTTACCATTCAGTGTAAATTACTCTTTGTTTGGCTTGATTTATGAGACTAGCATTCCATTTGTAAAAATTATAAATTTGATTATGAATTTAATCAGTGGTGTAGAATTAAAACAAAGGAATTCTAATCAAAGAAAACCCAAAGGATATCACAATACACAATAATTTCCTGAAACTAAACAGATTTCCAAATACAATTAACAGTGTGATAAGAATAAAGCTAAGAATAAAGCTAATCCAGCGATTCCTCATTTTGAATGGAAACTCAGGCCTATTCAAATAATTAATTTTGGTGATGATTTCATGATGGTAGGGAAGAGGGGGGTTTGAACCAACTACACTGATTATGCAAACCACTGTGCTAAGAATCAGACTTGATCGTAAAAACCAGTGACTGCTTAAATGTGTAAAACAAACTCCCAATTTTAAAGGAGTTTATTGAAAGTAAACATTCCTGCTGAACTGACTTAAGCGTAGACACATGTCAGGTGCAGCAGGGGCGGACTGGCGGCATTTTGGGCCCGTGGCAAAATAACTCACCGGGCCCTTACGTCTGTACCGTCGGCGCTATTTCCAATTAAAAAAGAAAAATTCTACAGGTCTAATTTGGCAAATTATTTGGTTTAGGGCGTCCACATGTATTTTTTGACACATAATCATGAACTTGACAGCAAAATTTTGCTCCTTTCTTAAATTTTTTATTTTTTGACATCTTGTAGGCCCCCCTCAGGTGATGGGCCCGTGGCAGTTGCCACTTTGCCACATAGGCCAGTCCGCCCCTGACTGGTGCAGGCCTTATTAAGCACATATGTCTCTATCGCATGATTGGAGTATGTATCTTCGTGCCGTGAGACTAGATTTCAGCTGTGTCAATGTTAAGTACAAAATGTGCTGTTACCTAATACATTTGAACATCATGTCTTGTTGTGTTGGACTAAGTGCACTGTTATGTCTCCTCTGAAAAGGAGTTTTGAAGCATGCTGGTGTCTCCAAGGAGATCTCTTCTGAATACTCGTTTCCTTTTGTTGCTTTTTCGATGTTTTGTTTCCAAAAACTCTCACAAAATTGTTGTTTAAGAAATGTTTTTTAGAGCAGTCTGTCTACTTATGCAAGGACAAGGTCATACAAAAGAACATCTTAAAAATTGTAATGTTATCTGTATGTAAAGTATATAACTCCTGAGTTGTGATAGATAGACAGTGTATCCTTCAATGGCAACTTTAGCCACTCTCGAAGACCTATTGGTGAGATAGCCTACATGTATAGGAAGGTGAGATGGAGTCCTCAGCATGTTATTGCTATCTGCTTGTCTTTCTTCTTCTGCCTCATGTATCAGTCTATTCTGGTAAGGCATCTGTCTGTCAGTTGTCTGTGGTTAGCTTTTTGTCAGTATGCATGTTGGACTGTCAGAACAATTTATTTGTTTTATCCACACCCAATTACTTTACTTGCTTCACCTCATGTCTCTATCATTTCGCTCTCAAGATCTGCTTCCCCCGATGCAATACGACAAAACTCTTCCCCTTCTATTTCGCATGACGGGCCTTTGCACTGTACAGAGTGCTAGTTGTCATGTTTTCAATACATTTCTGGGACCAATTACATGCCATCTGACAATTTCTACTATGACAATAATTTGTGATTGTACACATAATTGCAGGGACAAATTTCTGTTCAGCGTAGAAATACTGACTTGACGCAGCTCTCTCCTGAGCAATAGTTAAGTGCTCTTCCAAATTAATCATAATTATGGGGAAGCAAGCTATTACTACAAAAGAAGGAGGCTGACATTCTCTTCTGATATAATCACTGTAATATAATCATTCTACCAGTCTCTGATTAATAGCTAGACATAGTTATGGGATGATTTTCTGTCTCATTATATAGCTCTCCATCTGTCTTTTCCAGCTGATAATTGCAAGGGAAGATATCAAAATTGTACAATGATTATGTTGATTATACTCATGAGTCAAAATGCTATGTTTCGAAAGTGGCTCTCTGGTTTTTACATAATATACCTTTCTAGCATTTTGTTAGTGTGTAATTATGAGTTGTAAAAAAAAACTACCCGCGATGCATAATAATCACCAATTATTTATTCCATGTCTAACTAAGAATTCACTGCGCTCAAATAATAAGAGCATGAAATCCCTCTACCTTTCATGTTCCTCTTCAAAAATGAAGACAGCTGCATGACTCAGATGCACCTATTTCTTTCATCTTTGGTAATGATAAGGACCTTTGTCTGTTTTCAAAGTTGTAAGGCCAAATAGTTTCATTATCATGTCAACCCACATACATGTTGTTCTGCCAAACCCTGTTCATCTCAATTTTAAACTTCGGGAATAAAGTGAAGGTTTTCAAAATTCTGCCTGTAATTCTGCATATTTATATTTTTTAATTGATTTACTTAACGTTGCATTTTTTACACAAATGGAGATTGTCAAGCAAGTAAAATGGTAAAATTAATATATTAACATTTAGAAAAAAACACAATTTTAAAAACTTGAAAACTATCACTCACTCATTGTTTGTGTCAATAATAACTGTTAACTTCTGTGGGCTGTGGCAATGTATGTCCTTCCATTTTTTGTGCCAGTCTCTGCATGACAAAGCCAAGACAGCAAAAACCATCTTTAGTATGCCCTGAGGCCTTTGTTGACAAAGTATACTATGCAGGGATCTGCATACAATACTTCTGCATGTCATGGTTTGCTTGGCGAATTTGTTGGGCAAAGTTTTAAGCTGCTCTGCTTATAGCATGCTCCCATTTTGGGCATTCTCTCCACATTCTGCATTGCATATTTCACTGGATCAATAGCAAACTCTAGCAGTTGGAGAAAACTGCATGACATGAAGCAATGGCACTTCTTTACCTGCTATGGAGTTTCAAGGACAGCTCATTGTTTTTTTCTTAATTTTTTTGGCACAGATTACGGCAGTTTAGCTCTGCAGTTTTGAGTCACAAACAACAAACTAAACAGTTCAGCAGAATGCCAAAATCCATAAAAGACTGTGATAAACTTGGGTGCTTAAAGACAGCTCTTCGTAATTATAAATATAAATGCATGTGTGGATCATACGTAAGATGTTTCTTTTATGCCTCCCGACAATTTTCACGTTTTAATATTTACATGCTTTTAGTAAAGTCTTACCATGTTTTAATGTTTTTAATATTTTACGCTTGTACATACTGTATATAGTATTTTTCGGTAAAAAGCAGTTTTCTGCTTGTGTTTCTTGTTTTATAATTGTAATTCCGACTATAAATAAAGTTTTCTTTTTCTTTTATCTTTATCATAAGGTGCAGTGTCAGTCAGTTAAATATTTTGATGTAAAACAACAGAAATGGTTATATTCAATTTCATTCACGAAACAATATAATATATCATTTAGCTTTACTGTAAATAATTACCCTTCTTGGGCAATAACAACCCCATCAGTGCTCACCTAAATAAAAGTGTATCGGAAGTGCAAATCACAAAAAAAAACATATTCAAGATGTTTTGACATTTCGTATATTTCAGGTATGATAAAGTTATTATCGTTTTCATAGCTACGTGTTTTTCAAGTTTGCAATTTGCTTCATTCCAAAACTCTGATGTCAGAGATTTAGTAGAATTTATTTCGTTTATTACAAGCACAGATTGCAGGAAACTGACAAAGTGCAGTGACACATGGATGATGTATGTTTAACTCTGCACTGTAACTGAACCAAAGAGACTTCTTAGCCTGAAAGGAGAGTTGCAATTACTGACAAAAAATGTTGTGTGATATTGTGATGACTGGTGTCCTGTGAAAAACAGCAACACATTTTGTTTGGAAAACAATTAATGAGGTGCAACATTCAGCTTAAATATGCGTTGTTTGTTGGGTTTTGCACAAATAGTAACATTGCCTGACAGTTTTAAATTCCTTTGTCATTAACTGTGATGTCAAACTCTGAACTGATATGTCAGATTGAAGATTAGACCAATCACATTGACAGATACCCGATGATGTCATGGTTTAACTGCAAAACGAAGTTTTCAAAAAACACATAGCTATGAAAACGATAATAACAAAAATCTGCTTTATGTATTAAACAGATTATGATACAACATTTTAGAAGCCTTTTTTTTATAGAAAGCCTTCTGTGTTGCCTAGAACTACCAAAGAACAGATGAAGTATATGAATCTATAGGTCTCTTGTGCAGTGGCCGTTCCTTAACATTAGTATGCCCTGTGAAGTGGCTCCTTTTTGCTTCAAGAGTGTATGTTTTTGTCTCTCGGATGTTATGGCAGTAACCTGGTTTGATGTAAATTTGATGATGCTCTGCCTCAAGAAAGCTGCCTTGTTGTTGCAATGGTACCTTGTTTTAATTCTCTGATTTTTATTATAATAAACTACAGAGATGAAAATGAAATCTCAAAAGGAAAGGAAAAGTTGGGAATGAAAAATGAATAAAATCTAGAAAGATAAATATATACATAGTTTAAGTTATTGTTCATCGTTCATAAAGTAAAAGGCAAGACACCAACATCAAGAAAATTGGTAATGGCAGAGAATATATATTTATTTTAAAAATAAAATATAAAACAAGAAAGATAAAAAAAAACAAGATTAATGCGTAAAAGAAATTAAAGCAGAACAGCCACATTAGAAATCCAAAAATATCATAGCAAAAAATATTTTAGGCGACGTCACAAATTTTCAGGGCAAACGATGTAGGAAGTACTGTTTAATAGAAATAGGAGAGTGTCCCGATTCACCCAAAACTATGGGGTGAATTGGGACAGTAGTTTTTTTTATGTCAAAATCATTGAAAATTGAAGTTATCTTTCCATGCTCCTAGAGATAGTTGGACCTTGACCCCGGACATAATTTGACACCATATTTTTGTTTCTATGATAACTTATGTCCATGCCATGACAGAAAAAAAACCCCAATTCTGTCCCGATTCACCCCATATTACGGTAGTCTTAAATAGTTACCCCAGTAGGATGACATCTGTATTCCAAAAATCCAATTGCCCCTCTGGATTGAAAGAGAAAATCGCATTGGAAGCCGAAGTTTTAGAGGGCAGATCACATTATATCTAAGCATGTTTTCATACATTTCTATGCATGCAGCCTTAGGGATTTAACTATACTGAATAAGGAAACTATTTTTGTTTTTTTGCTTTACTTTTTTTTTCAAGGGAGGTTGATGCAACAGAACCATGTGATATACAAATGGTATTGAAAGAGAGGTTCATATTCTTGTTTATTGACATCCAGTAGCTTGGGCACCATGTTTAGAGCTGAAAAAAGAACTTACTTGGCTGTGCACAGTCACCCTATCAATCATTTATGATCGCGTGACTTGTGGCTAACTTCCGGTCACATGACCTTGATCCTGGAAAGGCAAAATACTGAGTGACTGACCTAAGAGGATTAAATGTGGTAGCGAAAAATGTATGGGACACATCTCAGTGCCTACTATAGCCCTCTCGCATACTGATACCATCCTATAGACATATCCAATGTAATGTAGTGCCACCTTATGCCACTGCCAGATAAAGAGGGAATTGCATCTCCCTGTAAGAAGTGTCTACATCGATATGTCAGGGTCATTCCATGTCAAATCACCCAGATTTAGAAAAATGCCCCATGTGACCCCTTCAGGAAAAATTGAAAAATTTCACAGTTTTTCACTTACCAGATATAGGCAAACTTGCAAAATTGAAGGTCTGTGATTCAAAAACTCACTGAGATAGGAGCCCTTGAAATTTAAGGCTATTTTTAATTTTTTTCGAAATTGTGGTTTCAGCCAACTTCAGAGGTGTATAACTCCCCAAATAACAATACCACTTATTATATATCGTCACACTGGAACTACCTCCACCAAAATATCTCATATTTGACATCAAACTCATATTATGGTTCTGGCTTAGATGTGTTTCTACAGGGGCTCAAAGATGGGCAAAAGTGCAAAATCGCCGAAAAGGTGCCGTTACTTATTTGTCAATTTAGAGAAAATGGTTAGTGACTCAACCAAGTAAATTTTTTTCTGGCTTTAATAGGACCAAATGAGTTCTTCCAATTTATCAGATAAGCTTTACCTCTCAAATTGTTGCTGTGAATTAATTTTGAAAAATAAAAATTTTGTAATATTTGCAAAAATGCCTGTTATTCAAACCTCAAAATGACCTGGTTGACAGTTAACCAAAATTTTCAAACTTTCTCAGTAGATTTATGTATAGATTGAGGTGGTATTCACAAAGTTTCAGCTTTAAGATAGGACTCCTTCTATTTTTAATATTTTATTTAAAATAATTCAAATTTCATTACATTTTTTTCAAAATTGTGTTTTGGCCAACTTCAGAGATGTATAACTCTCCAAATAACAATTCTACACATTTTATATTCTCACACTGGACCAACCTCCACCCAATATTTTCATTTTTGGCATCAAAAGCATGTATAGTTTTGATGCCAAATATGAAATATTTGGGAGGAAGTTGTTCCAGTGTGACGATATAAAATATGTAGTATTGTTATTTGGGGAGTTATACACCTCTGAAGTTGGCTGAAACCACAATTTCGAAAAAAATTAAAATAGCCTTAAATTTCAAGGGCTCCTATCTCATTGAGGTTTTGAGTCACAGACCTACAATTTTGCAAATTTGCATATATCTGGTAAGTGAACAAGTGTGAATTTTTTCAATTTTTTCTGAGGTGGTCACCTGGGGAGCCCTGGGTGATTTGACATGGAATGACCCTACATTCTCATCCCGCAACTTAATTTGCAAGAAGCAAGTAAACAGACGAACTGTCAGACAGAATGCCAGGCAGTCATCTAAAGGCATATAAACATTTTGCTTAAAAATATTCACTTGACAAAAGGAGCCTTTTAACTTAAGCAAAAATGTAAGAAAGAAAAATGATGAAAACAGAGGAGTAAAAAGAAAGAAAAAAGGGGAAAACGAGATAGACAGATGCAGTATTTTGTAGATAGATAGATCACAGAAAGTACATAGAAAGTACATAGAAAGATAGAAAGAAACATGTAGCTCGATTTGAGTGGCCAATAGATGGGTACAGGTACATGAAGAAAAAATTAAACAAAATCAATTGCGTCACACATCACAGAATGAAATATTTGTTTCCATGGCAAACGTGTTAATATACGATTAGAAATAATATACTTCTAAAAAATTAATATTTGATGTAAAATCTGATCTCGAGCAAGATATGCAGTTAACCCTACTAAAGCAAGCCTATTGACAACAATGGCCATGCAGTGCAATGCGTTATATTTTACCAAAATCTACATGCCACTCAGCTGTTTACTGCAGGAGCTTGACATAAAGTCAGATCCTGAGCAAGACCTTTTGTTTACCCTACTCTAGCAATCCTTGTATTCACAGCAACAGCCATGCAGTGCAATGTTTCATATTTTTCCCAGAATGATGTGTGTGTAGATTAATTGCTCACTGTTACATAATCATCAGTTCATAAAGATTATGTTACTTTAATTTTGCTAGGTTTTCTTGTTGTCTGTTTTGAAATGAAATGAGTCATGTGTTAATAATTTAATTTAGCTTGTCAAGGCTAATAAATAACTATACCATAAAAATTATTGGCACAGGAAATATTACTGGTGAAAATTGAATTTTTAAGACACATTTGAGATGATTTTGGTAATGTTTTGTCAAGTACGAAACTAAATCATTGATAAGAAGCTGGACCCACTTGACCTAATTCCCAGCTGTTGACTGTTGATGTTGAAACCATCACTGCAGAGATTTTTGAGTCCTCCCTTTTGCTCAATTCTCTTTGTGAAACAGCCTTCGGCCGCTTCTCTGTGCGAATATAATTTCACTAGGTAATGATATTCCTTCCAATACATTAACAGAATGAAACGAGAGACGATTAAATAAGCTTTAATATTCAAATCTTTGGATTTAGAAAATGATTATTACAGTGTAAGTAGCATGTTTTTTCCTCAATTAAACGTTTTTTTTAAATATATATGGCTGATGAAAGAAATATGTCTACTCTAATTAGATAGAGGATTTGAAGCATTCATGTATTCTGTTACAACTTTTGTTGGTAAGAAAGGTGTAGTCATGGTAATCATTTAATGGCATGCAGCAATTGTGGTATATATAAATAAATCTGAAACAAAATGAGATGATAAATCATGACACACCAGTCAATTTTAAAGGCCATCCTATAGCTTCAAGGAAGCTCTAAGAAGTCTCTTGTAGAAATCTGGGAGAAGATTCTGTGTCACTTTGCTTCAAAAGCATAGGACTGCTCTGTCATACGACATGCAAGGTTGATGACAGCTTAACATTTGCTGACAAGAGTGATTGACAACCAAAGTGATTTTTGTGATGGATGGATGGATGAATGGGGCTTGACGTTCTGTATTTATGCACTTGGTAGGCTGATTAGGACAGAAGGAGGAAGTGATTCTTTTGAATTAAACCACAACAATTTTTTGGAGGGCACGTGTTTTCAATAATAGCAAAAAGGGACTTCCACTGCGACAGTCAACCTTCTCAGCAGGTTCTTTGCAAGAGGGTCAAGCCTACCAACTTACTAAGAGTCATGGTGGTTACTTGGATCTTAGCACCACTTCTTATCTGTTTGCAGATTGGCCATCCAAATAGTTTCAAAATTAACCTCCAACTTGATTGTGTGATATCACTGGCTTGAAAATATTTTGTTTACTACCGGTACTCCCCTTAAGATATGTAAAATAACTTATGATATGGACTTGATGAGCGATTTAACAATGCATTTTTTTTTTCATAAACAATAAGTTTTTTATTGCAAGATTTTGTGCTCTGGTATGTAAGTTGAGTGTGGTCGTACCTCCGATGCAACTGCTGTCCTCTGATTAGTTATAGAATGAGATCACATTGTAGAAATCAGAAATGGTTGTCATAGTCTGTAAATTACAATACAGCCAAGCAATACAGTGCGGTTCAATGACCAATAGACTCCTGAGGTATTGACTTTCCTATCTGTCATCCACTTTTTTCTTCACTTGGCTGAGTCTTTAATTTGTATGTGTCATCAGCTTGTCAAGGGCCTGAGGAAACTCCTAACCTATCACACGTGAGGTATTTTGGGAGTAAAATTGCCTTAAAGGGATCAATAGATCTTCAGATGAAAATGAGATCTAAAATGAGATAGAAATGCCTCAAATAAACGGTTATCTGTCACTGGCAGTAAGATTTATTTTCATTTCATACATTTTTTTTTTTTGCTCCTTGTCAGTTAGAGCTTGGTACGGAGAAACCCAAAATAGGAACTTGTCAAAATTTCCGAAAGAATTGATGATCTCTCAGATTTGCCATTGATCATTTTGTGAGATTACTTTGGCTAGAAAGACAGCCTCACAACCTAAAATACAACTTCTCTGAATATTTGTAGGCATTTCAGACTTTTTTAAAAGTGATTATATTGGATTGCTTAAGTGTGTCGATTAATGAAGTCAACTTATGTCTGATCTTTTGAATCAGGGTTCAATTCAGATCAGAGCAGAATTCAGCCGCTTCCTTTTTATTATCACACTTTATTCGTCCAAGAAAGACATAATTGTACAGTTTAACATAAATTAAAAACAATAAAAATTAAAAACAATATTAAAAACAAGAAAAACAGAGGTAACGAGGGAACTACCTTAGTTCCATAAACATAGGTCACAGACCTAGCTAACACATAAATACTCAATGAGATCTTTGATCTCATTATGTGAAAAATTGAAATCCTCATATAGCACACTGTCTCTAACATCAATTAGTTGCCTAATCTGCTTGCCCGTTCTGATGTTTTCTTCATCATTACTGCTGTTATAACATTTCATTATACAATTTTTCATATTCAAATAATTACTAGATTTTGAGATTTTATAACGATGGCAAATGTGTTTAAAATTATTTCCCATGATTGATGATGGGTTAAATATGCTCACATTAAATATATACTTTACACTTGAATTTTTATGATCCATACCTTTACAAATATGACCTAAAGTCCTCAAATACACAGTTAAATCGGCAGGAAGTATCTCTGCGATATGAGGTAAAAGCTTACTGTGAGCACGCGGTGGTAATTTAAACATTCTTCTCATGGCTTTTCTCCAAGCAATTGACAACCTATCAATATTCTTATCAATAGAGTTACATATAACAACTCCATACAGACTAGTGCAATATTGCATGAATAATTTACCTTTTACAACAGAACTGATCTGATCTAAATCTCCAATAAAAGAATTAAACTTCCTTGTAAAATCCTTCACAACATAGCCAATAAGTGGATCTCTCCTGTCATTGTTAATCATGTGCCTAGATAATTCAACTCTTTAACACATTCCACTCCTTGATCATTAACCTTAAATAATGGTTTGACATTTAAATCATTCTTATCAAATACAATGACTTTACTCTTCTTACCATTAAATAATATTTTATAATTCCTGGCATACTCCTCACATATATTAATCATCCTATTCATACTATACTGTGTGGGTGCAATTAACATGATGTCGTCTGCGTATCCAATAACGCCATAATACTTGCTGCCAACATGACATCCAACCTTCGCATTTACAAGTTCTTCAATCATACCGTTAATATATACAGAGAATAATGTAGGGCTTAGCACTCCACCTTGTTTAACTCCATTACATGGTTGAAACCATTCTGAAACACTTGAGTTATACCTCACACACACATTCTGAGTAGTGTACATTTTACATAACATTCTTATAAACATCGGATTAATTCCTCTTTTTAACAGTAATGCAAATAGACTGCCAAACTCTACCCGGTCGAACGCTTTACTGGCATCTAGTGCCATACCATACACAACACCAGAGTTTTCTAAATAATAATCTACCACTTCTAGTAAGACTGAAGTAGCAAGTGAGCTGGAATGTTCAGCCTTAAACCCAAATTGTAATTCAGATGTTATTAAACAATTTTTCTCTTTATTCAATATTAACAAATCTAATAGTTTGCATAACGCACTCTGCAGACATACAGCTCTGAAATTATTAGAGTCATTGTTACTAAGTTTCTTGTTCTTAACAATCGGTAACATAACACTACTGTTCATTTCTTCGGGCACAACACCATGAATCATCATAGCATTAAACAATCTTACAATGAGTACATGAAATCTTTTCGAACCATTTATAAGATGATCGGAAAACAACCCAGCCTGACCATCCGACTTTTTAGGAGCCAGTTTTTTAAGAATAGTACTGTATTCATCGATGGTAAATAATTTATCATGCATATGAAATTCTACTAACTGATTGTTAACCTGCTTGTCAATCTCACTCATCTTGTCGTTTGAATATCTAACACTCGTATATAATTTCTGATATTTCTCAGCAAATACATTAGAGATATTGGCTTCACCCCTCACACCATCTACTATCAAGGGAAGAGAAGTTTTCCTGCCCTTCATACGCTTCACTTCACTCCATAAACTTTTATGATCATTTACACCTATGGCCTGTGCCATCCTCTCTGATCTAATAACATTCTCATTTTCTTTTACTTTCTTCAAAGCATAATGATAATCAATTCTTGACTGTTTCCTTTCTTCAAATAACACACCACTATTTGGTCTACCTGCATGCTTCCAAGCCCAATGGCATGAAAGGGCATGCTGCCTCTTATGAGCTACATACTCTGACCAACCTGGTACAACTTGTCTGTTGCTGCTCTTATTACCACAAGAGGGCAGCACCTCCTTACTAGCATGAATACATACATCATGAATGAGCACATTGTGAAACCTTTCAATATCACTTTTGTGAACTGTACAAAATATATCCTTGCAATTCAAAGCACTATCTGGCACTTCAATCTTATCAATAATATTATCCATCCGCAACCTATACTTTTCAATGTCATTAAAAGTGGCTTTATACCATGACACACTTTTCTGCTGACTATTAGGTACACTTGCAATATACTCACAATCAATATTGAATTTGGCTAAAACACAAACATGATCAGAGGAGTTATCAATACTATCATATGTGCTTACTGCAACAGAATTAGTAGTTTCAACTAAATTCTCACTAACAAGACAATGATCAATCTTTGACCGCTGACCACGAGAATTTTCGAATGTATATTCTACACAATTGTCTGCTGTATTTGTACACACCTGTAAACCTTCGCTAGTGCTGAAGTTTTTAAGCTCTACAGTTTGAGGTGACAATCTCACAAAGTCAGTATTAAAATCACCAATTATCACAACATTAGTTGCCATTTCCATCTGACGAATGGAAGATATCTCTGACAATACATCTTGAAATAATATCAGATTAGCACCATCTGTTCTATCATCAACTGGCATATACACTGTAAAAAGTAATATCGATGCAATATCATTCAACTGCATTTTTATAGCACTAAGTCTCTTTGAGTATGTATCAATATAAGTGACGTTGTATTTGAGGGATTTTTTTTGTCCTTTGTCTGTAGATACGTACATGTAATATAATAAAACTCTCTTTTCCTAAAAAAGCCAAAATTTCGAAAGGTCTCACTTGCACAAGATTACATCAAAATCTCTGTATATCATTCATTGTTGCTTTATCAGAAGTAATTCATTATCTTATTCTTTTTCTCTTAGAACAGAATAAACAATTCTCATAAGGTTGCAAACAATGTCCCTTTATTTCGTTATCGTGAGTGAATGGTTCTTGTTTTGTTGCATTATGCTTTTGTCTATGATAGTTTGTTTTGGTCGCTCATTGTCGTTTAAGACATCCTTGTATGTTCATAAGCAGCAATAACAAAAAAGGAAACGATGATTGTCTGCAATAGAATAATAAATAATGTCATTGCTCTCCTACATTATACTGCTGAAATTTACTAATTTCAACCTTTATGTAGCATCTTAAATATCTGCAACATGAAGGAGTGGCGTTGTCTCTCCTTTTATTATGATCATCCCAACAGTGAGTCATAGACAATATTAAAAGGAGATCATAAGTCGCTTTTATTTGCTCCATCCATGGTTCCCCTCAGAGCTTTCTCTATTTGAACTAATGTCTGCAATATTTCATAACTTGTTCTTATCATTCCCTTCCCTTCCTTTATATTGTACCAAGATGTGATTATCCCTTTTCTTCTTTGTCTGCCAGGATGAATACTTTCTCTAATCTTGTATTCGCCGTTTGCAATTCCGTACTTTATCTTTCCAAAATACCTTACCACGTCAATTTCTTAAGAATGTATATCTAAATCAACTACCTCATGCTCATCTTACTCGTAATTCCCGACACTTAATTTCTCGAGTTTTACCCAAATATGCTGAATTCATTGTCAGATTTTAACTCCCATTTCTACTCAATAAGAATGGAAGTAGCATCATTGATAAAGTTAATATATCAGCCAGCTCCTACATATCTATTCAACTTGCTTGTTGACTTCCCAACTGTATTAATTGCGGCAGCTTTCAACCAAGCTTAGAAATGAATAAGATGAAAGCTGCCATCTTTTAATCTTCTTCAACCTCAATGCAATCAGAAGATTGTTTCCAAGCACACCCAGAGGATTCATTGATTGCATGGTCAGATACAATCAAACAAGATGATTTTAAAAGATTTTATAAGGATTTTGTGAGGATTATATCAAGAATTTTATAGGATTGAGCCAATGCTGGTGGTATAAAGAAATTATTTTACAGGGATCTGTTGAAGTTGAAAATGTACATTTGTATTGCTTGAATTGAGGCCAATGCTCTTGCTCTAAATGGATGATTCCAGATGGATTAGTTAAAGTCGACAAATTATAGCTTGCTACAAAATACAATTTTAGAGCGAACAACTGAGAATAAAGCAAAATTAATCTGTTGAGATTGAACTAAAAAATTCCTTAATCCTCATCGCTGAGACGGATTATGGGGAACCAAGATGATCCAAAGCATTGTGTAACTTCTTAGTTCGTTCCTATGCCCTTTGACAAAGCAGTGTTTATAGCTGTCTCAGCCATGTCAAATGCTGATAGGATTAACACGTTATCTTGTGGCCACTAATCCTTGCTTTGAATGAACTGTCTCACTCTGTCAATGATTTGTATAGACTGGGTGTCAGTGTCACCATCCGAGATACAAATTGTGATCTTTTGCCTCTGCTACAATGCCCTTCAATCAATCACAACGTCCTTCTTCCGCTTTTCGCGAGAAGTCCACACGCAACTCCCTTTTGTGTGTACTTCGATGATTTCTTGTGTCCTTCACGCTTCCCTTCTTTCACTGTGAAAGATGTGGAAATGTTGCAAATTTTGACAAATTTTATTCAGAATGGCCATGAGATTGTTACTAATACCAATTTTTTTTCATTGGCATTGCGCTCTGGACCACATGGACCAAACGGAACCAATAAAAGTCTTTCTCTGACCAGTTATTTGAACCTTTCATGCGATGTTGGAACGCAGTCTTATCAATTCTTTGCCTCATTGACGTGTCCTCTTCCTGCTTAATCACCCATCCATCTGTGCATCCCTACTCCAGAAGTACGCAATAATGTGTATGGGTCAAAATTTGGTAAGTCTGAAATTCTTGTCTCCAGTGTTTAACAATAATTCATGATGACAGAAAGGCACATGCAGGATGTCATTTGTCATGGACAAGGATACTAGAAAAGCTTATCACACAAAAAATATGTTGCAGGTTATTTTTATCCCATCCAAAAATAGCATTGAAATGGTCAACCCCCCTGAAAATGGCCTGTCTCCACCAACATTTTCTTTGAAAGATTTCATCACAAAAACTTGTACAGGATCCTGATTCAATTAAACTCTTCCATACATGGAGACTTGACTATCACTCTTCTAAAATATAGTTTCCAATTTCTGAAATAATATCCTGTATAAGAGCAGGAGGTTCTTGTGTCAACGTCTCCTATATGGGGTCATTAGCATCACACCAGTTTGGTTCCTTAATAAAAATGAAAGGGACGCAAATTTTGTGAGAAAACCTAGTGTCTAACATTGTCTGAGAACCCAAGAAAATAACTGCGCTATCTGTAGCTCTGTATCATTTATGTGAACCAAAATATTTGAGTATTTCTGTTGGCATGTCGGTTGTCCTATCTTAATTTGTCATTAGCAAACGTCTCGCTGCTCTTTTTTGACTGCATATTTGTGGAACAGAATCAATGTGAACATGCTTCTGGTGTTATTCAGAATCCAAACTATTGGTGAAAAAGTATTTTTGTTTCTGTTTGTAAATTTCTAGTTCAAGAAAATGTTCTATCTAAGTATTGGTCGTAGAGACCTGAAATATAGCTCAATGTTTGCAGAATAGGCACTTTCCCATACGTTGGTAATACATTCTTCAGCTCTAAGTGGTGCGGATTTCAAGTTATAGGCATGATGCTAATGATACACATATTCGGTATTTAATTGACCAAAATGCATTATCTCAAAAATAATTGGTGCTAGAGACCTGGAACTTGGCCTAAAATGTGCAAGCTACCTGCCTAATCATTGGTAATAGATTATTTAACCCTAAGTGGTTGGGATTTTTTAGTTATAAGTGTGATTTTCATGACAGTCAAAAAACATCACAGCTGTAAATATCACCTCATTACAGATCAGCAGAACATTTGGGACCCTTGGACATGACCGCACAGTGATAGCTGATTGTTTGAACTACCCAATGCCAACTTAAAAAGGCATTTCTGGACTAAAAAAAATTTCAAATTTTTTTCAGCTGAAATTTCAAGGTTTTTAAATTTTGACCCGTATACTATCTGGACAAACACAGGGTTTGTTTGAAGGTTCCAGCCTAAGGCAGCCTTGCATTTATAAGGGAATGCAATGTACCAATCACCCAGTTCGGCAGCGGTCACGTGACCGTAATCATGATCTCTCATTGGTGGAAAATCCATCAGGCCTACGCTCAGCAGCATGGAGAAAATGCTATTTCAAATCGGCCATATTAGTAACTGTACGAAAGAGAATTGTTCCTGACCCATAGGTGTCATGCATGTTAGGTTTGCACATACATGTAAAAATTTCTGGAATTTCAAGTTCCTATCATTACAAGAATGTCGGTATTAAGTAATAATAATAATTTGACAAAATATAACGTTGATACGATACATTTGTCTCTATTTCACTGTGGATGTACGCATTGAGGCAGGCTGTTGGGCAGAGTGAGTTAGAGGTCTTGCTTTATTGTTCTTTGTGTCTCTCACTGTCTGTAGTAGGATAGACCCAGTCGTAGGAGAGAGCTATGTACAGACTCTGTACATAGCTCTCTTCTACGACTGGGTCTATCCTATTGGTGTCAGATATACTGGGGACCAATCACCACCAAATGACCTTGCTTGGTGTCAGCCTGACTGTCAGGTCCATTTTATTTCCATCAAGCTTTTCCATCAATTCCTATATCCAGTCAACTAGCACAGTTGGACATGAGTGAGATTGGACCTTTCTTCAGACCAGCATTATTCTCCAACAAAGGTCTATTACACACACAATAACAGTCTTACAAGGTGCACCCTGAGTGAGGCCTTCTGTGCCAGTCAGCCTGTCAAGTTAGTCTTTAGCAATGCTGGGATTCTGCATCAGATGCAGCCTTTGTTACTGCTAAAGGACAACTACTGCTTAGTGGAAATGATTTCAATCAAGCATTTCGGACATTCCATGCCAAATCAACCATATGTTATGATAATAATGACTTGATCATTAGCCACCCGATCTAATAACAATTATACAAGAAACAGCATCTGCATCGCAACTTTTGGACTCACTCTTGAAAATAAAAAAATAAAAATCTTCACAGCGGCTGATTGTCAATGTGAATGCAAACTTCTGAAATACTTTAGAAAGAAAGAAATTTGTCTCTGCAGGCAAAAAATGGGACCCACTTAGGCCACTTACAATGCCAAACTACTCTCCACTTCACTCTCTCCTTCCATTTTTCGCACTCCGTGAGTCCGTGTACTTACATGCTTGAATGCAACGATAGTTCTGCAACATGTCCTTTGAGTTTTGTTGGTCCATAGTAAACAGTTTTTGAATGCCATGTCGAATTTTTGAGAATATTCTAGTATCCCAAGGCATTTTTTATCGATGAAGGTGATCCATGCATAAGGAAATACAAGGATATATTAGACAGGAAGCTGAGAGACTTGCCTGATTTTGATGTGCTCAACTGTTGCGATTTGATGTGCGATAATCCTCAACACAGAGAGGAAATAGACAATTATTGTATTTTTTTAATAAATAGCTGCTTGGATGCTGACAACGTTTTCCCAAGGAACAAGCGGAGTCACCATGTTTTTCCCGGCTGGTTAGATCATGTCAAGGATTACCGAGATGAATGTATTCTTTGGTTCAACATATGGAAATCACATGGTAGACAATCTGAAGGCTTTGTGTACGAGACAATGAAACAAGCAAAACGGCAGTACACGTACGCTGTATGGCGTACAAAAAGAAAAGAAAAGGCTCTGAGATACCAAAAAATGGCTGAATGCTTAACTTCCAAAAGAAACTGGGACTTCTTCAAGGAAATAAAGAAATTGAATTCTAAAACAACTGTTGCGCCAACTATTAACTTTTTTACTGAAGCTTCTGACATCGCATCTTACTTTGCTGACAAGTACAAAAAGTTGTACAATAGCATCACGTCCGATAAAGAAAAAGTGACTGATCTAAAGACAAAATTGCTGGGGATTTACAATCTCAGGATGCTATCTTTGAAATTTCAGCAGCTGATGTTAAAACTGCTGTAAAAACGTTGAAACCTGCCAAAAATGATGGAGACAAAAGATTTAATTCTAATCATTTATTACTTGCTTGTGACTCTCTATTCTCAAAATTGGCTCAGCTGATCACTTCCAGTGTTACTCAGATGTTTTCTCTTGTTACATTGATGCCTCTAAGGCTTTTGACTCTGTCAAACATGACTTACTTTTTGCAGAGCTTGACAACAGAGGAATCAATCCTTTGGATTTTCGATTCTTGATTAATGTGTATGAACAACAGCAAATGAGGGCATCATGGAGAGGAGAATTTTCTGACACTTTCAGCGTTAGAAATGGGATAGGCCAAGGCAAAATGGCATCACCTGCGCTTTTCTGCTGCTACTTGGACATTTTATTAAATCGCTTAGCTGATTCTGGAATAGGATGCTGGATAGGATCTCATTATTTGGGAGCCATTGCTTATGCAGATGATGTGACTTTGTTGAGCCCAACAGCCATGGGTTTGCAAATTATGATTGACACATGTGAGGATTTTTCAAGAGAATACTGCATGAAATACAATGATAAAAAATCTATTTGCATGCTGTTCTCTAGAAAGGCAAAAAACACTCCAGATATTTATCTCAATGGTAAAGTCCTGCGATGGGACACCAAAGTGAAACACTTATGAAATATGACATTGCCAACAAGAAAGGCGATCCTGCCAGTAGAGTCAACAGGGTGATTGGATTATTGTCTGGGGCAAGTGATGCCGTCAAACTGAAGTTGTTTTTCTCACAATGTTGCCATTTTTATGGCACTACAACATGGAGGTTCAGAGATAAGCACACCTTGGATTTCCACACTTTATACAACAGGTGTATTCGGAGAATTTTGAATATTCCATACAGGACTCATACAAGGCTATTGCCATTGCTGACTGGTCGAGCAAATTCAAGTGACGAAATTTTTGGAAGATTCAATAAAATGGTTTTCCAAATGACTGAAAGTGACAACAAGTTAGTCAGTTTTATTGCAAAATATTCAATGGCCACAAAAACTTCGATCATAGGATCAAACTTGGATTATCTTGCCATGAAATATGAGACTGACATCAAAAGTCTGGTCAGTTTTAATTTCAAGAAGTGCTATGAAAAATTTGCAAGTGACAAGGACAGGTGTGCAGTGCAAGCAATCAAGGACATTCGTGAGGACAGGATAAACTTTTTGGACTCTGTCGACAGAGAGTTGTCTTTGTAACAATTGTGCACTGACTAAATATGTATTTTCAATTTTCTTTTTTAATCATCAATTTAATTGTGTCTAATCAATTAACTTAAATTTCATTTATTACTTCATATTTTGTACTCACATGAACTTTATACCTCCAAAGAGTGTATGAATAAAGATATATATATTGTTTCAAGTATATATTGTTCATCACTTCTTTTGATTTCTGGGCAACATATTTACAAGGACAAATTCATCTGCAACTTCAACTCCACAAGCTGATATGGGACCCACTTAGAGATCATATATCTCACCACTGAACTCCATCCGGCAATCTTTCCACTTCATGCAGTCAGTGGCATAACTAGGGGGTCTCGAGCGGGGGGGGGGGCACGCAATTCTCTGGAGGGGCACCCAAAATACTAATTGTATAGTTTAACCAGTTAAAGTTCATATGGGGCGCACCTGGGGGGCACAGGTCCAACATGGGGGGCACGTGCCCCCCTTGCCCCCCATAGGAATGCCACTGCATGCAGTGTACATGAATGCAGTGAATGGCGCGAAGTGTGCAGCTCGTCTCCATGTGTGTCATTTGTGATGTTTGAGAAAAAACCCGAGCATGCAGTGGCGTCCCTATGGGGGGCAAGGGGCATGTCCCCCCCCATATTGGACCTGTGCCCCCCCCAGGTGCCCCCCATTTGACTGCCAGCATGCCATAGTGTCATTGTTCCATATAGAGATTTTTCTTAGCACTTGATACTGCTAAAAATGAATGCCTGATTTTCCCTTTACTCCAACTTCTTCCCTAGCAATTGATACTGGTATGCATGAATGTCTGATTTCTTCCTGTACCCCACTTCTTGCAAGATGTCTGTGCTGATTTTCTTGCATGCTGCATAGACATGTTCAGATGCAGTGTTTGCTGCAGAGACAAGCAGAAATGCTTATTTTATATTGTTCATTGTAACCCGACTTGAAATAAAACTTATCTTATCTTATCTTATCTTATCTTATCTTATCTTATCTTATCTTATCTTACGATGTCGCCTTTTGCATGCAGGAATATGCAATCTATTCATTTATTCATGAACTGGCATCTGCATTTTGTTATCCATGTAATTCGCGTGATGCCTATTTGACAAAATGCATTCCCCCCCTTTTTTTTATACAAGATTAGTTTTTTAAAGCTAGTGTATAAACCTGTGCCATAATGTCTGAATTCTGCATCCAAGAAACGACATTTACTATAAATTTATACAATAGTAGTACAATGCACCTCTGCTATCTTTATTTTATCTCATGTATGTCAACTTATTAAGTAATATTTGCACTGTAATTCTGACAAGGGGGCACCAACGATAGCGTCAGCTAGCTGACTTATAGTGATTGCCTCCTTGGCCACTACACTGAAAAAAAGGTTTGTGTGGAACAGACAAAACGAACGTTAGCTGGTGTCCGTCCAAAATTTTGTATAAAATCAGACAAAATGTATGTGTATTTTTGACATTTCATTGTCAATCTTGATCAATTTGTGTGTTTTTATCAAGGTAATGTCAAAAATACACATACCTTTTGTCTGAATTTACACAAAATTTTGGACGGACACTAGCTAATGTTTGTTTTGTCTGTTCCACACAAACCTTTTTTTCAGTGTAGAATGTAGATAATCTATTTGATATATATGAACTTGTAATGTAGTATGTACAGATGACCAAATAAAAAATGTTTCTGTCTGTCTGTCTTGCTAATCAATGTCGTTTTTTTCTCTTTCAGGTGAGAATTATGATAATGAATATAAATGACGGACTCAATTTCAAAAGAGAGATAAGTATGGTTCGGGAGTTTATGCCGTGTTATTTTTATAGGGAAAATCCCGTAAATGTTACATTTTAATTGGTTTGACAAATGCATATGTACCAAACCGACCAAAATATGGAAATTTTTTCGTGTTCTTACGTGGACCATATAAAAGAGGGTCCAGTTAAACTCCCCACGCTCTCCACCTATAGTTCTAATGCTCTTCAGTAGGATTGTTGTAGGACATCAAGCACCAATTAACAATCTGATCCACACCAATCAGTTCCATAACTCCCTTCTGCAACTGAAACAGTGCCAATCTTTCACTGGTGCCAATTGATTAACAAATGCCAATTTATTGCTAAATGCCAATACCTGAAGCCAAGAAATTCTTGCCTAATAGTTCACAGGCAATTGGCCTTGAAATAAAGTGATTTTGATCGATTCTGCACAATGAGATTGTGATAAAATTCTGACATTGCTATTCCTTTTAAGTCCATCCAGTTTGACTCTTTGACTGCCCAGTAACAATATTCATTGTGCTTTTGTACAATGCACATGCAGCTACCTAATTAAAATTGAAATATTTTCAAGGTTTTGTAGAGGCACTGATCTGCTTCAGCTTCATCAACTTGTGAAACATGGACTTTGAACACACAGTTTGTCTGTTTTGATTACAATTAAGAATTTAACTCAATTTATAAAAGACTATTGTAATGCTTGAGAAATATAGGGTCAAGCTTCATCCCAGCTCATTGAACTTCTTACCTCCACTTATATTTACCCAGGTTCAAATCCAAGGTTAGATGGATGTTGTCAAGTGTGAAACTCATGAACCCGAACATAAGCCAAACCGAACAAAAATATTGGACATGAAGCTCTATTGCGTACGCACTCATTGGCGAAGTATGATCTTTTGTTGTACTTTTGACCTTGTCATAATGTCAACACATAAAATTGAATAAAGTATCTATTTCATAAACGTTTAAGAGCCCTTGACCATAATTATTCAAAACTGGGGATATTGCTCAAGTTTGTAATAAATCTACAAATATTATAATGGAATTAATAATATGTGTTTTTTCAGAATTACTGTATATTTTTTCTTTTGCACCATTGATGAATTATTACACCAGTCTCTTTACATCTCAATTTCATATTTTATTGTTGTTACATTCACTGATTCAGGATTGACACATTTTCAATCACTCTTTGCAGAGACAACAACATAAGACAATCCACTGAAGGTAGTGTTGGTGAAGACAGATAATTAAATCAAAGACATTTATTCAGAATTATATTAAAGCATGTTTTAGACTTACAATCCTGTTTATATATGCATGCATTTGCTTTATCTTGGAACTTTGGAAGGCTACAAAATGATCCCCACATTTGACAATAAAGGCCAGTTTCGGAACACGTGTCTTCAAAACTTCAAAGGTAAATCAGAAACATATATATATCTGTATTTGGTGCAAAGCTGCGTTGCCATTCCTTGTGTTGATACCCAATGAGATAAATATCAAAAGGTTTGATTTGAGTAAAGCCACAAATGTTGTCTCATTTAGGATTTAACATATCCATATTATTCTCATGTAAAGGAATAATGCATCCTCCCATTGCAGGGCTCGTTTACACTCGCCCTGCCAATAAGTCCCATACAATTCTGAAGTTTTCAAATCATTTAACAGCTTTTTTCCGGCGTTATTTAAGTGATTGTTTATGGTTTTCTACGAAGAAACTTACTGGAACAACAAGCAGAAAACAATGAAACACTCAAGCATTCATTCAATTGCTTTGAGAGGTCTGAAACTGTTAATTTTGTGTGTCACACCGGAGGAGAGTTAATCTTTACTAGCATTTACCCGTGATAGAGGATATATGTGAGGCAAATGGCAGTCAGACAGTTGTGTGGCAGTCTGGAGAATGATTGAATGAAGTTGTTGTCTTACAAAAGAGTGCGAGAAAGGAAGATGAAAGGGACATGGATGCTGTCAAGGGCAATTTCATTAGATAGTATGGTCTTTGAAAGTTAGTAGGCTTATGAGAAGGAAATGACTTGGAGATGTCTATCTATCTATCTATCTATCTATCTATCTATCTATCTATCTATCTATCTATCTATCTATCTATCTATCTATCTATCTATCTATTGATCTATCTATCTATCTATCTATCTATCTATCTATCTATCTATCTATCTATCTATCTATCTATCTATCTATCTATCTATCTATCTATCTATTTCGATTTATCTACCTATCTATGAAAACTGAGGTGTTAAAAAAGGGTCTTGAGAGTTACTGAAAAAGATAACTGTTAAGAGTCATTGTCAGAGAAAACTGCAGATTTTGAGAAAAAAGTGGCACGGGGTGGTCGACCAAATTCCGCGATACTTGGCTCATTTTACCCCTATAGGTAACTAAATTCCATGGCACGGTCATTTTCTTAATATATCGCCTGGTTGCCATGGCAACCCAGATTGACGATTTCGACCGATTCTGGCCGATTTGCACTTTTCAGCTTTGAAATTTACGTAATGTTTGAAAATTCCCAGCGGCCAAGCCACTAAACATAGAAGGTTGACATTTTGGGTAAATTACATTTAGGAGTTTTGATTTACATATAGCTTTTCATTTTAGCTATATCTCTTGCAGGTTTCATTTTATTCCACTTTGAAATATGCTAAAATCCCGTTTTTTTAGTTTTGTGGTAAAAAAGGAAAATAGCTCACCTTTGATTCAATATTACTGGCTTGAGCATCCCTCTCATAAAAAAGTGGATATACTGGTGAATAGAGCTACTTTAGTACATCAAAAAGCAAAAATAAAATCGTGGTGCAATTCATAAACTAATTTGTGACATGTGAATTAGTAAACCTTGTTTTCATGAAATGCAAAAGTACCATAACTTTAACAAATTACCAATACACCGAAAATGATTTGAAATGAAAGTCTATAGTCCTGGAAAATACTAGAAAACATCGCCTTTACAATGAGGGTATATAGGAGCCAATTGTGGGAATATAAATGGTCTTACAGAACCCTCAAAGTTGGCCCTGCATCACAATTTTCAGATGCTGCTGAAATGTGACGTCATCCTGCTGGGCAGAGATTATGAGAGTAACTATAACAAAATGGAATCTGTTTTTAGCTTAATAATTCAGCTCTCAATTATCTGATCATTTTCAAAGTTTCAGAAGTTGTTGAAAATAATATTCTGGATATTTGTCTTAACATGGCATAATTTTCTGAGTAATAAATCCGATTTGAGGGAGGTTTTTGTGAACAAAAGTCGGAAAAATGAGTGAAAATGCACAAATATAATTATCATGTATCATGTTGTGGTTAGAGCTCAATTTCTGAATGCAGGATTAGCTCTGTATACAAAGCTATATATGAAAGCAGTCAGGTGTAAAAATAAGACCATGTCTAACTATTTATAAGTAAATGAAATATCATTCTTAGGCATTGGTGACAAGGTATCAGCAGAGTAGGGTTGAATTTCCATTCCATCCTATTTCTACTTAAATTGCTTGAAAATATAACACATGTAGTACTGCCACAGCAGCACGATAAATTTAGGGTGCAGCAACTTTTAAGTAATGCAATAATGTTGTAAATTCAATTTTGTACAAGTTGATATAGGTTTCGCCCTGTAGGACAACTATTTCCATGGGAAAACAGCATCTGACGCATGTGAAGTCAATGTTTTTCTGCATAAATCGGCCTGACAATACTAGAGCCAAGGAGGGTAAATCCATCCAATTTTGGATAAAGCTGTATTTAATGGAAAATTGGAATAAGTACAAAATATCATTTAGTCCATTGGATGGGCACATTCCTTCTATAATTTCATGCCAAAAAGAAAACTATTCATACGGTGTTGCGGAAACCATGAACAAAAATTGAAAGTTAGTGCACCTAAATCTGTCAACCCTGCTGGTAAACCCGTCCTGTTAGGATTTATCATACTTGACTCCATAAGAAGTCAAAACGTTTTACTTAGGTACCCTATTCTTAGCATTAGATGCCTGGTGGGCAGATGTAACAATGAGATGGCGAATTATAGTTTTTTGCATTAAAAACTTCAGGTAAGTCCAATTTTTGATGATGGAATTTTGATTAAAATTTTATCAAGTGGCGTGCTTTTAATAAAGAAAATACGGAAAATGTCAAATGCTTTGTATATTTATAAGATTAACTGAAAAAAAAAGTTTGTTTTGCACATGAAAAAAAGAAAATATTAGCTTCAATCTGTAGCTGGGAAACTGTAATGTTACAATTACGATTAAAATGTTTGTCACTGGGTTATAAAAAAAAAAGTTTGTCGTCACTTTTTGTGAGAAAAACCAGTTTGTTCCAGGGAGTAAAATCCAGAGCCTTGTCTGACTGTCATAATATTGGTGACCCCTAAGCCTTTATTTTGGTGCACTGTTAGGTTAGTATTATGGTATCCCTTTGCTTTGTCGCTCACCTATGAAGCAGTGAGATGCCATAAAAATCACTTTATAAAATAAATTATTATTATGATAAAAATGTATTTGTTACCTTTTCTTAAAAAGGTAACCTAAGGAGATGGGTGGAAAAAAGGGGTTGCTATAGTGATGTTACAGAGCCTCACTCTCAGTTTGGTTGAGGTTACTGGTGTGGAAATTTCCCAGTGCCAGCACAAGGATGGATTTTAAATACTGATCATAAATACATTAAAAGATTAATTTGTGAAATTTTAATTCTTGCACCAAATCTTGCAGTTGGAAATATCCCAGTGCCAGCACAATGATGGATTTTAAATATTGGACATACACATATAGTCATATATATATTCACAAATGATGATTTTCAGCCCGTTTTGGTGAATACACAGCTATTTATCAAAACATTATGTGAAACATATTTCTCTATTCAGCATTCCCTGATTTTATACTAGGTTATGTCCAAAGGTGTCTCCAAGTCAATTGGCAATAAACGTTTTTGTCCTGAGGAATGTCAGCAAACGAAAAATGGGAAAAAACATGAAATTTCATGTGATGTTAAAAAATCTGTGACCAACCCCATTTCAAAATTGTGTATCAGTTCGGGAAAGTGCAGAATTCGGGAGCACACCCGAATTCGGGAACAGGGCTCCCGAATTCGGGAACTGTTCCCGAATTCAGGAGCATACATCAGTCTGAAGAGTAAAAACTGTTCTTTTTTTCTTCAGCAGAGTACAGTTACTACCGAGAGTATTTTCTATCCATCAATACAAGAATAGACATATAGTCCATGCATCTATCTATTGGCATGGCTACTGACCTGGCCACCAGTGATGTAGTCGATGCCAGGACACCCAAGACGGAGGCAAAGCCAAGGATTTGGCATCCGAGACCGAGGCAAAGCCAAGGCCTTCAAAATTGGGCTCCGAGGCCCCCACCTCTGGCCTAAAGACACCCAAGACCGAGGCAAGCCAAGGATTTAGCATCCGAGGCCCAAGCTACAGTAGTCTGCTAAATCAGTTGCGAGCTTGAGTGAGCAGGCTATGACATATCACTGCTGGTGCTGCCAATCAGGTCCTCGCTCACATGCATTTTTGAAGAAGCCCAACACAGTTCTGCTGAGTTCTGCGGGGCACGGACCTGACAGACAGCAGCGCGGACCTTAGGGGCAACAGTTCCAGTGACCTAGAAGCCAATTTGATACCCATTTCGACTTGAATTTCATCAGTCTTCAGCCTCGCTCGCTCGCTCGCCTGCAGTGCTTCTTCGACACCATCAGCATGAACAGTTACCTTTAAATAGCCCACACCAGCGCTGATGGGGCGTGAAGCACAAACTCATTGAAACAAACTCAATGAGACTGAGAAGTAATTGCCACAAATAAGTAATCTGATTGGATGAAAACATTTAGAATTTACAACTGTCTCGCCCCTCATTGTACATTTGTAATGCTTCATTTCTTGACGATCATTAGTTAAATTGAATTGAATCTTAATTTAAATTCACATTCAGCACACAGATCAATTCAGTTAATTTGATTTGTTTTGCTTTTTTATTGATGATTTCTGTCCATTTTAGTAGGGTATTTCGTTATTTTCTCTGCAACTGGAAGGAGTTCAGCTATGAGCTATTGAAAGTAATGGATCTTTACTCAAGTTTACACTGAAAGTTCAAGGGAGTGTCCATTTTTGTGTGGGCTTGGACAGGGGCCAAGGAAGCGCAGCTCTCAGAGAGGCCTCTCCTTAATAAAGAGAAAATTAATATACCAAATTTGCTTTTTGTGTTAAACCCACATTTTATAAATTGCTTATCATGTAACACTCGTGATTGTGCATGACTTTCTTCTCTGTCTGTCTGTTTAGATGTTAATGACAGGGGCGGATCCAGACAAGGTAGTCTAGAGGGCCTGACCTCCTATTGGCATTCACAGGCTCGCATTGAAATATTATCTTCAAAAAATTATTTTCCATCTCAGTGGCCCTCTAGCTCACCACATTTTGGGACACGAACGGTCCACTGGGGCCTCTGAGGCCCCCCCTCTACTTATGACCAGAAGCACTATAAGTTTAGATTCAAGAAGGTGAAATATTATTCTTTTGATTCATGACAACTCAGCCTCATTATTTAAGATTATTGTCGAACTGTACTGTAAAGATTTATGTGCTTTAACATTATTGTAAAATGACTTGTTTACTCCTGATTTTGCATGGTATCGTCCAAATGGATATTTCAAGATTGATACTAATTGTGTTTCATGCTTTATTAAAGTGAATATGTGCACAAATCTATTTTGAACCTCGTTTTATAAGTCCTAAGGAATATTTTGAGCCATTATTCAATGATTAGAAATTCTAAAATGATGACATGGAAGAAACTGGCAGGGAAAGGGGCCTCCAAGGCCCCATGATGGACCATTCAAGCCGATTTTTGGGTCAGCTGTAATTTACGTCAACCATTCACATGGGATACTTAAATTTAAACCTGTGTCTGATTCCTTTCAAACTAAGGAAAGATTACACGTCCTGGTAAAACTTGCCAGTCAATTTATGTTTCAAGGACAAAGCATCAAAGTTAGAGGGGGGCCTCCGAGTCCCTGTGGACCATAGGAGGGCTAGATCCCCCCTGGATCCGCCATTGAGTGATGTATATGACTATGGAGAGGATAGGACAGGAGAGGATAAGACAAGCACGGCATTTCCATCATCTCTCATAGCAATAGAGAGATAGATAGATAAAGGGACAGATAGATGTGGAGACAGATGCAGAGATGGATATAGGGATAGATAGATAAAGGGACAGATATATTGATCGATAGATATATGATAGATAGATAGATAGATAGATAGATAGATAGATAGATAGACAGATAGACAGATAGACAGATAGACAGATAGAAAGTCGGACACTTAGGAGTTGTAACCTTGAGTAGGATACTTTTTGTAGGGCTGAACTGGCCAATATTTGGTATCAATCTTTAGCTTAAGACCTCCTTTGATTGTTAAAGAAGTATCAGCATGATACTAATAAGTATAGTGAGTTTTTCATGGCTTTTAAGATGGGGTAAAAAATCGGTTTTCTCACAATGTTGAGTCAGATACTTGTGAATTTTAGTAGAATTTTGTCATGTTTCAGGTATTTTTTGCTAGTCTATGGTCACTTCAGTTTCTTTTTCATTCAGTTAGGATAAAGCTTAATCTCTTCTGTGCTCTATTATGGGCATTTTGAATTGCAGGGAAGACTCTAAAGCACCTATTTCTTTGATTTCATATTTTTAGAACACAGCTGTCCGAATCAAAGATGTCCTATGTCATTTTTTATTTCAGAAATCTAGCCACCAATTTAGTTCCTGTGATGTCCCAATTGCTAATTTTCTGTTAGATTTAGTAAACACGTTTAATTTGAGGCCCTGGTTGATAATCAATAATTCATAGGCCAAGCAAGATATCACTTTATTAAAATGTACAGAATCAAAGTGTCTGACTCAAGGAACCTTACCCTAGACGTCTATATATAAATAAATTTTAAGTCAAATAAATTCATAGCCTGACAAAATTCGGAGAGTAGGTCAATGGAATCTTGATTTATGAAGTAATTAGTAAACTTACAAAGTTTGATTTGCTCTGTAAAGAAAACCACAGCACAGAATTTTTTTTCACAGGGTAGGATCCTTAATTACCTTGCAAACAACCAGCCTGGCCAATAAAAACCCATCCGATCTTAATACACAACGTCCGAGGGTCCTTTGAAAATAAAACTCCCGAATTTGGGAACACTTTTGTTCCCGAATTTGGGAGCAGTTCCCGAATTTGGGAACACCTTTGTCCCGAATTCGGGAGTGCTCCCGAATTCTGCACTTTCCCGAACTGGTATAGTGAGTGCACTACAGCTTCCAATTTCAAAATAGTTGATATGACTTCATATATTTATAATACGTCTTTATTATTATATTTATAATTTAACACAGATTCACTGTATTACCCAGTGAATGTGTTCAATTCTGCTTTAATGTGATTACACTTGGACATGGATGACATGACTGGCACTTTAGCTGTCTATATGAGTATTCAGTACCTGCTGCAGATGTCACAATAAATGTAAGTCTTGCAATTGGGAAAAACACATAACCCATGGTTTAGTTACTTTGAAAATAGTGAACTACAAAAATGTATAGAAAAAATTTTGAAGATATTTTGTGCTTTTTTTAAAAATTCTGAAACACACTATTTCCAAGGCACTGTGCATACAAAATTTACAGAGTGCACCATTTTTTACTTTTGGAAATTGGTTGATGCATCTTTTATTTCAACACACAAATACTAGATAACTCATGAATGGATGCTCAATGTTAGCTGTATGCAGTTATATTTCGGTGAAATGGCCAAATATTGAAATCTAACGTTTTTTTGAAAATGCGGAAACACCCAATATTCAAGAAGCTTCAAGATGGTGTGAATAAAATTTTACAATGTGCACCACTGTTTTATTTTTGGAAATTGGTTGATACATCTTATATTTCAAAACAATTGTACCAGATAACCCATGAATGGATGCTCAAGTTAGCTGTATCAGTTCGGGAAAGTGCAGAATTCGGGAGCACACCCGAATTCGGGAACAGGGCTCCCGAATTCGGGAACTGTTCCCGAATTCAGGAGCATACATCAGTCTGAAGAGTAAAAACTGTTCTTTTTTTCTTCAGCAGAGTACAGTTACTACCGAGAGTATTTTCTATCCATCAATACAAGAATAGACATATAGTCCATGCATCTATCTATTGGCATGGCTACTGACCTGGCCACCAGTGATGTAGTCGAGGCCAGGACACCCAAGACGGAGGCAAAGCCAAGGATTTGGCATCCGAGACCGAGGCAAGGCCAAGGCCTTCAAAATTGGGCTCCGAGGCCCCCACCTCTGGCCTAAAGACACCCAAGACCGAGGCAAGCCAAGGATTTAGCATCCGAGGCCCAAGCTACAGTAGTCTGCTAAATCAGTTGCGAGCTTGAGTGAGCAGGCTATGACATATCACTGCTGGTGCTGCCAATCAGGTCCTCGCTCACATGCATTTTTGAAGAAGCCCAACACAGTTCTGCTGAGTTCTGCGGGGCACGGACCTGACAGACAGCAGCGCGGACCTTAGGGGCAACAGTTCCAGTGACCTAGAAGCCAATTTGATACCCATTTCGACTTGAATTTCATCAGTCTTCAGCCTCGCTCGCTCGCCTGCAGTGCTTCTTCGACACCATCAGCATGAACAGTTACCTTTAAATAGCCCACACCAGCGCTGATGGGGCGTGAAGCACAAACTCATTGAAACAAACTCAATGAGACTGAGAAGTAACTGCCACAAATAAGTAATCTTATTGGATGAAAACATTTAGAATTTACAACTGTCTCGCCCCTCATTGTACATTTGTACTGCTTCATTTCTTGACGATCATTAGTTAAATTGAATTGAATCTTAATTTAAATTCACATTCAGCACACAGATCAATTCAGTTAGTTTGATTTGTTTTGCTTTTTTATTGATGATTTCTGTCCATTTCAGTAGGGTATTTCGTTATTTTCCCTGGAAGGATATGAGCTATGAGCTATTGAAAGTAACAGATTTTTACTCAAGTTTACACTAAAAGTTCCAGCGAGTGTCCATTTTTGTGTGGGCGTGGACAGTGGCCAAGGAAGCGCAGCTCTCAGACAGGCCTCTCCTTAATAAAGAGAAAATTAATATACCAAATTTGCTTTTTGTGTTAAACCCACATTTTATAAATTGCTTATCATGTAACACTCGTGATTGTGCATGACTTTCTTCTCTGTCTGTCTGTTTAGATGTTAATGACAGGGGCGGATCCAGACAAGGTAGTCTAGAGGGCCTGACCTCCTATTGGCATTCACAGGCTCGCATTGAAATATTATCTTCAAAAAATTATTTTCCATCTCAGTGGCCCTCTAGCTCACCACATTTTGGGACACGAACGGTCCACTGGGGCCTCTGAGGCCCCCCCTCTACTTATGACCAGAAGCACTATAAGTTTAGATTCAAGAAGGTGAAATATTATTCTTTTGATTCATGACAACTCAGCCTCATTATTTAAGATTATTGTCGAACTGTACTGTAAAGATTTATGTGCTTTAACATTATTGTAAAATGACTTGTTTACTCCTGATTTTGCATGGTATCGTCCAAATGGATATTTCAAGATTGATACTAATTGTGTTTCATGCTTTATTAAAGTGAATATGTGCACAAATCTATTTTGAACCTCGTTTTATAAGTCCTAAGGAATATTTTGAGCCATTATTCAATGATTAGAAATTCTAAAATGATGACATGGAAGAAACTGGCAGGGAAAGGGGCCTCCAAGGCCCCATGATGGACCATTCAAGCCGATTTTTGGGTCAGCTGTAATTTACGTCAACCATTCACATGGGATACTTAAATTTAAACCTGTGTCTGATTCCTTTCAAACTAAGGAAAGATTACACGTCCTGGTAAAACTTGCCAGTCAATTTATGTTTCAAGGACAAAGCATCAAAGTTAGAGGGGGGCCTCCGAGTCCCTGTGGACCATAGGAGGGCTAGATCCCCCCTGGATCCGCCATTGAGTGATGTATATGACTATGGAGAGGATAGGACAGGAGAGGATAAGACAAGCACGGCATTTCCATCATCTCTCATAGCAATAGAGAGATAGATAGATAAAGGGACAGATAGATGTGGAGACAGATGCAGAGATGGATATAGGGATAGATAGATAAAGGGACAGATATATTGATCGATAGATATATGATAGATAGATAGATAGATAGATAGATAGATAGATAGATAGATAGATAGATAGATAGACAGATAGACAGATAGACAGATAGAAAGTCGGACACTTAGGAGTTGTAACCTTGAGTAGGATACTTTTTGTAGGGCTGAACTGGCCAATATTTGGTATCAATCTTTAGCTTAAGACCTCCTTTAATTGTTCAAGAAGTATCAGCATGATACTAATAAGTATAGTGAGTTTTTCATGGCTTTTAAGATGGGGTAAAAAATCGGTTTTCTCACAATGTTGAGTCAGATACTTGTGAATTTTAGTAGAATTTTGTCATGTTTCAGGTATTTTTTGCTAGTCTATGGTCACTTCAGTTTCTTTTTCATTCAGTTAGGATAAAGCTTAATCTCTTCTGTGCTCTATTATGGGCATTTTGAATTGCAGGGAAGACTCTAAAGCACCTATTTCTTTGATTTCATATTTTTAGAACACAGCTGTCCGAATCAAAGATGTCCTATGTCATTTTTTATTTCAGAAATCTAGCCACCAATTTAGTTCCTGTGATGTCCCAATTGCTAATTTTCTGTTAGATTTAGTAAACACGTTTAATTTGAGGCCCTGGTTGATAATCAATAATTCATAGGCCAAGCAAGATATCACTTTATTAAAATGTACAGAATCAAAGTGTCTGACTCAAGGAACCTTACCCTAGACGTCTATATATAAATAAATTTTAAGTCAAATAAATTCATAGCCTGACAAAATTCGGAGAGTAGGTCAATGGAATCTTGATTTATGAAGTAATTAGTAAACTTACAAAGTTTGATTTGCTCTGTAAAGAAAACCACAGCACAGAATTTTTTTTCACAGGGTAGGATCCTTAATTACCTTGCAAACAACCAGCCTGGCCAATAAAAACCCATCCGATCTTAATACACAACGTCCGAGGGTCCTTTGAAAATAAAACTCCCGAATTTGGGAACACTTTTGTTCCCGAATTTGGGAGCAGTTCCCGAATTTGGGAACACCTTTGTCCCGAATTCGGGAGTGCTCCCGAATTCTGCACTTTCCCGAACTGGTATGCAGTTTATATTTACCTGAAATGGCCAAATATTGAAATTTAACCTTTTATTGAAAATGCTGAAAACCCAATATTCAAGATGATGTGAATAAAAAGTTTACAGAGTGCACCATTGTTTTATTTTTGGAAATTGGTTGATACATCTTATATTTCAACATAGTTATACCAGATTAGCCATGAAGGGATGTTCAAGTCAGCTATATGCTGTTATATTTTGCTGAAATGGCCAAATGCTAAAATTTAATATTTTTTTGAAAATGCGGAAACGCCCAATATTCAAGATGGTGTGAATAAAAAGTTTACAGAGTGCACCATTGTTTTATTTTTGGAAATTGGTTGAAACATCTTATATTTCAACACAGTTATACTAGATAACCCATGATTGGATGCTCAAGTTAGAAGTATGCAGTTATATTTCGCTGAAATGGCCAAATATTGAAATTTAACGTGTTTTTTGAAAATACAGAAACACCCGATATTCAAGATGGTGTGAATAAGAAGTTTACAATGTGCACCACTGTTTTATTTTTTGAAATCGGTTGATGCATCTTATATTTCAACATAGTTATACCAGATTAGCCATGAAGGGATGTTCAAGTCGGCTATATGCTGTTATATTTCGCTGAAATTGCCAAATGTTAAAATCTAATATTTTTTTGAAAATGCGGAAACACACAGTATTCAAGATGCTTTGAATAAAAAGTTTACACAGTGCACCACTGTTTTATTTTTGGAAATCGGTTGATACATCTAATATATCAACACAGTTATACTAGATTATCCATGAAAGCACGCTCAAGTGAGCTATATGCAGTTATATTTTGCCGATTTGCAGACATTTGGAAATTTGACAATTTTGAGAAAAGTAACACTGCTCAGTGGCTACTGCAGATTTAACTAAAACATTAAATAAGCTGAATTGTTTGTTAGGGTATCCCAAAGCACACGTCATGCCATGTGCAAAAAATGAATAACATAGATTTTTTACTTTGAGAAAAAATGGACAACAGAAATGGACAAAATGTTAAAATTTCATGTTTTTTGGAAAATTTGGAAACTCCCCATTTCCAAGATGGTGTAAAAAAAAAGTTTACAGAGTGCACCACAGTTTTATTTTGGAAATTGGTTGACAAGGCCTATATTTTACCACAGTTATACCAGATTACCAAGGGACGGATGCTCAAGTTAGCAATATGCAGTTACATTTTGCCTATTTCCGAGCATGCAGCAAATTGGCAATTTTGAGAAAAGGACCCCGTTTCAGCGTCCGCTGCAACTTCAGTGAAAAACCCAAATGAGATGAAATTTATACTGAAGTATCTCCAAGTATTAGTCTTGACACGAGTAAAACATTATTGCCATAACTTAGATACTTTGCGAAAAATTGAAGAGCGGAAATGTCTAAATTTCAGGATGCTAAAAAGTTGAATTTTGTCGATTGGCCGTCATTTGCTCAATTTATTCAAATAGCTCCAGCTCAGAGGGAAATGCATGTGGAAAAAAATCCTTTGGGGTAATTTAGTTTTTCAATATAAGTATTCAGTCCACCGAATTTCATCAAGATCCGCTGACCCCCCCGCGCCACCAAATCTGCAGTTTTCTCTGACAATGACTCTTAAAAAGATAAGCAGAATGAAAAGTACTTTTTCGTGAAAAGAATGCTTAACATTTAAAGATATGAAAGGTTGGTAATTGCACTCGAGAATGACACTTTTGACCTGACATTTGAATACCAATTAAGCATTCAATACCAATCAGTCACTGCACAGTGTCAGTGACACGCAATTAGAATCTTTCAATATGAAAAAGATGCCAGTAGCTGCTAGTGTTGCTTCCATGGCATAGATAGGCAGCCCACTGAGCCTGTAATAATGGCGCGAATTTGGATGACAACAGTATATAAAACATGGCGGCCTGTACCCTCGATAGAAAATGCATCTGCAAGATAGCGCAAAAGGGAGAGGATGGATAGGGTCATGTTTGGTATTTTTGGAAAGATAAAATCGTAATCTATGCAGATGGCTATATTAGAATTAGATTAGGAACTGATAAATGTGCGTAAATTGAAGAAAACGGCGATGACGTCATGGCATCCCAGAAAGCTTAGAGTTAAGTATTAATATATAAGATGTTACAACTTCAAAAAACAGTCTATCATGTGGTCAGGGTAGGTTCACTAGCCTTACACTGAGAGGTGAGGATGGAATAATGCACTGCAAAAAATTCCCGTTAAATTTTACAGTTAAATTAACTGGCAACTTTGTTCCAGGTCTAAGAACTGTAAAAGTACTAATAAACCTGAACAGGACAATGAACCGTAAAATGCAGATTGGTACATTGAACTGTTTTTTTGCAGATTCAACAAAGTGATATTACGGTATAATGTACATATATAAAACAGTTTATTTAAAGTATATTTTACAGTTATATCAACTGTCAATCATAGAATGTAAAGAATGCAAGGAGCTGTATAATTTACTGTAAAAATACGGATAGTATGTGTTATTCTTACTTATTGCACAAGTGTGACTAAGCACGTGATTTAACTGTCGCATAGCTGTAGGGATGTACTGAAGCTGGAATCAGCTGAGAGAGCCACTGACTCCAGGCTCGGCCTTGCTCATCTCTTGCTTGACAGCAGGGAAGTAAGTCCATCAATTATACCCAGCAATTAAATCGCACACGTTTGCTCACAAACCATAAAATTGATGGATATTTTCCAAGAGAACCAGGTGTCAAGTTTATCGAATTATGTTGTATTGATGCAGACTGCGCCTGGGTTATTTTGGTTTTAATAGTGTCATTCTTTCGATCACTTCATAAGACTCACACAAATGTCAATGTCATATATAAATATAACAACTTTTGCATAATGACAGCATCTTTAAGATCATATGAATGAGGATGTTCCCTTACCTTCAGATAAGTTATAAATTTAGTTTGATTAACAGCTGTGTAAAGCATATGTTATAGATGGCACCACATGTTCCGTGGTTAAAGTCCATGCAATCTCTTGTTTATAGTTCCTAATCTGACCAGGTGTATTGATTGTTTGGCCAATTCAAATGTTTTGTCTGCATATTACAAGTTGCCAGTAAATTAACGGTCGAAGTAATTGTTCATTAACGTGAACTGAATGTTAAATGACATGTTGCAGTAAATTTATCTTGGAGCCATTTTGTAACTGACAAAGAACTGTAAATTCACAGACAAAGTCTGTTTTTAAAAAATACTGATAAAATAACAATAAATTTACGGTTCTGTTAGCCAACAAAACACGGTCATTTCTTACAGTGTGGGCCTTGTAGCGCTTTGATATAGCAGATGTTTTGATTCTTCTGTTGCCTTTGTTTGCCAATTTCAGTCGGACTGAGGCCCCTTGAATTTTGTGTTTTAACATTGCATTTAATATAAGCTGTGTGATGAATATATAGCTTAAGAAATTTGAATGCTTCTTTGTTATTTTTAAATCTACTAAACATCAAACAAATTAAATGAAATTGAGATAAAAGAAATGGATGCAATAATGCACACATTGTTTCAAGACAGAAATTTCAAAGCACATCATCATTTCTGAATGACTTACAGATGCCTTTATTCAGCTGTAAAAAAACTATAAAATTTTATTTATGATTGATTGAAAAAAATAACGTATTCATTTAAACTGAACTTTCTAAATTGCCCCATTTGTGGAAATTATTCAGAAGTTGCATGAAGTGAATGATTTGTTAAACATTTCCCTTTTAAACACATATCTCTCAATATCATTCAATGTTACCGCCTTTGTTTAGGCTTAATGAGGCCCTCCTGGCCTGTAACTTTATTCATTTGTCATTACAATCTGTTCTCTATCATACCTACATATATATTTGATACATGTATGCTTATTTTTTAATCTGTATAGTTATGTGGTCGAATAAAAGAAATATCTATCTATCTATCTATCTATGATACTTCCAGGCATGTATGCCAAAGGCTTAAAGATGTGCTACATCAAGATCAACTGAAAAAATTAGTCTTTGAAGTTTATGCTTATCCAATTTGTTTCCACCCCTGTTAACATTTCCTTGAAAGCTCTGTCTGTTTTGTATAAGAAGAGAAGAGCATCTGACTTCTTATAAAATTGCAGTCAAATTTTGTAGATTTAGGTCACTCCGATAGCCATTAGAAGTTAGAAATCTACCAAATTTGACTGCCCCCGATAGATGGTGCTAATTTCACTGAAAAATAAAAGAACAAATTAGAGTGACCTTGTTGACTTGTCAAGTCAAAAGTAATTCACGGACAACCGATGAGCTATTTCCTCCTTTTTTGGGGCACTCACTGGGCTTGCTGCATGCTTATTATAGCAAACCAGTGTAGATGTTGCATGCTCCTCTATTATGTGACCCGAATCTGCTGATTTGACTCCTGGTCAAGTGACCCTGATAGATGGTGCTAATAATCGTGATAAATGGGTGGGCAAATGAGGTTTAAGTGACCTTGTCAGCTTGTCAGGGTCAAAATAATTCATAGACTACCAATGAGCCATTGCCTCCATCTTTTCAAACTTTTTCTTGTTTTTAACTTGCTTCTGGCTAGCAGAGTAGGCTAGACAAATTCCAAGTGCAGATTTGTGGCATACATTTGATTGCGTCTACAGATACCATGTGAATTATCAGCTGAGCAGATCAGGCCTAGCCCTCAGTTTGAATATTAATGCTGTTTAATCTTAAATCACTCATGTAGCAGTTCTGCATTAAAAATAAACATCAGAAATTTAGACACAATATTAGAACAAGTCAAAAATGAATGATGGGAGTGGGAGACCATTTTGACAAACCAAACATTAACATATCAATCCTCTTATATAACGGAAAGAACCTAAATCTAGAGCTCTCTTGAGTGATTAGTTTTTCTTATCAAACAAGCTATACAATTCTTTAATAATCTGAAACACACTGTATTTGCAAGTACAAATTCAGAACACAGAGTTCATTTCAAAACCATGAAAGCCAATGATTAGTTTCTGGATTTCATGCCAACGACGACAACTCTGTTTTAAAGTCATGGAATGCTATGGAATGTCTGCCTATGAGTCCTTGAATCTGAAATTTAGAGCTATATCTACGCAGTATTTCCTTTATTCTCAAATCTTCTTTGGTTCTTATTCATATGCCGGACTAATCGTCATGCGAAACTTTGAACCACAATATATTTCTGTACCTGAAATGGATTATTGGGGCTTTATGTCACGTATTCATGCAGTTGGTACATGGCCAATTGTGCAGCGTACGTAAAACGTACGTAAGCTCTTTCATGCGTATTTCGTACGTAAATAGCCTGTTTTCACGTACGAAATTCGTACGAAAATTTACGTACGTGAAATGAATTTCATACGTGCTGACGTACGTAATTCATACGTTAATTTTACGCATGAAAATCGTATGAATTACGTACGAAAACCATACGTTTTCTAAACTTAGAAAAATTCTGATATTTTACGACATTCTCATTAGAAATAGGCCAGTAGGACTATGGGCCTTCCTCAAAGTTTGGAAGTGACTCCGTTTCAATCAAATTCAGGCGAAAGCCATGACTTTTTTTGACAAGCAAATAAACATTAGATTCTACACATTAATTACTGATCTTTGGACTATGATTTGCTTTGTTTGCTGCGTTTTTTTAGTTATTCCAGGTACGTCTAAACTTAAGACCACCCCTGTAACCACTGCACAGAAAGGGCCAAAGTAACTGACCTCGAAATATACTGAAATCTAGAAAAAATAATTCGAAGACAGAGCTTTGTTTTTTTCATTTCTTTATTTTGTAACCTTAGATACATCGTATTGTATCATTATAGCCCTATAACAAACACGGTGTGGCTGACATGACCGATGATCAGAGGGTTATTGCCCGTTAGGCCAGACAAAACAGTAGTTTACTGATTCTTACCTTCTCGGACCTACTGAAACAACTGATTTACATACCCTGATGTTACTTCGTTGACACAAAAACCATTACAGCTGATTTTTTTCGTCCAACCGACTGACCTTGTTGCTTTAAGAAGGCTTTCAAAAATATAATCATTATTCAATTATTCAATATTCATTAATGTTAGAATTAAACTGACAGTTCATTCGTTGAATTTGTGTAGAAATCAATTCTTGGGAGATACTGATAATCACAAAGAACAGCAAGCATGTACATGTAAATAATACAATTAAACACATCATAAATATATCCACAAATAAACTGATTGAGGAAATACTTGAAAATCCGATCTGAGGCCTAAAATAAAACTTAATGGGAGTGTGGTTCACAGCAATGAACCTCATGAATGTCAGGTCGCGGAAGAATACAACATGAGTCCGAAGGACGACTGTTTATTCTGCAGCAGACCTGACATGAGTGAAGTTCATTGCTGTGAACCACACTCCAATTAAGGTTTATTTATACCCCACAATAAAAACAGACCTCCAGTAAAAATGATTAATAATTTCAAAAGGCACCATTTTGTTTGACTGGCCACAAAAAGATCCCTGGCAACCACACCGACCAATGAGAGCATCAAAACATTGTGACGTCCTCACTTCACTGCCCATTGTTTACTTAATAACGTCAGATAATGAGATGCATGTGGTTCACCACGATGAACCACATGGTGTGAATCACATGGTTTTTTGCCAGAACTTCACAGCTGGTAAATCCCACTGTTCATGATATTACACAAGTTTGTTCATATTAAGTTCTGATTTCCTGAAGTAGGGGGAGGGTTGGTCTAGTGGTAGCGTGCTAGGCAGCCAATCGCTGGATCCAGGGTTCGAATCCAGCTCTTGCTAGGTCACCAGGGCCTATGTTGGAAGGCTGCCTCAATCATCCTTTGCATCATTGCTGTGTCTTCCTCCTGTTCTAATTAGGCTACCAAGTGCATAAATACGTCCTGGACATAATCATCCATCCATCCATCTCTTCTGAAGTTAGATACTTGTTCAATGTGGTCACTCAACCTGGAATAAAAAAATGTGACATTTGAAAATCCATAACTATCATTGCATGATCAATAAAGTGATATTCATAGGAAATTTATCTCAGTACCGGAACCCTTTTTAATTGTCAATCCCAATTTCTAACAAATTCAAAAGATAAATTTGTCTTTAGATTGATACATGCATGAATGAGTGACTGCTATTGGTTGAGAGAACCTGTTTAGAGTTTATGTAGCTGGATACTCCACTCAAGTTTTGCTCAGTGGCCTCAGTGTAGATGGGGCAGGTGGGGCATTTGCCCCACCACTTTTTGGCCAAAGTATACATGTTTCTGAATCAAAAAAATTATTATTTTCCCCGACATCTTCCATGAGGGTGGGACCACTATGTGAAATTAACTTTTCTCAAATAACTCAAGGGAGCAAAATATTTTTTTATATCTTGATTTAATTTTCTTCTTTGACATTTTATTATCTCAAGCGAGACAAATTATTCATGGATCCACAGATTTGATTTATAAGTTAGTCTAGCCCCAGTAGCTTTTTTTAAATTGGAAAATAGTTGCTTCCAGTGACATAATTCTTATAGCTTTACTTCATGTTATCACTTCAGGCTGCTACTCCTTGGTCTGGAAACTATGTTGATCTACCTTGCCTGGCTGCCCCCCTCGTTTGCCTTGGCCTCGGCAAGGCATTTATATTTTTAATATACATAATATAAACATAGGCGTACGGGCGGTCGTTTTGCCCGGGGGGGGGGTAAATTGCAGAGCCTCTGACAGTTGATTTTAACCACCGTCAAGTTAGAAAGATTCTAAAGGAATGGCACCTGCTGGATATGGTACACAATAACATGCAATTTAGTGACGGTGACGGGGGTTGAAATTACATAATCGAAAACGGGAAAAAAATTTGTTGGGAAATTTGTGAGAAAAAAATGAATTTTTATGTTGCAGCCATTTGGCAATGTGACAAACTGCCACACAGTAAACATTTTTCTCACAAATTTCCCAACAGATTTTTTTTCCCATTTTCAGTTATGTAATCTGCATACATGTCCTTGCGCACCATATCCAGCAGGTGCCATGCCATTACTAGAATTTTTTCTAACTTGATGGTGGTTAAAACCAGGGCTTTAAATTGGAGTCGGGTAGTAAGTGAACCGACTCCGAATCCCGACTCCTTCTGCTTTCTGAAAAGCGACTCCGACTCCGACTCCTTAGGTCTCCTAAATTCCGACTCCGACTCCCGACTCCGCTTATCGGCATTATTTCACGCAAATATTTCATTATTAACAGGGGCCAAAATGCACTTCCACAAATTTTCCATTGGCTTTTGTTCTTGAACACTTGTTCAGGAACTGGAAGTTTTGCTTAAAATTCAAGATACATTTCACGCTGTTGTAATTGGGTTTTTGTAAATTATATTAATTATTTTTAAGGAGTCAGGAGTCACCAAATCAAAGTTCGACTCCGACTCCACCCGAAAACCTCCGACTCCACGACTCCAACTCCCGACTCCGACTCCAAAGCGCTGGTTAAAACCCACTGTGCTCTGACCCCCTGGGCAAATGTCTATAGATAGGCCTACCAGGGTATTAATTATCAGTTCTAATTCTAACTGTCTTCTTAATTATCCATTTTAGTTAAAAGTAGGTATTCATAACTGAAATTGACATCCTGCCAGCCCCCACAATCCTAGCTCCTGCCCGTACAGCAAGGGGCCGACCAGACGACTGTTGGGGTAGCGATGAAGTATGGACTTTACTCCCACGACAAACTGTTTTTCCTTTGCAGTGCGTTGACGAATTTTTTTTCCCGCATGCGGACTCTCAACAAGCTTTTTATCGGAATTTTAACATTACGGTACTCCAGCTCTAGAGGTGGAAACAAACTTTTTTTTTTATTTCCATGTGCAGAACAAACTTTTTTTTTCAGTGTCAAGTGGAAAACAAACTTTTTTTTACACCAAAAGTCCATAGCCCCCCCCCCCCCAAACTGAGCAATAGATCATCTGGTGAGACTGGTCAGCCACCAAGCCATCAGAAGAGTAGCCACTTTACTGGGGCTAGCACAGTCCAGGCCTTACTGGTCAGTAATGTTTCTGAATCTGATTAAAATACACACAACTTCTCGCAAGCTTGGAAATTTTCATGACTTGAAAATTTAGTAGTCCCATCACATACTGGTACAAAAAACTTTACTTACCAGCTATATCACTGATTTTGTTTGCATGTAGTCCTCCCAACTAATTCCAGCTTGTGATGACTCTGATGAATGAACATGGAGCCCAGCAATATTGCATTATTGGCTGTCTTCTGCTTCTTCATTTTTGTTGTTGTGTTTTCTTCTGTGAAGACATTACCACCAGATGGCATGACGTCACCAGTGACTGGTCACCAAGGTGACTGTTGATGACATCACAATAGGCAAGGTGCCTGTGACGTCATTGGAATGTTGATCTTGGGTGGAGTGACAGGCAGGAAAGCTCATCAAAAATGTTTGGAGAATTTATTGTTGCGTCTACAAAACAATCATCGGCAAAACCACAATACTCAAAAGGTTAGTGCTTCAGAAAATACTCAACTGATCAATAGCTCTACTGGTGCTCAAATTAAAGCTACCACTGACGACTTCTGATTTCGACATGACAGTTGAATTTGACATGTACATTAGGGGGCTCTCAAGTGCTATTTGACAAGTGCTTCACCTGCAGTACAATTCGTTTTTGTGTAGGCCAAAATGTCAACAACTTGCTGGACTGATTTGATCACTTGCCAGCGGCCAGGCAGGTTGGTGAGGGTCGAATTCTACTTTCGTGTCGAAATTTGAGAATTTCAGTGGGGTACATGGGTCCTTAAAAAAAGATGGATTGTCAAGTGTCAATATTAAAAGGTAAACAGATGTCTCTTGTCACTTTTTATCTATTTATAGAATGATAAGGAAGTACTTAAAATGTCGTTTGTCAATTTTTATGAGTAAACCTGTTAGTGTCAGTCGATTTTTAAGAGGGCCTGTGTCGCAATGTTACTTTTTAACAAGGGCCATGTCGCCATGTCATCATGTTGATTTTTACCCATGTACAACCCCTTCACTGGCTTCAGTATGGTATTTGTTCAGCATGAAAATTTTAAAAAGGCGCTCCCACCTTCAGCTGGGGTGCTTTATGATTTAGGGGGCGGCCATTTAATAATATCCAGGGGTTTTTTTTTAATTGAGTGTTTTTTACTCAGTTTTGGTGAAATAAATAAATTTGTTTTGGGTTTACTCAGGCTTGCAATAAATAATTTCTGCAAAAGATATTTCTTAACAAGGAGTTGCTTGATTTTGGAAAGAAAATTCGGGGACTTTGTGCACTTGAAATAAATGATTAATACTTCCGTTTGCGTGACTCCATGAAATAAATAATTTCCACCAATGGAAACTCCAAGCTCCCCCCCCCCCCGGCCCAAGAGCTGGATCAATAATCGATATATCGCGATATATCGGTTCACAGACTCATCGTGATAATCGTTCACATGTTATCATGACATCACCATAACTGCATAAGACAAAAGTTGTTGTTTTTCGTGAAATTTGACCAATTTTTGGGCAAAAATGACAATTTTTGTAGCAAGAACTACACTTTTGACAGCATTTATATCAGAAACTTCGCATTTTGCATGATTAACGCTGCTCAATTGTCGCGATATATATCGGTATCATTAAAAATTTATCGTGATAATATTGTATCGTTAAAAATCTAACGATGTCCAGCACTACACCGTCCCCTCCCCCCAGGGGCGTATCTAGAAATGGCCTCAGGGGGGGGCCATTACATAGGGTGAATACGGGGCGCTCCGCGGCGTTTCCTATCTCTTCCATGTTAATTTTGGGCCTGAGGGGGGGGGCCATGGCACCATGGCCCCCCCCCTAAATACGCCAATGCCTCCCCCCCCGGTTGTTAAATTGTCACCCGCTTAGTGTGACAACACCCTCAATTCCTCAATTTAGCTAAGATTAATTTATATCATTAAATTAAGTCATGACTTAAATGGGTGGATGGAGAAAATTTTTGAAGAGGTATCAAGACGCAAAAGCTCCATAAAAGTTTAACTTAGCCTATAGATGTTATTCCGATTTTAATATAGGCTTACTGATTCGTATTTTGTATTTCAGGGAACTGAAGGAAGCCATATGTCTTACTTCATTGTAAGGAACACAAATTTCGAGGCTGAAAAGGGAAATTAAATACTCAATCTGCAGCTGCAAACATGCACAGAAAGGTACTTAAGCAATTTCAGAATTTTATCTGCACTTCGATGTTATGGTGGCCCATTGCATGGTAGTCCTGGACATCGTTCAATTTTGTATGATACGATAATATCACGATAAATTTGTAATGACGTGCATGCAGCACGTTATTTATTGTGATAATTGATCAGCTTCAGCCATGCAAAATGCAAAGTTTGTGACATAAATCCTGTCAAAAAGTATAGTTCTTGCTACACAAATTGTCATTTTTTGCCCAAAAATTGGTCGAATTTCACGAAAAACAACAACTTTTGGCATATGCAATTATCGTGATGTCACGACAATATGTAAAACGATTATCACGATAAGTCCGTGAACCGATATATCGCGATATATCGATTAATCGATCCAGCTCTATTGCATGGTGGGACTGGCGCCACAACTTTTTTGCAACACGAATAGCACAGCAATGTTCGTCGCTTCTTCAGGAAATTTAATAATATATTTTGATTGAAGAACTATTAAAGTTATTGACAGCATTTAATTTTACATCAGAAACTTGATATTTTGCATGATTGACGCTACTCAATCATGGCGATTAATATTGTGTATACATCATTACAAATTTATCGTGACATATCATAATGTTAAACATTGAACGATGTCCAGCCCTAATATTGAGAGGTGTCACATAGCCCTTATTTATTATGTAAATCCCCATTTCCGAATCCCCATTTGCGAGCCCTGAAATCTCATGATTTTCAAAAATGAGATTTATAATAATCAATATTTTTCGAAACCATGGTATTCCCTTACTTTTCTTGTGTTGGTTTCCGTTGAATTGGATGTTATTTATGCATATTTGGCAATTACAAGACATTTCTGTTTTTAATTGGATTTTTAACTGATTTTAAAAACAGATTAACTGGGCTTTAAAAAAAAAAACAGATTTATTGCCACCAACACAGCTCTTATAGTAAACAGTAATACAGCTGGAAGTAATTTTATTTTGGATTTCAGGTCTTCATTGCAAGGAAAAGGAATGCCCTTCCCTGAATAAGAGATATATATCTATATGGTCGCCATTCAAGAAGCCTCACGTCTTCCATACACTTTTGGTAAGCATTAATGTTGTAAAATTCAGTTTAATATTGTTTCATCTCAGACTCTCAGTGGCACTATGATAGAACTTAATGAGAGTGTGGTTCACAGCAATGAACCTAATGAATGTCATGTCGCAGGGGAATAGCCTACAGTCCAAGTCCGTAGGACGATTGTTTATTCTGCAGCAGACATGACATGAATTTATATTTATGTTTTATTAATATCCCACAATCAAAAATTAATAGACCTCCTCTCAAAACTATTAATAATTTCAACTTTTCAAGAGGCACTATTTTATTTGAATGGCCCCAAGAATATCCCTAGCTACTAGAGGTCTACACTGGTTCGATAAATACCGGCCGTACCGGTACAGTCTGGTCGGTTCCCGAACCAGTTTTCAAAGCAGCACTTTCCGTTCAGTTCAATAACGCTATATCAAGCTCAAAAAGTTGTTTTATTGCCGAGATTTGACAGAAAATCTCCACAAATTCATGAAATGAACTCGAGCACTGCGTCATCTTGACGTCCGCTCTGATGCGAGATGCGACTTTCCGGGCCAAAAATTTGGTTTGCGTGGTTGCGTATTTCTAAAATGCGGATCAACCCGAATTTGCGGACCGACGGTACGAATCGTGTATCGATCAAGTGTATCGATGATATGTATCGTATCGAATGTCGGCAACGATATAGAGCCCTACTAGCTACCACTACGACTAACCTGAGCCTCAAAACATTGTATCGTCATCACTTCACCCCCCCTTGTTTCCATGACAACGTCAGATTCTTATATGCTGTGAATCACACGGTTTTTTGCCTGAACTTCACTAGCCCTTGTGGGATATCGGCTCTGAAGTAGCATATATCACAAAAAAAAAGTTTTTCAAGGGGTGTTTTAAGAAACACTTTAAAAATTCAGTTATCATGTCGACTTAAAGTTTGAGAGATGAAGTTGAAAATTTTATCAGTGCTTTGCAAACTTTAGTAGACATAATAACATTCTACCATTCTCTCCCTAATGTCCGTGTTTTTCTGTTTGCAGTGCGGGCAGTGCCTGGAGCAGAGTGACGATGAATTGTTGGGACTGTATGATGTACATACGTTTGGGACCTAATTGTGCAACCAATCAATTTTGACTAATCAAAATACACCATATTGGATTACCAAATTTATTTGGTGAGGGTAATTCTTTTTTTTAAAAGCTGCCAATGAACAATTTTTGCATCACTTCATAGTTTTAATACTTTCTGTCCAATTTTATTTTTGCAATAACAGCGAATTCATTCATGGGCTATAATATTTTAAATCACTTCTTTATGAACATCGTTTTCAAAAGGGGTCCTTCGAAAATGTTACTTCAAATCTCATAATATTCCTTTATAAAATTTGTCTTGTGAACAGCAGGCTCATTTGGTAAGCCTGGAGTACTCCGTCTACTGTGATACACCACGCATAATATTTGTTCTTTTTGATTTCAGCTCTTTTTCACAAGACAAGGTCAGCCACTCCCTAATTAAGAGAGACAACTCTCTGGTTGCCATTCGAGAAGTCTTCCCTGTGCTTTTGGTAAGCATTAACTATGTTCACTTCAACTTACTTACACAGATCATAGTTTAACTGAAATTACATGTTCAGGTAGGCCTAACTGATATAATATAAGAGGTACATAGCGTAAATGTCAAACAGTTACTCTTGGAAGTAAGTACTCCCGGTTTTGACTATAACATCACTAATATTACACAAATAATTTTTGAAACGATTCTTGTGTCATAGGCCTACCATTGAGTTTTCCTATTACATGTGCATCCCTGGCCATTTAATTTGCACATGGGACCTTTGTGCTAGATAAGGGTTATAATCTTGTAAAAGTAAGTACATTTTTTTGTCCGTTAAGCCCCGTGACTAATTTGTATCTAGACTTAATATAATATTATTTCAATAATCTATTTTTCAGAGACAGCATAATAATGAATGTCTGCTGCCCCATGTTGTGGGACAAGCCATGCTCAGCAAGACATTTTGGACTTGTTTTACAACGTTCGTCTGAAGCTGGGTGACACTGACACGTTGGAATGAAATATTGAGAAGCAGAAGAAGAATTATTGAAAAAATGGACTATTGACTCAAATACAAAATAAACAGTATTTATCGCAATAATTATGGCTGAAAACGAAGCATAAAGGAAAAAAATTCTGGGAAAAAAAGGACAATTGCAATTGAAGCCAAATTAATTTCTTTGAATTTATACCTGTATACTGTATCAGCCTAATTGTACCAATAAATATTTTAATTTCATATCACTGTGTTGTTCTACTCACCATAAATTACTAAATTTCTAAATGCAATAGACCTGATTAATAAGCTAAATTCCAATGCCTAAAATAATAGATTTAACGTATGAAATTCGTACGAAAGGTGCCTATGCGAAATACGTACGAAATTCGTACGAAATTCGTACGAAAATGTACGTACGAACTACGGATCGGCTCTTTCTTGTGAGTTTCGTACGTAAAATTTACGTACGTTTTACGCACGTTTTACGTACGTAATTCGTACGTTGCACAATTGCTAGTGTAGGCTATAGTTAGGACAGGAGGAGCACATGGAAATGAGGTGAAGGATGTTTGAGACTGCCACCCAACATAGGCCAAGGTGGCTGGCAACAGCTGGATTCAAACCCTGGACCCAGGGATTGGCAATCCAGCATGCTACCACTGCACCAGCTCTCCCCAATTGGTATCTGAAGACACACTGGAAGATCTGGCAATAGAGACCCATGCAAGAGCTGGCTTCCGGGAACTCTAAAGCTAATGCTATAGATATATAGGATTACATACTTTAAAATGACAAAGAAAACCAACTAGCAAATGCAATTATAGTTGTATAAGACAATGCTGATTAAAAGACCGACCGATAGCTATACATGTATAGATAGACCAAAACGGGCAATATACAACAAGAGACGGCTCTCCTCAAGCTGTAAGATGCTGCTTGTTGACTGAGATACACTGTATAATGTCTATTTGTTCAACAAAAAGAAAGACAAATTCATCTTAGAAGCTGATATCGAACACCACCTCTAGCAATACAGAGCTTGGTTATGGCAATCGATTTGCCCTCAAGTGATATTGAGATATTCCTATATACCTATAAAAACTATATACTAAAGCGTCTGATGGAAAATAATTGATGTGATCATATAGTGCTAGAAAGACTGTGATAATTCAAAATCATTCTAACATATTGCACCTAATAAATTCGGATATTCATTAATAAAATGTGAGGAACTACTTGAATAAGAATATGACTCTTTGACTCTTACCCAAAAATAATACACATTGTTGCCCTTGCATGGACCACTGTTAATCACAGGTGCCCCGTTCTGCCACTTAGCTGAGATGCTGCCTTGACACAAGATTAAAAAGTCCATCTCACATTGGTTGCCTTGTCAAGGAGTCCAGGACTGAAGCTCAATTCACACAGTTTGATGGTCCAGTGTACTGTTACTGAGTCCAGATCCGAGAAGAGTATGTAATCAAACCCCAAATGTCATCAAATCATTTCAAAGTTAACTCAGTTCTAACAGGTTAGCCCTATCCACAACAAAACAACAGTTATACCGTATCTGCATTCACCTCTTCCATTATCAATATACAACACAAAAGATACTAGTACTACTGTAACTGTATACATCTAATTACCCTTGCACCCAAATCCAGCCTACTCCCCAAGGATGTAATCATATATTTCTTGCAGAACCCTGTGATGCTACCCCTTTCCATATATGGTTGTGTTAGCCCAGCTGGATTACTGAGACTTGCTTAATCCCACTTTACAAACATTGACTAGAGTTAAATGTCTTCCTCTACTATTTCTGTAAGTTTCCTTTTCCTTGCTAATACAACCTCAGGCAGGTCACTAACCACTATCCGAAAATAATATTCTTTCAAAATAGTTGTGAAAACCCCCTATTTAGTCGTTTTGGAGACATAGAGCTACCTCTTGCTTGCTTTTCAACACAAGTAACAAATAAAATAAATTATATTAAGTGTTCATGTTATGAAAGTCTATCTTGCAAAGTCCTTATCTTTAAGTTACATTTTTGCTATAATTCTTCTTGATATACATTACAAACCAAAAGTCCTTTGCCCTCAGGAAGATACTTGCAATTCTCACATAGTTGCACGGGCACAGTCCTATATTAGTCAATTGATATTCAGTATAAATATTGTGTAATTTCAAGCAGACTGTACAGTCAGTCCAGGTGACTGCCTTTGGTAGCAGTTTGTATCAATTTCCAAAATGTTGATTGAAATAGTAAAATTATATGGTTAACATCACAAGGTATTCATAAATGACCTTAATTGATATGATACAGAAGAATTATAAATTACCCATCATCCCAAGTCATACCATGACAAAATGGCCCATAACCTTTGCTAATTCATGAATACTTAATTAACTGACCCAGTTTTGGCTCCAATCAGGAACTGCTACATCACAGTTTGAAATTGTTGCTTCTGTTTCACACAGTTACAAATGGAGAAATTGTGTATTGTTGAAAGGTGCTATCACAGTTCCGAAAATTCCATTGAATTATGTATTTTCACAGTTCTGAAATGAAACTGTTTGAAAGTTTGCTTGTTTTACACTGTTTTTCTTAGTTGCCAGTAATCATCTAAGTGTCCATAATCGGACTAAATCTGCCTGCAAAATGCTTATGACCTAAATAAGCAGCCAATCACAGAAGAGGTTGGAAATAGCAGAAAGCCCTGTCCATTTTAGCAGGGCTTGCGTGGGGAGGATATAAATTACCATGTGATCCCCCAAAGACGGTGGATACAACTACTACATCATGATGATGCATTGTTATGTCATAGAAGTGCAGATACATCACATTGGGTGAGAGGTGTACCTGGATGTCATATGGAGCAGAAAAGTAAAGGATTATGTCTGATCTGAGGATGGTTTCATAAACAGCTGATCCATCAAACTTACTTGCATTTACAAAAATTACTAATGCAATTCCAACTACCTCAGCCGTGCGCTCTTAGAACCATGGCAGTGATACAAGTGGCTGCCAATTTATTCCTCACATGAATTTCTAATCAAAATAACATTCAACACCCAGTGTTCAAACCAATGCAGGTAAAGACAGTCAGCTGAGCTAGAGCTGGACCAAAACCACACAGCCATTCAGCAGTCATATTATCCTATTCATCCATTCTCTCTTCATTAAATGTTAAGTAGCATCTATCCCCCCTGCTGTTCAATCGTTATTCAAATTTAAGAAAATACTTCTTCAACTATACTGGTTTGCCTTCAGAATGTCTCAGATGTTCATGTAGCACAAACAAATGCATACTTCGACATACACAGGAACTGCTGGGGTAGTGGTGTCAAGTTCTTTTGGCAAAGGAGATATCCAACTGTTTCAGATTTTCATATGATTGGCTTTTCTTGTTATGTTTCAGGTAATTTGATAATGATGTTTTAACAACATGAGTGTTTAATCTGCAGAGGAATATTATTAACCCCATATTTAGACCGAGGTCACAGTCTTCACCTTGCTGTAGGCAACGTAGACTGAGGACATTCCATTTGCTGAGTACTCTTGAAATCATTGCAAGCAAGAAGTGATAATAACAAACAATCAAACAAGCTGAAAACAACAAACTGCGAACAGAGAGCAACATACTGATTTAATCCCCAGGTGTTTTAAACACCAAGTGCAGTAGTCAAGATTTTACAAAGTGGGAGGGGCAAATTTATTTCTGGATTTTGTTGATAGTTATATCTATCTATCTACCTGTCTATCTATCTATCTATCTATCTATCTATCTATCTATCTATCTATCTATCTATCTATCTATCTATCTATCTATCTACCTGTTTATCTATCTATCTATCTATCTATCTATCTATCTATCTATCTATCTATCTATCTATCGATCTATCTATCTATCTATCTATCTATCTATCTATTTGTCTATCTATCCATCCATACCTGAAGGGCAGTTCACTAGACATTTACATTGGAGTGTACCGTTTGTGATGTGTTTTAGGCAATTTCATATAGAAGTAACATATATCATACAAAGGCTGCTGAAAGGCATAATGTCATTGTGTTATAAGGAAAATAATACATTTTTGAAAGAGATAGAAATACCCTTTATTAAAATAATACCCTAAAAAGGCCTGCAAATTTCATTCAGTCAAAATGCAACCTGAAATTGTGAAGCATGGTGCAAGTCAATCACTGCCTACCAAAGTGTGTAAGAGAGCCAACCAATCATATCACATCTGATATGCTTGGTCAAGTATGACTGACTGCTAAATGTAACAGTCCAGACCTATTCATTGGAAAACAATAGACATACAAACAGAAAAGGTGAATTATGAACAACAAAATTATTAACAGCTATCATTTTATGCAAAGGCCCCCTCCCTTCTTACTGAAATAAAACTTGTGTCATTTTTATTGGTAAATGTTTGAAAATCAGCCGATTTTGACACTTTAAAGTACAGGAAAGTTCTGAAAATCGCACACAATACATTTGAAACCATTTCCTATCAACCAATACCTTTATTTTTGATGGGAATAGGCCCTAAACTGCCGCGACACGCTTTGTGTCGCCAGTGTAATGCTCAGACTATGTAATGTCTCCCATCCTTCTCAGCTGCACTGAGAAGGTGGGTCTTCCTATCTACCCCATATTGTGTTTCAATACATTCGTCAATTACATCCAGGGATATATAAAGTAATTTGCAACCTTTTTTAATCGTTGATTTTTAATCCTTGAAGATCCTATCTTCTTTACATTGAAATCGGTGCTTCATACATCACTTATGAGGCAGGTGATATTCCTTTTGACTGCATTGACAAGATAGCATCTGCTCTATCGACATTCAGAGTGCATGCTGCAAATACATATTATCTACTTGGCCATTTATTTCATCATTTTTGCTGTAAAAGTAGTCGCAGCAGGAAGTGAATAGGTTGGTCAGTAACTGTATCTATAGATGCGAAGTCGATTTTCAGCATCAAGGGATGAATTTATTGATGACTTATGTTTATATATTATCCTATATATTGAATAGAAGCCCATGCCAATTTTCACAGATTTTAACTGCTACTGCGCATACACAATTGTTGTACTATTTTTGCATCGCAGACAGACTGTTTGGTCGTGGTCTTGACCGTATGGTTAATGGTGAAGTCTGCACTGGCAGACACGGAGCGTCCCTGAGCCAAATTAGCTAATTATCTCAAGGATGCCACTTTAAAATTCCAGTTACTGCCCGTAAAGATTGGCCTGGAGGAACAAAGTGGTTCATCAAATGGTAATTGCCTTCATTGACTGGCTGCACAAGTAGGAATTAACCCTTTCGACTGCTGATGGCTGTTCTAAACGATAGCCCTTTAATTCCAAAGGATTGATTGATAGAGATCAATGAAGATCTGTATCAACATCAATGATAATAAATCAATCCATTTGTTAGTTTATCAAACTTGAAAAGTCCATCAGGTGTTGTACATTTTTGCATTTAATTTATAAGATTTGCATCAGTTTCATTCACCAAATAATACATATTTGAGGATCATTGATTGAGTTTCACTTTATGGTTAGATGTTCAGCAAATCCATTTGTTAAATTGACAGTTCCTTGTTTGAATCGCTATTCACAACAACATCCACCAAATAGTTTTTTGTTGTTTTTTTTCATTTACTCCAATCTGCTGCATGTTTCACATTCTCGAATCTTATTACCCTGTTTCGTCTTCTGTGTATACATCTATCTTTTTTTGAATTTTTTTTTTCCAAAGTACACATAATTTTTATGTTCAGCAATATAAATTGGTGGCCTTCGAACTCTGTGGAGTTTTTTTAAGACTCACCAAGATGGTATGGTATGAAAAGGAGATGAATGAAAGTGAGAATCAAGGAACATTTTTAAGAAAAAACATGCTCTCCGTTGGCACATCACCAGACATAAAGTAAAAAGAAGAGATGTACTTTTGGAAACAGGTTTGATGAAAATCACAAGATAGGATAGTGGAATATGAATCCCAAACCGACTGTCAATTTTTTCAAAACAATAGTCAAAAACTCACAAACCAAATACTCTTCAAAATCAAATTAGACGAGAATCACAAGGTTAGGAATATAAAATCCCAGTTCGTATTTCAGGTCAGTTTAACAATCAGATAAAATCCATAACCAGAGACAAAATATCTCCAAACACCAAGCCTCAGAAGCAACTCCATTAACCCGATTGCTGTACCCATTATTATCTATCTATTCAGTATTCATCTATGTATCTTGATGCATCAAATGTATATTGGCATCATAGCCTACTTTAATCTATTCCTGGGCTGCCAAGTTTCCAGCTCTTAATAAGACCAGTCATACTCTTTAGTTGCCCTAAACCAGTTATGGGTTCTGTTGGGCTTGGAGTCTGGAGCTGGCAAATAGGTTGGCAGTGGAAATGTCATTGCTTGTTGGATGCATCGTTCTGGTATGTGGAGAGAGTGGAAGGGAGTTCTTCAGTTGTGTGATGGTAGAAAGCAAAGAAATATAAATCAGAAAGAAGCAATGAAGGATAAAGAATTTGCTTCTGTGATGTTTGAATATAGTTAAAGGATGCTTTTTAGTTACTGATTAGATCTTCTGTGGTGTTTCTTAGAATATAAGTTCAGTATTACTTGAAAAGACCAGCCAGAGACTTGTGATTATACAATATGATTTTGTCTCAGTGGTGTGTTCTGGTGATAAGTTTAGGATATATTTGCTGGATCTTCACACAATAAGATAATGAGAAAAGAGCAAAAATGTTGATGCTCTACCAAACTTCAAAGCCAGAATGAGTCCATGATATTACTTCATTTGGCCAACAAAAAGTGTGAATAACAATGTGAAGGAGTTAATAAGAACAATTCAGACAAAATTGGTTTTTTAGATTCAAAATGGTTTTTTTAACCAAATTGCAATGCGAAAAACCTACATGGTTTTTTTTTTAAATCCATGTTGATTTTGCATTGAAATTTGGTTTTTCAGAAAACCATTCTGAATCTAAAAAACCAATTTTGTCCCGACATTTTTTAGAGTGTACCAACCAATACATTTTGCTTTGAGGCAGGTGGAACTAATCATTACCTGCTGGTTGTTTTCCTCTTATTTGATATTCCTTTGCTTTGGACTACTACTATGCATGAATTCCAGCCATAGGACTTTTTTGTTGCACTGCCTTCATAAAGATTTATTTCTTTTTTCTTTTGGGCTTCAGCGATTCCCCTGACTGTTTTTGTTCTAACATTTGTGCATGTTAGGTTCCGAAAATGATCCTTGTTCACGGATTTTTTGTAAATGAATTCATAGGGCTCAGTTGGTGTCACACTGGGCTGCAAATCATTGGATCCCTAGTTCTATACCTGCTCTTGCTGGGTTACCAGAACTTCTGTTGGATAGCAATCTCAATCATCTTTCGTCTCATTGCAATTTCCTCCCCCTGTAATAATTAACCTACCAAGTACGTAAAAGCAGGACATGAAACCCGACCACCCATCTATCCACCTCTATAACTCCTTCCCTGGCCATCTACAGCTCCTTCCCTTTGTCAATCACAGGGGTAGGGGAGTATGGGGTAAGTTGTACCGCCTGACGGGGTAAGTTGAGCCGCCTGATTTATTCCAAAAAAAATCATGAATTTCACCCGTTTCTTCTGATAGATCATTTTTATCATGTTTTTAGCGTATGCCTGACATGTTACATGAAACTTATCAGACATTTATGAACCATTTTACACACAAATTAAAAATTCTGAAAAAAACAAAAACAGAATTATTTATTGTTTGGAGGGTGGTATAACAGGTTTAACACATGTTCTTTCAGTGTAAGTTATTACACAACATGTTTAGGCCTTGCATAAAATGAAGACAAAAAAAGATGAATAAAATATTAATTCCTATGTCATACCATTGGCACAACTCACTGCTATCAAAACGGCACAACTTACCCCAAATTGATTTTCTGGATGAAACTGGTTGTCCAAAATAAACAAACAATGTGAAATGAAATCTAACAACAGATAAACCTCTTAACTCCATCCTGTAGGAGGGACATCACCTTATTACAAATACCAAATGACTGAGAAACCAGAATGTCAGTCCTCGGCACTTCAAGTTTTCAGCAACAAAATTGAATTTATGAGTGTAGCTTTTCATGCCATTATATTTGTTAGTTTTTTCTTGGTGCCTAATGATATTGACCAAGTGGGTATGTATGGGTGGCATTGCCTTCTTTGCCCAGTTCTTCAATTAACCCCAACAGTGGGTGGCACAACTTACCCCCAGCACAACTTACCCCAATCTCCCCTATTATATGTTGGCTCGGGAATGTATTGGTTTTACAATAAACTTCTTTTTTGTGGTGTGGGCCTAGATTGTTCTGTGCCATGACCGATAAATGGTTAGAAAAACCTTGCTTGTCCTACATTTATATATTCCTGTTTACATAGACCTTTACCTATATATTATAGCTTTAACAGTCTAATTAATTTTAGCATGTCGAATACACATTTAACAAAGCTAATTATCGCCCATGCTATGCTATGCATAGGGCGATTATGCTTTAGTGCTGAAATCTACTGAAGGGGTGAAACAACCAATGCTGTGGCCTCAACCAGCCCACTCTGGAAGTTCTTATCATATGCATAACACATTGATACCATTGTAGATGTGCACAACGGTTCGTATTTTCAGTTTAATTCAATATTAGAAAATTTACTATTATCAGTTTTAGAGGCTATCAAGGTCCAGAAAGCCTGCATTGTGGTGGCCATTTTCCCTTCCACAGGGTGAGTTTTAGTACACAGAATGGCCACTGCAAGCAGCTTATTCAGAAGATACATTACACAAGAGGGCAGCACCTGCAAGTCCTTTGCCACTTCCTCCCTTTGCACCAAATTCTATTTCTGGGAAACTCAGCAATTCCTGCATCTCAGTATAGTTCTTTCCAACTAATTATACAGGTAGCACGGGCTTATACTGTATCTATTTCATATTATTCTATTCTCTTCCCTCCAATCTACAGGCAACTTACTATATATTATATAAACCTGTTTTATATTTATGTAAATAAAATACTGGTTATAATATACACTCATGTAAACAAAAGATAGACATATAGATAGATGCATGGATAAACGGATTGGCAGACAGATAGGATAGATGGATATGATAGATGGATGGGATATACAGTAGGATAGGATAGATGGATAGTATAAACTGATAGGATAAACAGACTGGATAGATAGATAGATAGATAGATGGAGGAATGCATTGACAGATGGATTGATGGATATATGGGTTGACAGACGGACAGGATAGACGGATGGGAAAAACAGATAGGATAAACGGATAGGATAAACAGATGGGATAAACAGGTAGGATAAACGGGATAAACGGATAGGATATACGGATGGGATAAACAGATAGGATAAACAGATGGGATAAACGAACGGGATAAACGGATAGGATAAACGGATGGGATAAATAAGAAACGTAGATAGATAGATGAATGAATGGATTGACGGATGGATTGAATGATAGATAGACGGATGGATAGACAGATTGACAGACAGATAGGATGGATGGATAGGATAGATGGCTGAGATAAACAGATAGGATAGATGGATAGTATAAACGGATAGGATAAACAGACAGGATAGATAGATAGATAGATGGAGGAATGGATTGACGGATGGTTTAATGGATAGATGGGTTGACAGATGGATAGGATAGACGGATAGGATAAACGGATAGGATAAACAGATAGGATAAACAGATAGGATAAACAGGTAGGGTAAACGGGATAAACGGATAAACAGGTAGGGTAAACGGGATAAACGGATGGGATAAATGGCTGGGATAAACAAATGGGATAAACGGATAGGATAAACGGATAGGATAAACGGATAGGATAAACGGATAGGATAAACGGATAGGATAAACGGATAGGATAAACGGATAGGATAACGGGTAGGATAAACGGGTAGGATAAACGGATAGGATAAACGGATAGGATAACAGATAGGATAAACGGATAGGATAAACGGATAGGATAAACGGATAGGATAAACAGATAGGATAAACGGATAGGATAAACAGATAGGATAAACAGATAGGATAAACAGATAGGATAAACAGATAGGATAAACAGGATAAAATGGATGAACCAATGCTTATGGGGTACTGGATAAACAGATAGGATAAACGGATAGGATAAACGGATAGAATAACGGATAGGATTAATGGATAGGATAAATGGGATAAACAGGATAACGGGTAGGATAAACGGATAGGATAAACGGATGGGATAAATGGATAGGATAAACGGATGGGATAAAGGGATAGGATAAACAGGATAAATGGGATAAACAGGATAAACGGGATAACGGATAGGATAAATGGATATGTTAAACGGATAGGGTCAAGGGATAGGGTAATGGATAGGATAAACGGATAGGATAAACAGATAGGATAAATAGATAGGATAAACGGATAGGATAAACGGGATAAACAGGATAACGGGTAGGATACACGGATAGGATAAACGGATAGGATAAACAGATATGATAAATGGACAGGATAAACGAACGGGATAAACTGGCTAACGGATAGGATAAACATAGGATAAAACATGCGGGGCATGGGCGATGCTGTGCCGTTATATGTGCTTGTTCAATCTTGTGCATGGCGATGGATTGTAACCAAGGTACAGCTGGGTTGTCTTAAAGGCTTTAGTCTGGATTCAACGGCTTTTTGTTTTAATTGATCGGACTGTTCCGAATCATGTCTGAACACCAGTGTTCTGCACTTGAGACTTGGGACCTCATAGTGTTCTCATATGGACATTTCTGGGCGATAGATATTGATAGAAAGAAGGGCCCTTCTGGATTCCTTTCAGTGGGAAGTACCATACAGTCAGACCTACTTGTACTCATTATGACAGTAAGCTAGATCTGGTCTTTGGATAAGTTCTGTTTTGTGGTAAAAAGTCTGACTTAGAAATTTTTTCTGTTTGTGTTCGGACATTAAAAAGTTTTATTTTGTCTGTGGGACGCCAAAAGCTTAGTTTTGATGCTTATATATTAACATAAATATGTTAATTTCTCGAAATTCACCTGTTTCACATCATTGGTTTATTTAGATTATCGTCCATCCAAACAACAGGCTTTTGAATTTTGCTCACAACTGTCTACCAATAGAATGGTCAGCCTTGAAATAGTTCATATTGTCACAGACTAGTCTCAGAACTTTTGCTGACACTACAGACCGGAGAAAAACATAACATCCTCGCCATGACCACTGTCTGACCTCACGTACCAGACAGTCTGTTCATGTGGACCGCAAACAAATCTAACTCTCTTTTTCCTGCAGATATGATGATCCTGATTGCTTGTGTTTTTTTTTTGTTAGAAGCAGACGCAATATTGAGAAGAAACCAATTGGTGGTAATTTTATGTCAAGAAATTGCTGCTACTAGCCTTTGCAATGCCCTGGGTATGATCTGTTGAATTACGTGTATACAGTATGCCTTAAATAGCAAGGTACTGCGAGATAGATATCGTGAGTGATGCCCTCCCAAGCCAGTTCTTAGCACTCACGCAGGAAGACTAATATGGTAAGAAAGTGAACAAGAGTCCCCAACATTTGAATTACCTCTTTTATTATACGGGATCTGTCACCTGTCCTTCATGCACACTGGCCAATGGGTTGCAATTTATTGTTTAATCTCGGACATTGTTTGGAATGAACTACCGGTATTTAGTTTTCTGAATTTGTTCACTTTGTTTATCAAGGTCAGAAACTTATTTATCCTACTTCGCAAAACGATGGTCTTCTTGTGGGATCACCCACATTTGACTGGGTAACAGCCAGCCAGCTGAATAGCTGGCTTAACATTGGCACCAAAATCATGGCAGCTTAAAGAAGGCACAATGTGGTCAGGGTATAGTATATGTTTGATGGTTAAACGTCCTCATGCATCCTTTTGTTCTCTCACTTTGGGTTGTTCTGAATTAGTACATCTTCTTGTGCACAGCCAAAAGTCACAACCCATTTAATGATGGTGCTCCCCAACTTCCAGTGCAATAAAACTAGTTGTCTGAATGCATCAAGATCTGGTGGTATTAGAGAAATTGTAATGTCACTGATCACAGAGTGATGCAATATCAATTCAAGGTATGATCACAATTGAAGTCCACTTCAAAAAGATAATAAAACCATTACTGCTGGCCAACATAGGCTCAAGTGACACAGCTATAATTATGAGGGGTTTTTACAAAAAAAAGGGTAATAACTTTTTATAGATTTTACACAAGCACATGAAACATGGATCTGGTACAATATGTATACTAAAGACTATTTAGGTGTGCAATATCAGTCAGTAGGTGGGACTCCAATCCCCTGACATCAGGTTTTCTGAAAACATTTTTTTTGTCAGTTATTTTTATTCTGGCCCTGAATTAAAACTATATGTTTTGTGCCAAGCTTTTTACTTGCAATTTAATAAATAAAATCATTTTCAGAATCATGTATGACAAGCCTGGGAAGAACAAGTTATCACATTCAATCTTACAAGCAATTATGTTACTCAAGGTCCTTCTTTTTGCACGTTGAAGTGAGAGGTAAATTTACCAATGGGAGACTCATGACTTTACTTGTGAATGCCATGGCTCTACAACTGAAATGATAACATGACCTCACTTACTGGATAAGTTTCATTTTGTAAGAATGTAATGCGTTGCTATCCCTCAACGGAATTTCGGTCCATTGAGATTAATCATATTTCCATGACTGTTAATCTTCTGAAATTGCTATACCATACTTCTGGGAAGAACTAAATACATTTTATGAAATGTAACAACTTTAACTTTTTTCATGATTTTGCTTCTTAAGAAAATAAAGCTTAATCAATCATTATAATTCAGTTGCTGGTAGCGGAATTTCTAATTTTGGTATAAAATGTGACGGTTGTCCACAGGCATAGAGTGATGATGTGATGTCATTCTGCTTGACACTGGTGACTCCTATCTTGTAGAAGCCAGCAAGGATACCACTTGGGGTGCTGGACTGACTTTCAGTGATAAAGATTTGGTCAAAGCAACTGAAGATAATCACCCAGGAAAAAATTTGTTTGGCAAAATACTTAGGACAGTGAGGAATGAGATTAAATTAGCTTAATTGATTTTTCTTATGTTTATGAAATTTAGTGGTGTTTTCTTTTTAAACATATTGTGTCCTTTTAATATTACTTGTCTATATACTTTGTTCTAAGGTAAACAGTTACACATTATTCATCTATATGCTTTTATTTCTCTTCTTTCTTAGAGTCTGTTAAAGGTATGTGAATCTTATGATTTGTATTTTCATAACCTTAAGAGATGATTTGATTAATGCATTGATACTCAGTTAACATAGATTATATTTGGTTGTTATGATTATGTCTTTGTTGTTTGGAAATTATCAAATGTTTGATGCTAACACAGTAAACAAACAAATTCATACTTATTACTTGATATACATTCTAAGCATAATATTATTATTAAGTTGCTTGGCTAACACTTACAGTATGATATTTGCTTAACATGGTTAAGTGTTAGTATGTACCATATGAATGATGAAATGTTTTTTTGTTTAATGTTTATATGTTAAATTGGTTTATCTTACTCGTATAGATGTTGCACATCACCTTGCAGAATCTAATTTGATATCAATATGTTGTATCCAATTGAGAAAAATCAAGTTAATTACTTATAATTTGAAATTCCAGCTATTCTATTATTATTAATAATATTAATTAATTTTTTTATTTTACTGGATAAAGTGATGCATAATGAATCTTTGAGTGATCGGAATAGGTAGATAGATATTTATTTTTCTTGATTTTCAAGCCAAGCCTTTAAAATTAGGATCGCATGTACCTTAATTATAAGTGGTGCATTAATTATTCCTTTATTTTGTCTGATTACTTATGTACATTTAAGTTAGTGATCGGAATAGGTAGATAGATATTTATTTTTCTTGATTTTCAAGCCAAGCCTTTAAAATTAGGATCGCATGTACCTTAATTATAAGTGGTGCATTAATTATTCCTTTATTTTGTCTGATTACTTATGTACATTAAAGTTAATTATGGCTTTTTTTACTTGCTTCTCCTTTTACCTTTCGCATGTTTTTGCTAACATAGATATAACTTTCTTCTTTCTTAAATTTTTATTTCATTTTATTTTTTTTATTTTTTTTTTTTTTTCCCTGTTCTTATATTGTTTAATTACTAAATTGATTAAACTAATGGTGTTCTTTAAATTTCTACCCCATATCTGCATATATGTATTTCATTATGATTTATCAGGTAAAGCTATGTGTTCTTTAAATTGAAATTACTCAAAGGCGATTGCAATGTTATGTATGTCAATCGCAACAGTAATTATTGTTCTCTGTATTTATATTTTCATTTTTCTTAGTGTTTTCCTTTGGACTGTGTTTGCATATGGCTGTACTCTCACTCACTGCGTGGTTGGTAAACATTTTATATTTAAATTGTTTATTCAGTTTTTATCATTGGTTTCAATAATAATGCAATTTCTTTATGAGTAGTCAAGTTAATAACAATTTACACGAGCAGTTACTTGATAACACAGATACTTTAATTGATATTCTCAATGATAACAATTTGGAATCTGAAGCAGAAGATAACGAACCATCACTTTTTCAAAATTCGCCTTATTACAGGGATGCTCAGTTTAAAGAGGTAATGACAAATAAATCAAATATTTTTACAATCTTAAGTTTAAACTGTCAGTCTCTCAATGCCAAAATTAATGAACTTAGAGCGTATATAGAACTGTATAATTCTGATGATGGTAAAATTTGTGCTATTTGCTTGCAGGAGACATGGCTTGCAGCGGACAGTGACCTCTCACTCTTACAAATTGATGGATATCGGCTCATTTCTGTTGGTAAATCAACCAGTGCACACGGGGGGGTTGCAATTTATCTGCATGAATATTTTGATTATAGATTGCCTGGTGTTTCATTTGAGTCTGATATTTTTGATATGCAATTTCTTGAGATAAGCATAGAAAACCAGTTTTGTGAAACAAATACTCTTATACTTGGTAACCTTTACAGACCACCAAGGCCAACTGTAGATAATGTTAACACCTTTATAAGTCAGCTAGATCAGTTAACAAATAGGCTACAAAACTTTAAGCATGTTGTACTTGCAGGAGATTTTAATCTGAACTTATTAAAGTACAAAGAAAATAATTCAGTAAATAACTTCTTGGATTCTATGCTTTCAAACAGTTACGTTCCTAAAATTACTTTACCTACTAGGCTAACTCATCGAAAAGGTACACTGATAGATAATATATTTGTTAAAATCTCAGATGGATACTCTCCCAGCACATCTGGCGTCTTATTAAACTATCTCTCAGACCACTTCCCATGTTTTGTATGCTTGGACTACTTACAGTTTAGTAAAAATGACACAAAGCGTATTGAAGTCATGCCTTCCTTTAGCAACAGTGCAATCAATTTAAAAGAAGAGCTAAATAAACCAATTTTTGTTCAAACTCTTTCAAATGTTATTGGCAAGGATCCAAATGAGAGTTACAGTAACTTCACCAACGTTATTTCACCACTAGTGAACAAACATTTCCCAATAAAGCATGTTAGATTTAATAAGCATAAACATAAGAAAAATAAATGGATGACTAATGGAATTTTAAGGTCAGTAGCATATAGAGATAAATTGTACATTAAACTTAAACTAACTGCATCAAATGGTAATCTCTATCAAGTATATCAAAATAATTTTAAAGTTTATAATAGTATTCTTAGGAAAACTATCCGAGCTGCCAAAAAACTTTATTACCACAATTGCTTTCACAAATTTAAGTCAGATATGAAAAATACATGGTCTACAATAAATGATATAATATCTAAAACTAAAAAAGTTTCTGATCTGCCAAAATACTTCTTGATAAATGGTGCACAGGTATATGATAATGTCAAAATAGCGAATGAATTCAATAACTTTTTCATCAATATAGGACCAGACTTAGCAAACAAAATTCAAATGCCATCACATCTGTCATACCAAGATTTCTTGCATGACTCAACAACTAGTGGAAATTTTCAATTCAAGGAGATAAATGAAGAAGATATAATTAAAGCCTTTGACTCTCTGAAGCCTAAAACTAGTTACAGTAGTGACAGAATTTCAAACAAATTGTTAAAAGTCTTAAAAAATGAATTAGCAATTCCATTATTAGCTATTTTTAATCAATCAGTACTATCAGGAGTTTTTCCGGATTCTCTAAAAATTGCAAAAGTAACTCCGCTGTATAAGAAAGATGAAAATTTCTTAATGAACAATTATAGGCCCATTTCTATTCTTCCCAGTGTATCAAAGGTCTTTGAACGAGTTATGTATAATCAAATATATCATTATTTTAATGACCATGATTTGTTTTATAAAAGTCAATATGGCTTCAGGCGAAACTTTTCTACTGAGCTTGCAGCTTTAGAACTTGTTGACAGAATTGTTATCGATATGGATCAAAACAAATTTCCAATAAACATATATATGGACTTATCAAAGGCCTTTGATACACTGGATCATAACATTCTTATTCATAAACTGAATCATTATGGTTTTAATGGAAAAGCTCTGGACCTAATGAAAAGTTATTTAAGTAATCGGACTCAATATGTGGAGTATAATGGAGTAACTTCCAGTTACCTTAATATAAAATGTGGTGTACCACAGGGATCAATATTAGGTCCATTGCTTTTTATAATATATTTAAACGATCTTCCAGAAATTTCTGAACATTTTGATATGATTCTCTATGCAGATGACACAACCTTATTTGCCTCTTTAAATCATCTAGATAATAATTTAACAAACATAGATTCATTTAATGAGGAGCTTTCATTAGTGAACAACTGGTTGAAATTAAATAAACTTTCATTAAATGTAGCTAAAACCAAAGCAATGCTTTTTCATACTTCCCAAAGATCTGTTGATTATCCTGAACTCTTCATTGACGGTATTAAAATTGACTTTGTTGAGAAATTCAATTTTCTAGGTCTAGTAGTTGATGAAAACCTAAATTGGAAAAGCCATATTACAGCTATCTCAAGTAAAATATCAAGAACTCTTGGTATTATGATGAGACTGAAAAATTACCTTCCAAAATCTGCTCTTCTACATATTTACAATGCCCTAATTTTGTCTCATTTAAATTATGCCCTAATTGTGTGGAACCAAGAATCTAAGACATTAGTGACATTACAAAAGAAAGTCGTAAGAATAGTTTGCAATGCTAAATATAATGCTCACACCAGCATCCTTTTCAAAAAAGAAAAGCTTCTCAAATTGGGGGATATGTGTGCACTGGCTGATCTTAAATTTTGTTATAAATTAATTCATAATCTTCTGCCGCATTATTTTAGCAAACTAACAGAAATTGAAAGTTCACATTCTTATGATACGAGAAATGTAGGTCAACTGAGGGTCCCCGCTGTAAGACATGAATATGCAAGAAATAGCATCTCTTATAGATATCCCAAATTATACAATTCTATGCCTAATAATTACAGAGAGAAGATTTTTACACATAGTCTCTTTGGCTTTAAATATTATATCAAACAAAGTTTACTGAACTCTTATAATCAAGTGTGTAGAATTCCAAATTGTTATGTTTGTCAAAATTTAAATTAATCATAATTACATGCAAGTTGTCTTGTATTTTGCTCAAACATCATGATTTTAAAATTGCTACTGGATTTATTATGTCTTACTGACTATATTGTTTAGTTTCCCTACCAACCACGTGGTGAGTATTTGTATGACATTAGCATGCTATCATTATGCAAGTTTGTTGATAAATATTAATATTATTTTGTTTCTCATCTGGGTGGCCCACCAGCAGCGACCGTGATCCGAGTCTTCGGTGGGTCTCCTGGCCATAGATAATTATATAAATTTGATATTGCTTAATTATAATTAATTTACTGTCATGTTATCTGCCGAATAAATACAGTCTGAGTCTGAGTCTGAGTCTGATATTTCTGTTCAGAAACCGACAGATTTCTGCTGGGAAAGGATGGGCACCATGATGTTTGCTTAATGCACCAGCTATTAATATTTGTATTACTCTTGGCAAACCATACAAGCTGTGAGTCATATCAGTCCAAGTGGAAGGAAATGCATTTTGGCCAGGCCATGTTGCCCTCAAGGAGTATGTTGTGTACATTAGTTGCCTTTGGGGAGGGGTTAGGTACACTATGGTTGAGATTGCTTGGGGTTATGACTTTGGTTTGTGTTCAGAGCTTTTGTGAATGTCTATAATTAGGTCTGGCAATGAACATGGCCATAACAAGATTTGATAATTATCAATGTTTTTGTGATCATTGAAGTTCCCGATAATGTGCATTGTACCGTTAGGATTGTTTTGGCATCCCAGCCGGGAGTTGTTGCTCCAGATACAGATTACTTCCCGAGCTCAAATGGCTATTTTCGGGCCAATGTCTCTATATGGCATTCATAGATTGTGTCTGATACCAGAAAAGTAATGGCTGCACTTAAAATTTCACTACCCTTGATTGACCTTGAATAGTTAATTCGACCAAGAGACACCACCGATTGAAAGACCAATTGAAAATATACACTGAAATTCAATAAGTGAAAATCTTTGAGCAAAGTGTTCTTCTATGTAATCATATTGAGAGTTTTTTTTACGGTAGAGGGTACAGTACTGTCACACATTGAATAAACCACACAGATATGCATCAACTGACCTTTGCCAATGATTCCAGCAGTATGAGTATTATCTTTACCCAATTTCTGTAATCTACGGGGACTAAATACTGTGCCGCTAAGCTAGCTACCCAACACCAATGCCCATTGGCTATATGTGGCCTTGTGGGGGTAGAAAATATCCATCATGGTCTCTATGTATCCTCAGTAGAGTCCAGACAGTGCTGGGAGCAACATGGATCAGGACCTCAGTCTTCCTTTCGTGACATGGTCACGTGACTGGGCCCATTTATCATGGCTGAGAGGTGTATTTGAATAGCGTTCTGATGGAGGAGTGCATCACCTCATCTGCCCTTGGTCTGCTCTCAATCAGTCTGTGGCTGTACACCCATGATGCTATCACAGCAACTGACACTGCTATGAGACACCAACGAGTCATGCCCTCTATCATCCCAGAGGTATCCTATTTGTATCTGACTGGTTTTCTAAAGAACAGATTTCAGAATAATCTCAGCTAACTGGTGCCTCACTCATCTCTAAACAAGCATCCTTTTAAACTTTACATTACCTTGGTGAGTTTAAGTAAGTTATTGACAATAATATAGTAGGTTTCCACATCAGAAAAATGGTAAAAGAGGTACCAGATATAGTCCAAATACTTATTGCAGTGCAGCTTGGTAATCACTGAGTCTCGGGATAAACAAATATGTAAAACACTAATTGCAACTCTCTAAAGTTGATGAGATGTGGGAGAGAGTTTTACCTCGTGTGAGGGATATTGCGTCCTGGAGTAAGAGTGGATTACTGCGTTTCGAAAATTGATAACAATCAATAGGCTAACCATATCTCTCTTCCTTAAAAGTTTAGATTCATTGGAAGTTCTATTTTAAGTTACTCTGATTTTAACAATAACAAGTAGAATAAATAAAATCAATCAAGTAAAGAGAGCATTATAACATGCAATATTTGCATCGCGAGCTAAAAGTGACTAGATGTCCTGATGAAGCCACAGGAATTCATAAAGTGAAGCAATGAAACTCTGTTTTTGGAGCAATAACACTATCTTTTTAATTGAACTCTGTCTGCATTTCTTTCCAGTCATTTGTTTATTGTTCAATGGTTGTAAAATTTAGTAGACATAGGCTGTAGTCACAAGCAAGTAAGGTATCTTCAGGTTGTGTGAAAATAAACTTTTAAAGCAGTTTGTTTGAATTTAAAACATACCTTCTTTTGTTTTTTTCTTTTTCAGTGTTCAGCATCTTATCTTTCTTTCTGGCATATTGCTTTTCCTGTTCCGTTTCTGTATCCACCTTTGTGTATTTCCTTCACTAGCCTTTCTTCGTATATATCTGTCTGCCACATACAATGTACCTATTCTTCAACTGGTGGCTCTTCTATTGTATTCCAGGTAGTTTGCTGAACAGGCACTTCTTCTCACTTGGGAACAATACATCAATAACTGTCTGGTTTGAGGTTGATGAAAGGTTTAAATTTTGGCAGGACACAGAGAGATGAATTTAGTGGTTAATGCCATTATGCAGGGAGGCGCTGATAGCCATCACTCAAGGGGGGCTAATCCCAGACATCCATCACTGACTGGGATCTGATAGGTATGCTGTATACTATAAAGTCCATCGTTGTTTCTGCAAAAAAGACGAAACTGCACCTTAATTTTTAGAATGGTATTCTTACAGGGTGTTCCATGCATTTTAGTGGTCTCATATGGGAGTGCACTCTATTTTCCAGTTACAAAATGCACTAAACGACACAAGGGAGGTGTCAAGTCAGTGGTTGTCATAGGTGGTCTAATAATGCATTTATACTTTATGTATGAATATTTAATCTAACTCTTTGGAAAACTTGCATTCACCTTTGCAAGATTTTGAAAACTTCATTATCAACATGCTCAAAGCTGCTCTAAATATTGGTATTTAGTAAATTGTGTTTTTGGCAATGAGATGTTCAGCAAACTGCCACTGGTTAATCATTCTGTCTGACTGACCAGATCTAAGAAATATTGACCAAATTTAATACTCTCAAAAGATCGCTGTAAATCCAAGCAGCTTTTTTTACAGTGTACAAATTGAAAAAATTGGGTATAAAAGTAGAGAATGAGCGATTAAAAAATACCCTACCACAATCGAGATTTTGATCCATCGTTAGATCAGATATGTGAGATTAAACATGTCTTGTGAGCACATTGGAATTGTGGAAAAGCCCTCATTACTGTGTCTGCTATTTGTGCAATGTATTGTAGCTTGGTGATAAATACTTAAATGTATAACCTGACACAAAAATGGATTGAGGCTGAAGTGTATCTTTTCAATGTTAAAATGTGGTTTCCGCTGTGCAGGAATGTAGCTTGAATTTGGCTTGCACAGTTGCACCAACAAGCCATGGATTACCACTGTAATTGCAAACAACAGGAGCGATTTTCCATATGCCCGAGTCTCATCAAGCCTTTTTGATTGATCATTTCCACCATGATTTCCAGCCAGTGTGAAGCTTAGACTTACGCAAGGACTTTCATGCAATTGAAAAACTCTTTCCAAGAGGAAAAGCGGGGCAGATTGTGTTTTGAAAGAATCTATCACAGTAACACTTCAACTGAGGATCTACCAATGAGACTTTTCCTCCATTTTTTCTGACTTTATATTGAATTTAACTGGCTTCCTGTCGGAAGAGTAGGCTAGACTGATACACAGTAGTGCAGATTTGTACCATAAATTTGATCACTATGATTTTTTTACCTAATGGTGCAAATCCACTCAATGGACAAATTTAAAAACAGACAATATGTAATAAAAGAATGCTCTCCTCTAGCCTTATGAAGATTGATGATTTTTTTCTTCTTTTTTTTTCTGTAATTGATCAGAGTCCTATAGTCACAAAATGCGGTTTGGTACGACTAGGTGTGGGCTCACAGTGGGTTTTAACCACCTTTAAGTTAGAAAAAATGGCATGATGTCAGTTGGATATGGTCCACAAAGACATACAGATTACATAATTGAAAACGAGAAAAAAATATGTTGGGAATTTTTTGAGAAAATCACATTTTTATGTGGCAGCCATTTTGCAATGTGAAAAACTCCATAGATGTGTTCTTGAGATCGTCAAAAATTATGTCAATTGCATGGAACCTGTTAAATATAATAGACTAGGACATGCAAATTACATATCTATTAACATAAAAAATATTTATTGTCATTTTTGAAGAAAAACACATTTTATGTGAAAAACATTTTTTGATGTGATAAACTCCATGAAAAGGTCAATCCGCAATTATGTTATTTGCATACAGTCAGAATCATACTGCATTAGTGTGCTATGATTGCGGGTACAGTAGCCCATCACAAACATGTACTGTACTGATCAATGATTATTATGTGGTCTGTCCAGGATTGCGTGGCCTCCATCCCAAAAACAGAGGTCACACACACACCTTTGTAAAAGATGTTATGTTCATTGACTGCGCATTTGATTATTTTTAAGTAAAATACAACAATACTCATAATTATAACATCAGATGGGACCCAATTTATAATGTTGATATGTGAACCAATTTTCATTTATTAAAGGGCTGGCAGGACATCCACATGGGCCAAGGCAATGCCAGGAAGGGTTTGGGAAGCAGATTTGATAATTCCAGCATACTCTCAGCGTCTGAGACAGGATTCAGAATTTTTTCATAGCCTGGCATTTTGTTTGAAATCAGACAGAGAGTTGGATACCCATGATCTTGTTGGGTCAATGCAAATATGTCTAGAAAGGAGGGATAAAAGAATAGTTAAGGACAATCAGGATGAAGCCCAGGCATTATGCCGACAAAATGAGAAAATGTTGCTTGTTGATAGACTGTGTGCAAAGATTAGATTTTTCTTGAGATATCTTGTACTAAGCTGTTTTACACACTTCGAAATATATTTTAGTTCTTTCTTGGAACCTTCTGCATGGTGTCTGTGCTATCTGGAGAACATCTGCATGCTGTTTTTTTGGATTCCCTTTGTTCCTAATCATTCCTGTAGCATCTTGGCCTTTCTGCATTGGTTTTCCAATGTTATGTCCTTAGTCTAGCATATTCTGGAAGATGTCTGCATCGTTGTTGCTTTCGAGACATCTTCTCGATGATACTGAAACTGAGATGGCTCGAGGACATCCTCAAGAAAATTTAGACACAAGCTACTGAAGGTACAAGGAACTAAGTTAATAAGTTTATCACATGGCAAAATAGCCGCAAGTAAAAATATTTTTATGCTTTTCTGAGAAAATTCGTCACAGATTTTCTCATTTTCAGATATGTAATCTACATGTCCTTTCAGGCTATTTCCTGCAGAATTCATGACATCACTATATTTTTTAATGCATTTCTGACCTTTTTATGGAGTTTATCACTTCATAAAATGTTTTTTAAAAGAAAACGTGTTTTTCTTCAAAAATAACTTTCTGATTTTTTCCTGTTGAAAGATTAGTAATCTTCAGATCCTTATGGATTATATTGAGCAGGTTTCATGCCATTAAAATAAGTTTTGATTCTTTCCAAAACCCTTTTATGGAGTTCATCAGATCGTAAAATGGCTGCCACATAAAAATTAGTTTTTCTCAAAAAATCCCAACAGATTTTTTTTCTTGTTTTCAGTTATGCAATCTGCATGTCCTTGTGGACCATATCCAGGAGGCGTCATGCCATTAGAATTTTTTCTAACTTAATGGTGGTTAAAACCCACTGTGGGCTTGGTCAATCATTGTTCAATGTGAGTGTGCATGCAAGGTGAAAATATTTGCATACCAACCAAGTAGACTGGTTTTATTAATGAATGCACTGAAAGGGGATTACTTGAGACACTACTTGCACAAAAAGTATGATGTACAAAATTTTACAGTTTCCCATTTTTCATGTGTCCAAAATCAAATAAATAACTGAGAAAGATTACTTTCACAGCTTCCTTGTGTGCAAGAAAATGACTTGATATTGGCTACCGATGAGCAGCTTTCTACCATACGTCATTTAGGCCTACAGCAAACTTGCTTGTTGCTGGCGTCTGAAAAATCTACTTCAACGTGAATTCCTGTAAAATCGAATGGCACAAGTATTGTCACTCCTCTGTTGGTATTATTTATCACAACAACATATGGATTTTTGTAAGGAAAGTTGAAGTGCTGTGAAATTGGGATGTATGTACATTGTCTGTTTGTTCAGCCAAAAGAAAGAAAGAAAAAAATCATAATTGCAGCTGATATCTAACACCTCTTCTAGCCATGCAGGGCATGGTAATGGCATTCCACTTGCCTTCAAGTGATGTTGAGATATAACCATGAAAACTTTTCAAAGAAAAAGCATTGATTTGACCCTGCAGCACTTGAAAGGCTGTGATAAGTCTTTTTTTGACATATTGCATCTGAAAAATTGGATGTTTACTTGTAAAATGTGAGGAACTGCCTGAAAAGAATATGGCTCTCGTCCAAAAATACCATAGTGTGCTAAAACGCTTTTTCATGGGCAAATGATCTCTAAGCACAGCTGTCCTAATGTGATCAGGCTTTATATCTTCGGGTTAGCGTAATTAGCACTTATTAGGCTCAATAGCACTGGTATGGACCACTGCCACTGGTAATCACAGGTGCCTCATTGTGCCATCCACTCACATTTAATATTCTTCCTTGGCACATAATGAAAAGTCCATTTTATATGGGTTGCCCAGGCCAGGATTTGGAGTTCTACAGCTTGCTTATCCAGTGTCTTGTCATTGAGCTCTGATTCAGGCAAAGTATATAACCGAACCCACAATATCTGAAGCACTTCAAATTGTGTTCAATTCTTAGTGCCATGCACTTCAACCAAGAAAGCAACAAAGAGTTAATCACTGTGTACAAACCAAGTGACCTAATTAAGGATTTTTTTTGTTTACATTTTGCTAGTTGTCATATATAGAGCAAACAACTAACTTGCATTAAAGGCAGTATGCTGTCTTATAGTACAAGTGGTGCACATTAAAAAATGGAATCAATCAGTTGAGTTTTCTGGGAGATTAGGCAGTTTTAGTAAATTATAGAGCATTTTTTACTAGAATCCCCAAATCTTTTGATTGTTGAATATTTAATGCTTGTAATTTTGTATCAAGATGTCTAATACATAAATACAGCATACTGGCTATGTTATGTTATAATTGAATTGGTTTTTTGTCTAAAATTTAAGATTTTGTGATTAAATAGGTCGCTTCGCATAGTGCAAACGGTACAAAGTGTAATGTATCCTCCTTAGACATGTCTGCCATTCATAATCAATATACCATAAAAATTATAAACCACTGTATATAGACTGACAACCCTTGCACCCGAATGCCTGCCTCCTCCCAAAGGATGCAATCATATATTTCTCACAGAACCCTGCAATTCCACCCCTTCCATATATGGCAGACCATTGGTTGTGTTGGCCCAGCTGGATTACTGAGACTTGCCTGATCCCACTTTGCATACATTGACCAGAGTTGAGTGTCTTTTCAGTGCCTAAGGTCTTCTTCTACTAAACCTGTCAGTTTTCTTTCACTTGCCAACTTTAACCTTGGCAAGGTCACTGACCACTATTGTACACTGCAGTTCCACAAAATAATATTGTTGGTCTCAAAATGGCCGAGACGACCCCTGTTTGGTAGTTTCATATTGATATTCACCACACATACACAAGGAAAAAAAGATGCTTGACATGTTGTTAATTCCATCTTGTGAGGTCAGAGGTTCTGTGAGGTTGCACACATGACCACTCAGTTTGTGATGGGGTAAAGTTATGATCTCACAAGTGTCGCACACAATAGCTGCCTTCTGCAAATAAATGTAAATCATATGGTTTTATTCCTTGTCCTTTTTTCTGCGAGAATGGTCAAAGTGGATAATACTTCATTCAAATAAAAAGTATATTTTCTGTGTCAAGGGATGAATGTATAACGTGTTGAAAAACATGCTTATACTCACATCCCATTCTACCATACATGCAGATTGCAGATTCAATGGGAAGTGAAGTTACATGCGCCAGCATTTTCACCTTCAGCGAACAAAGTTCGAAGAAGGTATTGTAATCACTTTCGTAAAATGTTGTCCGTCCGCCGGGCGAGCATCCGGATGGTCGGGTGGTCAGGCGGCGGCCGGATAGATAGTTTCCGGGCCAGGACTCAGGCCATATTGCATGTACATGGATGAAAGTTGGTGCACATATAGCTTTTATGGTCAAGTTGTACCTTTAGCTGGTCTGTTTGATGCATATTCCATACTTTTTGAAGTATTGAGAAAATTTTTTACAAAATTATTATTTTCATTTATGGGCCAAAACTTGGCATCGATTGCATGTACATGCATGAAATTTGTTACACGTGTCACCTATATCATATAGTTAATCCTTTTGTGGGTGTGATTCATGGATATTCTTTACTTTTTGCAATATTGGCAAAAAATATAAAAATTATTATATTTTGTTTCCAGGCCAAACTTGGCCAATATTGCACGTCCATAGATGAAATTGTATTCAAATTACCTATATAATGCTTAAGTGTCTTCTGATGGTTTCATTGATAGGCATTTTAATGGCTTTAGGAATACTGAGAAATATTTACAAAAATAAAAATAAGTATATATTTTTTCGCTTCCGACCCATAGCTCACATTTTTATTCATTGTATATGCTTTAGCATACACTTTTAGGCCAAGACTCGGTACTACATCACTTTCATGGTGTAATTGTATCCTTCAATGATGTTTTTTTCGCGGAAGGTTTGCTGCTTTGCAGCCTATGTTTATTATTATTATGGAATTCGTATAGCGCTACTGTGCATCTTCAAGCAGTCATTCAGGCGCGCTTTACAATCTTCAATTTTGGAATTGTTGGCTTTACAATCAATGGGGGAAATTCTCACATGTATTTGAAAATGTACAATTGATCAATTGAATTAGACAATGACTTCATTTGTCCAAGATGTCCACATTTCCTTGGTTGTCACTTCGATCCAACCTATCCACAGCCCAGTCATCCTGGTGAAGTCTGGCTGGGGCTTCATTTATCACACTTGACAGGAGGGTGAACCCCTGCCAACCCAGCACACAAATTTAATGGTTTAATTACAAACTTTTTTCAGTTTTGTTCTAGATTGTTTTGCACTAGGGCAATAAAGGGGTAAATATCTTCGCCACTTTACATTGACATTTACCGGTATGGTGATATGTTAAAGGCGTGTGACAGTCCTTTTGTATTTGCCTTTAACAGGCTTATCGAATTTGCATTTATTTGTAGCTGGTTCAACACGCTCTAAAGATAGTTAATTCAAACTTTACCAAGGCCAATGGATGGGAACCATGCTGATGCTGGGCAGTCTTAAACACTTTAGACTGGATCCAACAGCTTTTTGCCTTCATTGACAGGAATGAGTGCTTTGAGTGTCTCTCCAAATCATGTCTTGAACACTTGGGACCTCTTAGTGTTCATTAGGACACTCCCAGGTGATAGAAATAGACAGAAAGGAGCCCCTGCTAGCTCCCTTTCGGTGGGTAAGTGCTATAGATGGAGACACGAGTGAGGCAGTATTATACATATATCTTTCTGGTTGAACTTTTGTGGTATAGAAATTTGACAGAGTATAATCTGTTTGGGTTCAAACCTTCATATGTTTATTATTTTATTTTTAGGGATGCTGAAAGTCTTGTTCTTGATGTATTATGTGACCCTTTTATTAATTAAAAAGAAGAAAAAGGTGCAGTAGGGAATTTACTGGTGCTTAAAAACTGATTCGATCTATCTGAATTTGTTCTGGGAGCGCTCTCTGAAGTGCCCCGAAGTTGATGTAAATAGTTGTTCTGATTTTAATGCATACCGATAGCTTGTTCAAAACATTCATGCACTAAATAAGTGCCACCTCTTTTGTGATTTTTGTGTCATTGTCCTGCCCTAATTAGCTTACTACATTGCATAAATACAGGATTTAAAGCCTGTATCACATCTTCACACTATTTAAAGAGTGTGTTAGAATGTAATTATATTTGTACTTGAGATACAAGTTTTCACATGTGTAAAGATCTTGATGAACACAGGTACTTTCTTGGGCGATAGGAGCAAACTTGAGTCTGTCTTCATTTGTGTATAAAACTGATAAAGCAAGGGCTGGATTCACTACTTGGAGGGTCCTAAAAAGCATATGTGTTAGAAGTCAGAGGTAGTGTCTCAGGGGTGAGCGGACTTAGTCAGAAGGGATTTCAAGGTCTTTAGATTCATTCAGGCCTTTAAATGACTGCCTTACTTGAATCAAAGAAAAGTCAATGTCCATTGGAGTTCTTCCACAGGAGGAGTCATGTCTTCTGTGGTTTCAGCTTAGAAATACGTGACAACTTTTGAAGATGAGTTCTCCGAATTCAACAGGTAAAGACGATGGAGGTATGCTCAGTGCAATAATTAATTTGTGCAATATAAATTAGTATGTGGTACTGGAATTGCATCGTGAATCTGGTTTTATAAAATACCTTTTGGAGGCTGAAAGAGTCTGTGATGTCGATTCTGAAGTGTTTGAACCTGAAACCAAGCTAATTTTGTTTTTGCTTATTTGGCACTAGGCTATGCTGTTGGATTTACAGTAAAGATTCCTGGTTTACACATGTGGCCCTTTCCTTTATCAGAAAAATTGTAAAAGATGAACCAGATAAAGGCCAAATACCTACAACAGTGCAGCTTAATAATGACGAGATGATTTTCATACGACAGGTAAATTGGAAAATATAAAATGGCAAGTGATGCTCTCTAAGGTCTCTTTTGTCCACTCACAAGTGAGTGTTTTGAGTTAAATCCCAAGTGATTAAATTGATTGTTGAAGCATAGAAAGAGGAGAACGCTTCTGTCACCAATCTTTTTGGCAGAAAGCAACAAAATACATTGTTGCCCATATCAAACCTGAGTTTAAAATGCTACAACTCGGTGAAACGAAAGGGAATCATCTGCATTAACCGCAATGGTAAAAGTTACAGCACATTCGTAAGCAATATTTTTATCCTCATTCAGCCCCTTGCAATTACAAAATGATAAATTTAGACGACTCAATAAAGCATCTTCTTATTGCCAAACTGACTAAAGTAAACTGCACCATCTTTGTCTGAACAGTAATTACATTGTAAAATTATTTTTATCTCCCCACAAAAGCAATATTATCCACCCTGTCTTAACCATCAACATTGATAGGCCTATGCCATAAAATTTTAAAGGTTTTTAAGTGTCATCACCAAGATACTGCATGAAGGGGGTGAAAACATTATTGTCAGCATTTTGAGCTATTTTACGAGTATATCAACTGCCTTTCTGCTCTAGAAATATGGATTCATTGGATGTTATTTATTTTAAGCCACTGGGATTTCAACACAAACAAGTATTGGTAAGATTTGCATCAGAAACTAAATATGGCAGAATTGTCTAACGAATTTACATGGGTTAATTTTATTGTCTAGAATTTCTAATTAAAAGTAGACCAATAACACCTTTTCAATTGCATTCAAAATTTCTTTCCTACAACTCGTCTATTCTTCAATTTGTCTAAAATGAGTTGACAAAGGCTATATTTAGATCCTGTGCGGGTCTCTCTGTGCTCTGTGATATTTCTAATATTTTGTGATTGTGGAGTTCCATGAGAAATATGTCTTTGCGAGATATGCTATTTCTTAATTATCCAGTTCAGTTCTTCTGCCATCACTTAATCTACTCATATCTATTGTTAGGTTTGCCAAATAAGTAGAACTATCATGATGCTTCACTGATAATCATATGTTTCTTTCCTATCTCTGGCTTTTTGGTAGGATTTTTCAGCATGACAGCTTAATGATTTTTGATTGATATGCCAGCTGGTCTTTATCAACAATAAGAAAATATAATATTAAGCAAAATGTCTACATGTGCCCAATTCTGTGATCTCACCGCTCTCCTGTATCCGTCGCTTCTATTTATTGACTTATATTTTCCATTCTCCATTCCTATAATCTTTCTTTTGTAACATTTCTTCTCGTGAATTTCACCACATCATCATACTTCCCATATGTATTGTTCCTTCATTCCTTATCTTTCCGTATAACTTCTTATATCTCCCTCGGAATTGGAAATCCTAACATCTTCATTCCTGACAAATATCTCGCCCTGTTTTATCTTTTTTGTATCATCCTTCTTGTATTTTTTCCTCTACTTTATGTTCGCTTTCACCATCCATATGGGTATCTCTCAACTGCAACAAGCAATGCATATCCTTAAACAGGTGGCTCTTCCATTGTATTCCGAACAGTTTGCTAAACAAGCACCTCTTCTCCCTCAGAAACAATACATCAATAATTCTCTTGATTAAGACTGATGAAAAGTTTAAATTCTGGCAGGACACAGGAGGATGAATTTAGTGGTTGATTCCATTATGCTCGGAGATGCTGATGGCCGTCACTAGAGGGGGGGGGGAGGGGGCTACTCCCAGACATCCATCACTGTCTGGGCTCTGATAGCTTCACTGTATATTCTGTAAAAGTTTGGTGTTGTTCCAACGGCTAATGCTTTTGCCTGACCAACCAGATCTGCAACAAAATAGTATCAAAGTTAGGGATTGGTGATTGAAAACAAATACCCATTACGCACTGAGATTGTGATCTTTTGTTAGAATAGATGTGTGAGAGATTTAATGTAGTTCTCAGGTTGTTATGATCCGAACAGATAGACGCGCCCACCGACTTCAGCTTGCCTTGAATGATTTGACTCTTACTGTAGCAGCAGGCATATTACAGTTATCAGATCTTTCTAATAATTCCAAAGGTTATGTGAAGTCACCATTCTTATCGTTCAGTGATGGCTGGTCAACCAATTAAGCATTAATTTTGATCCCAATTAATCATTGTACCAAGGAAGGTGTCATGAAAAATAAAATCCATAAAAACAAATCACTGACAACAATATCCTGCCTTCTTTTCAGTGGTTTGTCCGTTTTCTGAAAATTGACATCATTCCTCAAAATGTATACTGTCATAGTCAAAGTCAAAGTAATCTTTATTTTGAGTCGGATATACACTGAAAGACAAAAGTTATGCATATGCTGTGCACTCAAGAATCTCATCTGTGGGCTCAATTTAAGGTTCTACCCAACAAAAGCTTGACTTAAAATTAACTATAAACACTAAAAAAAAAAAAAATAATGGTCCTGGGGTTCATTGCAAGGTTGCAACATCCTGTCATCTTGAGCACCACCCACAACATCAAGAAACATTCTTTCATCACAATGATGGGTATCTTGAGCTCTGGTTGTTTTTCTGGGTCTAGCACCTTTTTGTTTATTCCTGGTTAACCCTGGCTCCCTGTGACAGGCAGATTTCATTGATACACTTAACAGATGGACATCAGTCACTCTACAACCTTAAGCTGGTTTTTCCCACCTGTGCCACGCCAATAGATTTATCCCTTTCATATTGTGGTATTGGGGACACACTGAATTCAATTGTCAAATTGTCTTGAGCCCTACATTATTCTTGGTGTATTTAGACGGTATGCTTCTACAGTTAGATAAAAGTAATTTTGGTTGGTATGTTGGCGATAAATTCTGTGGTGTTGTAGGATACGCTGACGAAGTTATATTATTAGCTCCTAGTCGTACTGCGATGTGTCGCATGATTTCTATTTGTGAAGAGTATGCAGACAAATTTTGTATTAAGTTTAATGGCTCCAGGAGTAAATGTATAGTATTTCATAAAAACAAGGTAAACTCAATATATGATCCTGAATTTGTTGTTAATGATCAGAAAGTTCCTTTTGTTACAGAATTAGAATACTTAGGTTATAGAATATATGCAAATCGGGATGAACCCATGGTTGACAATGTGGTTAGGGACTTTAATTGTAAATTTAATTGTTTTATTGGTGATCTCTCCTTTGTGAGCTCCGAAGTTAAAGGGAAGCTCTTTAACACGTATTGTTCAAGTTTGTATGGTGGTATTTTTTCTAGTATGTATGATAAGAGTCTTGATAAACTAGGTGTTGCTTGGAGAAAAGCTCAACATAGGCTCCATAAATTACCGTATACCACTAACAGTAGATTAGTACCTTTTATTCTTCCTCATGATGTTATAATTCAGAGTAGATTTCTTAATCATGTGATCTCAGTTATGAATCATGATAATTCAATTGTAAAATATCTCTTTAGAATGTGCTTAGGTACACGGTTGTCTAGGACTGGTTATAATTTATTGACTTTGTGTGAAATATATAATTTAGATAGAGAAACTCTCCACCTAAGAAGTAGGAACTTCATTAATAATATTGTTAATAATGGGCGCATTTGGTTCGCCCTTGACTGTGATATTTCAAATGCTTGTCAAATTAAGGAACTAGTCAGATTCAGGGTTTTAGATTTTAATCATGAGTTTTTATTAAATACTGAAGAAATTAATGAGATTATAAGGTATCTTTGTACCAAGTAGTGGTTTTTAAACTTTGTTTTATTACTGTAAATATTTGTAAATATCTGTAAATATTTATTTATTATGATTGTAATTGTCGTGTTTTTGACGAATAAAATATTTAATAAGAATAATGTGCTTGCATGTTTCAGGATTGATTTAAGCTCATATTGAAGAGCATATCTGCTACTGATATTGGTCAACAGCAAAAAATGTGTTTTCTGAAAAGAGCCCTTTGTCAGCCATTTTGTAAAACAAAATTTTTTCTCGGTTCTGTGATTTATTGTTTGTGACCCTGTTTTTGGGTGCTTTACACCATGGAATCATCATATTAACCATACCTCCTGAGCATCTTGGCTGCACAGCATATCGATGGTGAAAGTGCAAAACCTCGTAAGTCAAAAAAAGCTGTTTTTCAGAAATTGAAAAAAACTGTCAGGTGTCTTTTTTTAAGGTAATGTTTATTAATAAGTGAGTTATGGCCAACTAGATACATAGAAAGTGACACCCTGTTGTAGCAAATTTTTTGTCAGAGGTCGTTTACCCCTTGCATTGATGTTACCATCAGATGTGATTGAAAATGTCGACTTACGAGGTTTTGCACTTTCACTTTCTACCCGTGCAAAACCTTGTAACTCGATCATTTATCACACTTTAAAGCAACTTGCAGCATTGAATATACTTTCAATCTATGTATATACAGTGAAAATTATAATTTGCCCATGACAGATTGCAATAACAAATTTTATTGAGTGGCTACAATGGCAAGAATGAGGAAAATGACATTTTTTTCAAATTTTCGTGCACTCTCTTTTTCAATAGCCTACATCACCAAAACAAATATAGGGAGGTTAATTTTTTTTAATCAGGAAACTTTCTGGGAGTCATAAAAAAGCAACACAGTAATTGTTTTTCAAAAAAAGTTGAAATATCACACAATATGTGCTTCAAAGTTCTGATTTGAGTTACGAGGTTTTGCACTTTTACTTTTTGAAACATATCGACATACAAGGTTTGGTAAAATCATTCTGTTACCAGTGTGTTACAGCTTCCAAAAATAGCAAACTGGCAAGGTAATCAACTGACAACGTGTATTGGATATTAAAATAGTCATTCCACCAAAAATCTAAAAATAGCAAAATTTCGACATACGAGGTTTTGCACTTTCACCATCGATATGCATAGCTTTTGTCTTTCAGTGTATATATACCAAAAAAGAACACAAACTGTAAGCTTTTGTTCCGAATCTAAAGTTTTATATTATGAAACCCACTGAGGGTGGTGGGTCAGTCTGCTGAAACCCACGGTCTGGCTAACGGGGCAGTTCACGGGTGTCAAAGCCAATCAGGGATAGTGAATCATATGCAAATCACACATAGTTGATTAAAAATTATTGTTGGATTAAAATGCATAAATGAAAACACTGAGAATAATACCCTGCCTTCTTCTCAAAGCATCAAAATAATTGTCTATCCGTTTTCAGATAACAGATATCATTCCTCAGTAAGTAGGCTATCATGCATTGTTACAGATATTAAATGAAGACCAAATAGAGTGATCAAAATATAAATGTGAATAATAGAGGTGACTGACTGAGACAACTACATGATGTTCAACCGTTGAGTTGTCCTCGAAACTGAGAATCAAATCTGTCTCCATACTGAGAACAGATGGGAGCACTTGTGTAATATAACACATTCCTTTAATAAATTATACTAACTTGGTACAGAAGGAAGATGGTTTTATAACAAGGAGTCTCATCATGCGGACTGTATTACTTTCCATATTGTTTCTATCAAGGCAGTTTACATCGACACTTACCACCATATGCATGGTTTCCGCCAACCTGGTTTACTGCATTCCATCTATTGTGATCATTGAACCTTTGCCAATGAGGTCGTAATTCAGTTTGGTCAGCGTTATTGACCTCGCAGCTTTACGTCTGACATCACAAATTCAGCTGACCGAACCTGAGGTTTAGAGGCAGACAAAAAGGCTCTGCTGTCCAATAATTGGCTTCTGTCAGTCTAGTCTCTCACCTAGATATTTTACAATCTTTTTCCTGAACCTTTTCTGAGCTTCTGAAGTCAAGCCGGCTATCCACACCGAGATAATTCGAGATTGGTTAAGTTAATTACACTCAGAATTTCGTCAATGGAAAATGTCATAACTGGGTACACAAAAATATATATAATGCAATAAAATAGAAAGGAATTGAGAGGATGTAATAGTTTGAACCAGTAGAATGTAATAATTGGAGACAGCTAGGTGGCAACATAGGGCCATACTTAATACCAGCTGCTCTCAATGTCTCTTGGAAAAATTGAACGTCCCTTCTGAAATTATCTTGAACTAATCTGGAGAGAAAGTGCTTGCTTGAACAGCAGCTGATTATATGGGCAGGCTTTTAAGAAATTTGTTTCAAATGTCAAAACATTATCTATTATTTACAGCGAAACACTATAGTTTAGAACTAAAGTGGACTGTGGCACTGTGAAAATGGCACTTCTTGTGTCAAAGGCACTTCTTTTGTCATCATGCTGATGATTTCTCATGATCACACCCAATACTTTCAATATTAATTTGATTGAAGGAGACTTATCTCACTTGTTGGTGACAGCCAGACGGAAGGATTATGCATCTGATTTTCACTCTAAAATTTTTTATGAGAAGTCAAATGGCTTACTCTTGATCATGACTGATCAAACAGCCTCTATGTTTCCCATGTTGAAAGTAGAGAAGATGACACTACATCAGCTATCATGAGTCACGAAGTCCCATTTTCACAGTGCCATAGTCCACTTTAATTCTATATCAAAGTGTTTTGCTGTAATATCTGTTGCATCATGAAAATTAAATGATCAACTCGTCATTCATTTTTGTTACAAACATAAATAGACAAAGATATTTATATTAAAAAAAGATGATTTGCGATAAGTCACTGTCGCTCTCCAGTAAAAACTGTTATCTCATTGTTTTTCTGAAAGGATTAATGATTTATGTCATCCATTTTAGAGGTCCCAGATTGGCCTTGAGACTCGAAGCTTTGATAGTAAGTGTAACCGAGTAGGCTAGTAGTCCTGAATCCTATCCAGCAAGAATATGTGAACATATGGAAATCAGTTAAGACCGTGGTCACTGGTCGGTAATAAAATTAGCTTTTTCACAACCTCCAATGATGCCATCCTTCAGCTGTCCCTTGTGAAATTTTATAAAGTGAAACCTGACAGGAAGAACAATAGTACATCAAATTTTTCCAATTTTAACTCAGTAAAAGAACATTAAGTCGTGAAACGCACCAAAAAGTAGTGCATTGGGAATATTTTGTACCAAAGGTTATTGCGGTCAGCAGAATAATGGTGCTCGTTTATTCTTGCCATATATCTTGAATCTCCATACTCATGTCACTGACGCCGGACATTGGCCGGAAGTACAACAGGATGAAGACTGCATCCGATAACCTAGGGCAAATCAGTTGACCCCTTCATTTGACTAATTGCTCCCTTCACCTAGTTTGTATCAAGTTGTGTGGAGTGCCAGAGGTCTGCAAACATACTTTAGAATATTCTATTTATGCACACAAGAATTGCTTGGAGTCGACCTTACCTTTGGGGAAGGATTCTTGAGTTTGAAACGCTGATTACATATCTCAGTGTCCTTATCTCTCTAAAGAAATAAGGGAATACCTTATCGGGATATGTTTCTAATCGATTGTATGATCATTTTAAAACCATGTTTATTTCAAAGCAAGTATGTTCCATTTCTATAACTCAGAAAATGAAATTGAAACAATTTTTAAAAGTAAAAATTCAATCGAAAAACTCTTCTGTCTCTTCACTGTAAAATTTGAAATTCTGAGTTAGCTCCAATGATTGAGTGAGATGGTTGCACAATTCGTTTGAGCCATGATAGCTTGCCGTTTTGAGTTATGATAATCTTTGTGTTGTCATAACTTGCAAGCAACAAGCTATCTTGGCTCAAAGGAATTGTGCAACCATCTCACTCAATCAGTTGATCTAACTCAAAATTCAAAATTTACAGTGTTGTGTGGTTGAGCATCTCCTCAGTATCATATTGTTGAATGAAAATGTGCCTAACAATACTGTCTTTCAAACAAACAAATTCATAATTCATTTTGAAATCTATAAATACGTTTTTAAGGTTATTAAAAAAAGTCACATTATTCTTGTAAATTACGTTACCAAGATTCAACGCCACTTTAATCGTGTTAATATTTGCCAATTCTCAAAATTTAAGAACTCCATTGCCAAGTTTGAAAAGTCTAGTTTTTGGTGCAATTTATGGTTTTGAAATATATTGAAAACTCTTTTCACAGGAGGCCAAAGAATGCCAAAAAGTGATTTTGTCGTTTTTAGGTGTAAATTACGTTACCATAGCCTACAGAAAGACCAATAATATGAGGTTATACAATGGGTAGGTGCAGTACGTCCCCGGTATACTCCCCGAGACCCCAGTATATTCCCGAGACCCGAAGTGTCGAGGGAATATACTGGGGTCAAGGGGAGTATACCAGGGATGCACTGCACCTACCCATGGTATAACCTTTTTATCCCATGTCTAGGCACATTTTTGAGATATAAAGTAAAACTGCCAGGGAAAAGCTCAGTATGAGGGAGAAAAGTTGGCTAGACCTGGGATAAAGCTAGTTATACTCCACCAAGACAGTTTTCTATTGTCTTTTGCCGTGGTATAACCAATGGATTTGTTAGTTATCCCATGTCTAGGCACAATTTCTCCCCGATACTGTGATTTTCCCTTCTAAATACAGCAGGGAAAAAGTCAGTATCGGGGAGAAAAAGCAGTATATGGTCACCTGACCAGTATACTCCCTAATTTGCAGGGAATATACTGAAAACAGCCAATGAGAGAGCTGCATTTAGACACACCCACAGAAAGCCTTTTATAGCGTCACAATCTCTCCTGCTGCTTCATCATCTTTTCTTGTAATTTTGAAAGCACAAGCTTCGTTCACTCTTTTGCAATTTGCACTGGATCTAGTAGGGCTAGAGAGAAGCGGTTTGAAGTATTAGATCCAGAAGAAAATATTGCATGGGAATAATGCAGTTTTGACTTTCTATTCGGTAAAGAAAATTTTCCAGAGCGATTTTCGGTAAATTCATTTAGTTTTGCCAAAATGAATTAGTTGTACAAATACTGAGGCGGCTGGGTGGTGTAGTGGTGTAGAGATTGCGTAATGTATTAGATACAAATGTTAAAGAGCATATATTTTCATCATTTATCAAAAGTACTTTTACTTATTGTCCCGTAGTTTGGATGTTCTGTTCACAAAGTGATGTAAGAAAACTTGACAGGTTACAGCATAGAGCTTTGAGGTTTGTGTATGATGACTTTGATTCATCATATTGCGATTTGTTATCTCGCAGTAAAAGCATGGCTGTGTCAAATTATTTAGAATATGTAATGTGTATTGAAGTATACAAATGTGTGAACTCTTTACTCCCTGACTATCTTTGTGATCTGTTTGAAAAGAAAGACCAATGTTATGACATGCGAGATAACTGTAAATTAATTCAAAGAAAGTTTAAAAGTGTCACTTATGGTTACAAGTCATTTTCTTATTACGGTGCTAAAGTTTGGAATGAATTACCCAATGATTTAAAATGTTCCCCGACACTGAATGAATTTAAGACAAAGTTAAAAGCGCTGTTGACAGTTAGGGACTGAAGATTCTAAGAATGTAAGTTGATGTCAAAATGATGCCCTGTCTGTGTACATGGGCCTGTTATTGCTTTTTTATTGTTTTTATTGTTATTTGTTATTTGTTGTTTTTAGTCATGTAATAGCTTTCAAGCTAATGTTGTTTTTTATCTCTTAAATCATGACGGTAAATAAATATTATTCTTATTCTTATTCTTGGTTAAGGTTCCCGCCTGCTCCGCTGAAGGTCTTTGCCTGCATGGGTTCGACTCCCGGTTGGGGAACCCGAAATTTTCAGTGTACCTTTATGAGCAAAATCCCAGCTGGATGTCGTTCGGATGAGACGTTAAATTGGCGGTCCCTTGTATCAGAGTCTATGCTGGGCAAGTAAAAGATCCCTCACATGGGGTAAATGTGTAACATGTTGAGGACTCCCGCTCTCTCTCTCATCTCATCAATCAACCCTCGTGAGCGCCCAGAACTGGGCTTAGAGGGCTGCACTTACCATATCTATCTATCTATATCTATCTGATTTACATTAATTTCCATCGGGATGAGGACCCTTTTTTATTTCATTTTCGTGTTTTGGACAATATTTCACAACACATGGCAAAGTATTAATGTTAAATTCTGTTTTTTGGTGCAGTTTCAGCACTGTGATTCAATGTTTTCAGAAACGTTTTTCTGCATTCCATTGCCGTTTTATTTTATTTCTCTAGATATAATCAACCTAGATGCATAAAATTAGAGATTAATGTTAAACATATAGTATATATTACAAGTCCAAAATTTCAAGATGATATCTCAAAAACTCTTGCCACAAAAAAATTATAACTAAAACAAGAATTTTCAGTTCTAGCGAGAAATCACTGATTTGAGTCAACGTTTTTTTTTTTTCAGTTCCATGGCCGTTTGATCTTATATCTCAGGACCTGAAAGCAGCAGACCTACTAAATTCTCCAGTACTTTCCTAAATATAGTACAGATTATAAATCCAAAATTTCAAGGCGTTATCTCAAAAACTCTAGCCACAAAAAAATCATAACTGAAACAAGAATTTTCAGTTCAAGCGTAAAATCACTGATTTGAGTCAACGTTTTTTTCAGTTCCATGGCCGTTTGATCTTATATCTCAGGACCTGAAAGCAGCAGACCTACTAAATTCTCCAGTACTTTCCTACATATAGTACAGATTATAAATCCAAAATTTCAAGGCGATATCTCAAAAAATAATGCCAAAAAAAAATCATAAGTGAAACAAGAATTTTCAGTTCAATCGTAAAATCATAGATGTGCATCGACGTTTTTTTATTTAGTTCCATGGCCGTTTTTTACTTTATTTCTCAAAAATATGCCTAGACATGGGATAAAAAGGTTATACCATGGGTAGGTGCAGTACATCCCTGGTGTACTCCCCTCGACCCCAGTATATTCCCGAGACCCGTAGGGTCTCGGGAATATACTGGGGTCGAGGGGAGTATACGGGGATGTACTGCACCTACCCATGGTATAACCTCATATTACAATTTCTCATTTTAACCTAGGAAATTGCATTGGAAATGAGCAAAATAAAAGTTAAGATTAGTAAAAGATATTCCAGAAACTGCACCTCTTGGCCATTTATAAAAGATATTGAGCAAAAATTTCCATTTCCTTGATGGTCACTTTTTCACTTTTTTTAGACTGGAATTTGCCCATTTAACTGGGATTGAGCCTAAATGTATACGTTTCCAAGACATATATTGCATTTTGGACCAATTTAAAGACACATTGCATATTAAATTTCACGGACTATCGCCTTATGAAACATAGCATTGTGAGTTGGTTGCAGAGAGGTGGAAAAGGAAAGAGAATAATTAAGTCAAAACTACTTGCTCAATGCTTTTGGCTACATTTTTTTGTGAAGCAGCAGCCATGAAACGGTCAAGAGGTCACTTCTCCACAGCACAGCCCTTACAACAGTGCATTGGGGGATTTCTAGTATTCTATTTCTCTGATTACTGCCCTTGGACAAGCATATATACACAATGATATGCTCTGGGGAAATTCACGGGTAATATGAGATGCTAGCCTAAAGCCCAGAGTTTGTCCAAAGGCTACATCCCTTCATGTAATCAAGAACTGAGGGTGAGAGTAGCTGTGCTGTAGTCATTAATGGTGGACCACTATTGTACTTGTCATAATATTGCAACGGAATTTTTGTTGCACTGGTATTTTGAACGGCAACTCTCTTAAGCTTCGGAATCATTCTAAACCGTAAAATTTGAATTTTGAGTTAGCTTAATTGATTGAGTGAGATGGTTGCACAATTTCTTTGAGCCAAGATAGCTTGTTGTTTGTAAGTTATAACAGCATAAAGATTATCATAACTCAAAACAACAAGCTATCATGGCTCAAACAAATGTGCAACCATCTCACTCAATCATTTCAAATGTGGAGTCTTTTGATAATTAGCTATTAACCCTCTTGTAATACATGCATAGTTCCTACTGACAAGCCTATTGTCTGGTTGAGGCTCATGTTTTTAAAACATGCTTCACCCTCATTCATTACAACTCAAACTTGAGCAATTCGGTTGAGGGGAAAATTGCTTCTAAAATTCCTCTAACAACCTATTTCCACATCCAAGTCGATCGTCTGATATCATGCCATTTTCATGTTAATTAAAAAAATGAAATGGGATTGAAACTGGTTTAAACGTCACTTGAAGAAAACATTTACGTGTGGCAGTGTACTGATGCAGGTATTGAAATTGTGTTGACAAAACCTATCATCATCCTTGAGTAGGTTCATTTGTAAGGTAAAAATCCTCATATATGTTATAGTAATTACTTTTTTCAGAAACAAATGTTTTATCATTTGTAGCATTTTATCAAATCTATTGTTCTGTTTGCCTTGACTGGTTCTCTGTAAAAATGTAATAGCTGATGTTGGTCAGAAGATGAAGGTGTGAGCAAACTCTCATAGACATGGGGCCTTTGCACAAAATCACGACTGGCTCTAGATTAAATTTGTGCAAAATTTATGTTCTTATATCAAACAACCATAGATTTCCCCGGAGGTTTTCAAGGGTCGTAATCAGAATTAAAAACAACCAAAAGAAATCCCAATCCATTGCTCCCGTAGCAAAATTTGCACTTTGCTAAGGATTATCATATTGTATGCGACCAGGCTATCCCAAGCTTGCACAAATTACAGAATTTATCAGATTTAGATTTTCCTCAATGCTGTTGAAAAAAACTAGTTCCTGATCCTTTTCAGAACATCTGCAAATGGAAATTTATACCCAAAAAAATCTTTTACTTTTAATGGTTGCCGTACAATTTTGTGGCTTTTCTGAGTTGTTTTGTGCCTATTTATTACAGCTGGAGTTCATATAACTTTTGCATTACGATGAAATTTGTTGGATGCACGCGGCTGCTGGATTGTTATGTTCCATTCTTTGTGTCAAGGGGCTTTAATAAACCAAACAGGCTTTTAATATCATGCCATTACCATACTTCTAACACTTGCTAGTGTCGGGTGTTTTGTCAAATGACAAGCCTGTTGTGTGGAACGCCTGTGTTTGGAACACTGCCTGTTCTCCTTTGCGGTGGTTTGGTGTCTTCAGCATGCTATTCCCATTAAAGAGCACGACTTGTTTTTTTTTCGTCAGGTGCCTGATGCAGTTGTGTTAGGTATGATTTGCAATAGCCATCCTGAAAATGTTCAATAACTTTGATCGGTATTCATATAACTGAAATGTATGAGAATATGATGGTAGGGCAAGTTGACCTAACTTCAGCCTCTCACCCAACTTCAGCCCCCCTACAGAAAACTCCTTGTGATTAAATTTTGATGGGGCCATGGTGCCAGTATTTGGGTTTAAAGTTATTGTCAATGTGTTTAGAAATTAAATTAACAAAAAGTTATGACCATCATAACAATGAATCAGGAATTTTACATGTTTTTTTGGTGGACCGCATTTTTCTTGTTTTGCGACGCGAAAACAACGTGAAACGAAAAAAAGTTTGATAAAACGTTAAATCTGTCAGTTGGCTGTTCCAATTCACTAAAGCAGGAGCAGCCAAAACAAATTTTCATCTCAAGGAAAAATTAGTTATCTCCATAAATTAAGGTTTTTTTCAATATTTTCTTCTTGATCATTCTATGAATTAGGTGATTTATAAGACATGTCAATCTTACCTAACTTCAGCCCCCATGGTCCTAACTTCAGCCCCATATGATCTTACTTCAACCCCCAGGTTTCCCAAACTCCAGCCAATACATCTCAGATGAGAAGTTTGTTTATTCATCCCTGAATATCTATCTATCTAAAAATTTAATTTTTAAAGCATTTTTACATCTGGAATACTGGAATAGACCAGTTGCCTGAACTGGAGTTTAAAATAAATGTTTATCCTCTTTCCGTGAAAACGACTTCTTTCCAAGCTTTTTTAAATACATTTTTGGAGCATTGATTTTTTTCAGACTGTCTTGTTTTATATACAGGTAAGTAATTAAGGCCAAATTTAACCATTCTGCTGTTTTTTATGACAGAATAGGATCAATTGGTTGGAGTTAGGTGCGGGGCTGAAGTTAGGTACACCCTAGGCTGAAGTTAGGTACAACACGGCTGAAGTTAGGTACATTTCCCACTATTGTCTTTTGAACACATTTACACTGCCTTATAAAGCATGTGGTTGTTTTTTTACAATATAGTCATAAAGAAGAGTGAAGGCTGGTGTTAGGTCCACAACTACAGGTTATTCCCATGAATAGCCAGCCAATGACAAGCGATAAAAAACCAAAGTAGGCTGAAGTCAAGTCAACTTGCCCTACATGTAGGCCTACATAAAAGTTTTGCTTTGAACTGTACTGGCCTTTTTCAAGGTATTATTTTGAAATAGGGCAGTACGTTAAAAGCAAAACTTCAGCAGCTACCATTCCTAGGTTCTTGATTTCATCAGGTGTGGTTGCCTTAGACAAACTTCAAGCTCTCATCTATCATTACTCAAATATCTCCCTGGAGAGTGCCGTACTGTCGTACAGTATATGTGGTTGTCCTAGGGCAGTGATGAGAAGCATAGAATAGGCCTACTAGAAACCCCCGAATGCATTGCTGCAATGGCTATGCTATGCGATTTGCTGCCTGTCATCATCTTCTATCACATAATTTTATGCACTTAGGTTTGCACAACTTGCTGAAATGATCCAAAATAGATTTTATCCGGATATTGTGGAGAAGTGACCTCCTGACATTATAGTTGCTCTACAACTATTGCAGCTCATTGACACTAAAGAATAATAATTATGGATTCTGTGTTTTCCTACTGTCAACTGTTTTTATTTGTAACGTTTAGATGTCTTTTACAAATTCAGGCAGAGTGGTTACGCTCATTCTTAAAACACGTACACAAATGGCATGATGGTAAGTTTTTAAGTGAAAAATTGATAACTTTTCTGAAGCTCCAACCCATAATTCTTTCAGCAGGAATTACAGATATATGAAACAATGATAACTTAATTGGACATCTGAGACAAACCAGTTTATTGCATTTGACATTTGAAGGCTCAGAATGATATGTGCTTTTTACGTGGGATATGCGAGGCTGCCAGGTTTTTTAGAAAGTGTGTATTTGCGATGAACATGCCTGTGGTGAATGGATAGTTTGGATACCATAAACCCCATTACCATTTATGATGAGTTTATAGCTCTTTTATAACATGTGCTGGTGTTGTGCATATTGTGGTGAATGGCAAGCATGTTGCGAAATGGAAATTTGTGTCTGAAAAAAAAAAGTCTCTCATTTTCATTTGAAATCAATTCTGGGCTTCTGCAAACTCTAAAAATTATTTCGAAATTCCTTTGACATGTCATTTTCATCATCTCATGTTTAAAAGGATGGTCTAACATCATGTGATTCCATGTGAATAGCAAAGTGGAATGTGATTCAAACATGTTTGAACAAAACTTGAAATCTTCTGGATGACAAAGAGCAAAGAGTTTCTCATTGCCACGGATGAACCTTGTCAGCATTAATCGAATATCCTTTAAACGCATTCAATTAATACTAGGTAAACAATTCATCAACATTGAACAGTTATATCATCTTTGATGTGTGGAAAATGCAATCTTTTCAACATTTGCATTTTACAGAAATCAACACTATTAAAGTTTGATTGTATGACTCCTATTTTACTTCAAATGATGATAACACAAGTATTTTGTAGCAGGTGTCATTCAAATCATTAAAAATGAAATTATATTTCTTTCATCCATCCATCTGCTTGCCTTTAATAAATATCTCTCTGATTAATGATATTGCTTATTTAGCTACCACTTCTTTTGTGTTGCCCAAGCTTCCTTTTGGCTTTGTGCATATAATCATATAATGTGCTCAGAATTCTCAACATTTTTAGCAGCATTATCTTCTCCCTCTCAATTTCTTTTGTTCAACCCTCGCAACTCATCCTCTTTGAAGCAGTCAAGCACAATGCTTCCCACCCCATTAGGAAGATACAGCTTTCTAAAATCTCATCTCCATTTGATGTCACAAAAACGAGGGCAACTATTGACAAAAAACTTCTCTATTTTATTTTTTGTAGCAAAAACTATTAGAGAAAGGGACCTGAAATTTTGCCAACGTATTGCCAGGTACATTGCCTTGTTTTGGAATTTTTTTTTTTCTACAGAAATCTGAAGGGGTCAGGTTGGAAGATATTCATTTGATGACATGGCATGGATTGACCCTGCAGCATGGATTAATCCGAACATCTTGGGCCAAGGCACAAATGTTGCCAAGGATTGCAGAAGCAAGGATCAACGTGATAACAAGAAATCCCCCTCCTTGACACCACTTGCACACAGTGCTCATTAATACTGGGTAAGGGAGCACCTCCCTGCTTTATACATTTCTCTTCCGCCCTCCTCGGAATGGTTAATGCCCATCAACTTATGCTTGTCCACTGCTGTAAACAAATAAGAAGCGTATTTGATTCATTGCCTCTACACTGACTGCCTCTATAAGTGAGCCTACACTTCCATGACAATTTATGACAGTAGAATGCTCAACAGGTATTGGATTGCTAGGTGATTTTTAGAATTTGTTTTAGTCCAGTGTGTATAACGGTGAAGATTGTGATTATGATATACTTTATTTAGTCTCCTAACAGAAAAACTATTTTTGGTTTTTGCTGTGCCTGTCAACAAATGTAAAGCATACAAAACGGTCATGGTTGTAATACTGCTTAAAGATAAATAAATAATACTGATTTGAGATAAATACATGCCATGAGAGTTAAGGTATGCATGTGAAGTCCTAAATGCTTCTGAAATACGCAACATGTTGGTTGAATTGGATTTATCTTCTTGCTTTTTTCCTTGAACCTTTTTCTCTATTGCTGGCTGAAGAGCCGTGCACAAGATTAAATCGTGATGGGTTGGAAGACTTGACTAAGTCTTGATTGTGTTCTGTCCCAACAGACTCATGGGAAGGAATTATGTTTAATAAGTAATGACGGGGGCTCTGTCATGCCAATTGGTCCTTCCTGTAGCAGTCCTCATGCGTGGGTCTTAGGCACTATTAAAGGCATATCTTGACCTTAATATGGTATGTCAGCCAACTATTGGTATGTAAGTTGGCATCAAGGATGGAAAGTAAATTCCAGATATTTTATTTTGCAGTAAGCTTTTAGCCAATAAAACTATCCATGATTAAGTCTGGGGTTTATTTTTTTGGTTTATCAGGTTGAGTACACCGTGACCAAGCATGATTTGGACTAAATTTATGTCCTCTGATCCCCCAGCTTTATCATATAGGCACTTACAATGCTAAATACCTGCTTCTCTTGAGCACATTTGGAGCTATTTTTAGCTTTCTGTTGTGACGTCATCAGCATTGTAGGCTCTATGACATCACTGAAACAATGGTGACGTCACAACAGCAGCAATAGAAGCAGTAAAAGAAAATGGCTTATTGAGCTGTGTTGACAGCAATTTTATTCTAATGGGACTAGCTCTAAACCAGGGCTACAACATGCCAATACTTCCAAATGTTTATGAAACTGTTTGGTCAAGGTGTCAGGAACACTAGGAGACTAATATTTTTGTCAAGAGTAAGGTATGTTTTTAATTATCAGCCAAAAACTTACTGCCACAAAAGAATGACTGGACTTTCAGTTAGTTCGTAAATTGGCTGTCTAAAGTTATAGGCCTACAGTTGGTACATTTTTATCACCTGTACATGAGTTATTTACAAATAGAAACCAGGGGCCATGGTCCTATGAAATTATAAGCTTGCAACTTTATTTTGTGAGTGACAAACCAATGAACAGGGTAATATTTAATATCTTTATTTCACACAATGTTGGACATTGGTACATTTTTTTAATAAAAAGTATAAAAACAATGACAATTAAAAACACCAAAAATTAATAAATAAGATGATTTAAAAAAAAAAAAAAAAGATAATTACAGTGACTAGGTGACACACAGGTCATAAATGATATCCTGAGTATCACAGAAACTCAACGTCTCACAACTGAGAGCACCATCAAGCACATCAATAACTTCTTTAATTAAATTTATAATATGGTCAGGTATAACTTCTCTATTCTTTGAAACTTTAGTACTATTGTAATTTCGATTAGAAACAGACATAGGATTTTTTAAACATAATTTACTAACAATTCTCACTTTATCATTCTTATTTAAAATACACTTATATATAAATTTTGAAAACCTTTTAGACAACTGAGTGTGTAATGGCATAAAGCCTGATAATTGTTCAACAATATTACAATGAGTCAAAGCAGGCACCCTCCATAAAATACGAAGCGCTTTTCTCCAAGCAATACACAAATCATTAACAGCATTGCTATCTAATAACCAAAGAACTGAGCCATAAAAAGAACAGCAGTACTGTTGAAATAATTTACATTTTATAGCAGCAGGCAAATGCCCTAAGTCAGAAAGAAATATATTAAAATTTTTCCAAAAATTACAAATAGCCTTTTTTATGAAAATATCTTTATCGACAGTAGAAATATTATGACCCAGGTGAATAGTATCACTAACATATTGTAAGTCAGCACCATTAAGGCGAATTGTACTATAATTAGATTTACAATCTCTCCCTTTAAACAGAAGCAATTGGCTTTTATCACCATTAAAAATAATATCAAATTCTTTAGCGTAGTCCTCGCAAATATTCAATAATGTTTAATACCCCATAATGTTTACAATACCTTATGAAAAAGCAGTGTATATATCCCATGTGGTATTGCATTGAATACTCATGGTGACGTCACAACATTGTGACATGATCAGTTGAGCAGCTCTCTGTGCTCCGATTGTTTGATGCAATTGTTGAGTATTGATCATCTGAGTGAAGTTCAGCTTTCTTTTGAGTTACAATATGGGGTATAAATAAGACCAAATGGTTGTATGGTGGTATTTTGAGATGTACTCAAAATACCACCATACCCATTTGGTCTTATTATAAAACGTGATGGTGTCTAACCGCAATTACACATACATTGTGTTTCATAGATTTTATTACCCCATGTCATTAATTAGTCTTTGGGCAAGGGATTAGATCAGTCGTGGGTTTCAACTAAAAATACAAGACTGTATCAGAAACTACTGAATATTTTGAAAACAATTAACCTCTGTGGTGCTTTGAAAATATCTCATCTACTGTACTATGATTAGTTTCACAAAGACAAATTTCTTTTGCTCTCAATGTTGATTGCTCTGTTTCCTTTCATTTTGCAGGTGAGTAAATTTAACAAGGATGCTGAAAAACATGATGTATGGGGCTGGTATAAACATACTAAACTGTAAGTAACATTCACTTTCATTTTAATGAATCTTTTCAAAAGGGAGGAAATTAACGAATTCCAAATGGTTATAATTAGACAATGATGAAAGAAGTGGCTTATCCATAAGACAGTGTTCTGAAACCATTAGATTTGTGTAACCAATATTTATAATAATAAATAAGGCAGTTTCCCTTTGATGTGGATTTGAGCTCACAATGGTAATCTAAATTTCTCTAAGACTGTTTTAGGTTCGATCCATCAAATATTCCACATGTCTATTATGATACTAGATGTACCTTGTAAAAATTGATTGAATGCCAACATGTTTACTGATAACATTGTCATAAATGTATTAGAATGATCCAAAGCATGTAGGGAATTGGATAGCCTCTTCGATCACATATCGGTTTTATCTCACCTCATCTGAAAAATTCCATCTGACTGATAGCGAAATCAATGTTGCCAAATTTACAACAGACATTCAGAGAGACGACGTGAGAGAACTGGTTTTGTTTTCACCAATCGAGATTTGGAAGCACTTCCACTAAAGTTCCAAAAGCTTAATACGTCTGTAAAGTACAATCCAAAGAGTCCCAAGAAGGTTGAAACGTACACATACTGAAGCCAATCATTTAATTCCACTACGGTAATTACTTATTCTTGATAATATGTAAATGGCACTGCCATGAAATTCGCGCAGCATTGTCATAGAACTAGTGCATTATCTTCAACTTTCCACGCAGAAGGCCAATTTATCTTTTTAAAGGACAAATGGCCAGATAGATAGAATAGACAGATACGATTAGATAGATAGATGGAGATAGGTAGATGGAGATAGATAGATAGATAGATAGATAGATAGAAAGATAGATAGATAGTTAGATAGATAGATAGATAGATGGAAAGACAGATTGCACTGACAGCTGTGTAGTGCAAATCTGTGTTAAATTTGGATCTATACATTTTGGATCTATTGTGTTAAATTGTTGATGATACATAACCGAGATCACTAAGACTATAGCTATTCAGAGATGATTGTTTACTATTAGAATGTTACATAATTTATTGATAGTTAATGAAGATTATGTAACCTTAAGTGTTGTTAAGATTACTTACTTGCCCAGTCAACATTTGAGTCTGCACAGCACTCACTGTGAGATCACAAGAAACTCACATGGTGATGTCATGCTGGAGGGTGTCATCAAGACATCACAGTGACCTCATACCTTGTGACCTCATGCATTGCTACCTCATGCAGAGCTCACAGAAATCTCATTTATTGAGGTCAAAATGTGGGCTCACTGTGAGGTCACAGTGATCTCACAAATGATGGTGTCACTATGAGATCTCACAGAGAGGTCACAAGTAACTCACACTGAGATGTCACAGAGAGCCCACACTGTGACCTCATGCATTGCTGCCGCATGGAGAGCTCTCTGAAGTCTCACATACTGAGGTCAAAATGTGGGCTCACTGTGAGCCCACAGTGATGTCACAAATGATGGTGTCACTAAGAGATCTCACAGAGAGGTCACAAGGAGCTCACACAGTGGTACCACTAAAGGTCATATAGAGATCTCACAGAGAGCTCACATTGTGAGCTCTTTGTGACAGGAAGTGACATCACATGACCATCACAACATTTCATCCACCATTTTGAATCAACATGCAACAGGAAATTTGGGAGATGAAATAATGCCTGTGAGTATGATTTTACATAGTTTGTAGTGCTGAAAATTATGTTAGCATGGATTTTTAACATTTAGTGATTCTACCAGCCTTGAAATAAAACCTCCGAAAAATTGACAGCAGTGTGTGTTTTTGTACGGAAATTTTGGCACAATCTTTTAACTGCCATTTTGTATCAGGAGCCATTACACTAAAGAAACACACAGTTCAATATGTATGAACTGGTAATATTTTCCATTTGAAACTCTGTCTGTAGTAGGCCTATACTGACCATGTACTTTTGAATAATTAGATAATATATATCAACCACACTCATAGTATAAGAAAATTCAGCCTATTGAGACATTATTCAAACTGCTGATATATGTAGCACATACATGTATTTGTATTATCTTTTATTTTATGTTTCAGGTTGATGGTTGATATTTATGGGTTGGACTGCAGGAATGAAGAGGATTGAATGAAACCCCACCCCCCCCCCCAATCCAGCAATGTGATTTGACAAATAAAATGAGGGAACAAACTTGCTATTCTCTATGTGTATATAATTATATCTAACTCTTTAAGAGGTCAATGAGGGTGATTTGAGGTCACAGGTACTTCACACTCCAGATGTCACAGGAAGTTCACCCTGTACAATTGATCTCAGAAAAGGTTCACAGAGAGCTCACGCTTACAGCTCACATAATAGCTCAAAGAGAGCTCACAGAGAGCTCACAGAAAGCTCACAAGAAGGTCACACAAATCTCAATATGAGACCTCACATTAGGCTCACAGGGAGCTCACAGTGTGACCTCAACATTTGAGCTCAAATCACCCTCATTGACTGGCTTCAAAATGAGGTTGATGTGACGTATTTTCTGTGAGCTTACAAGGTATCATTGAAAAGCTCACATAGATATCACAGTGAGGTCAAATTGTTGACTGGGTGATGAGCCATTTAAGTCATTAACTTTTGTGTTGACTTTTAATTTTCAGTCACTTCTTACAATCAGGGGTATGGAAATAATTATTTCCAATGTTGATACACATGTTGATTTAAATCCCTGAAATATGTCATTGGAGGTTGTTATACGACAAGACTGAAATTTTAAAGCTGTTTTGGAAGATATTTGAGGTATTTTAATTATTTACCAAACTAAACTCTGTCTAAACTACTAGCTCCACTTTTATGGCAACAACAGGCACTTCCTGTCCAGGCAGTCACTGTAGACAGGAGCACCACACAGAATGAACTGTCCTTGTGCTGTCCTGTTTCGGCAGCCATGAGCTGCGCTCATATGAATACCAACAAAGATGAATTTTATCTTTAGTGTTGTAGAGTGAGGGAAATGTGAGTGATTCCTTTAATTTGGGAACTGTATATATTGAGTTAAGATTTAGGGTCGGAAAGTAGAGTAGGTCGGGTTAGGTGAGAGGCCCCCCCAGGGTTATATCCAAACTTACATTTTTGGTACTTTTTCTTATTGATAGGATTGAAGCTAGAGGCTTTTTAGGTGACGTCACAAATTTTCACAACAAACAGCACCAAACCATAGAAGTAATTAAAGAAACAAAAAAAGGTGCATGGTTTTTGTAACTTCGATTAATTCTTTCAAAGTGGTTGTCAGAAATAACTTTGGAAATTTTAAAAAGTATAATGGATAACTGCATTGCTTCACTTTATGACCATCATATAAATATGATTTGGATCATATTTTTTGCATTTTAACTCAAAATATAGAGGTCAAATTAAAATATGTGAGTTTGGGGCGAGAGGCCCCACATGGTATGGGGCATGAGGCCCCCCTTCACATGAGGCCTCAAAGCTGCTTCAGGAACCATTTCATAATGTGTACTTTACCTTAAATCTTGATAGAATAGCTAATTGAAATCAAAAAAATTTGGCCGAAATTAAAACAGGGCAAAAAATATTAAAAAATAAATGTATGAACAGAAAAATTCTGAAATTCAGAAAAGTGAATAGAATGCCTTAAAAATGATAGAAGAACCCCAAGAAATAACTTTCAAGCTGAATGCACTCGCAAATAAAATTGCCATAGGATTATAATAGGGGGGCTTCTTGCCCGATGGGTGGGGTAAGAAGGCCATTTTATATTTTTTACAAAAAGGGCCGTAACTCCTTTATTAAAATTGGTAGACATTTGTTTCACTAGTTATAAGTAGAGTCGACTCAGTCAAGTGATCCCTTCCTGACAACATAAGCATTTAAATAATCGACCACAAAAAGTTGGCCAAATTGCACCTCGAAGTTAAGTGGGCCTGCATGCCCCGCGCTACTCTATGTCCGACTTGACAGGTTGTACTGTATTTTCAGGAATTATCGCTTGTCATGCAACCCTCAGGTTGAAGTTTAAAATGCAACATTTGACCTCAGCTTCTCTGTGGGAGAGATCCACTCTGTGTGCATAATGGATTTACAGGGCGACTTTCAAACAAAGCAAACTACAATTAATTAATACGGGAAAAACCATGCTAATTATACCACTCATTCTGGTTTGTGAACGATTGGAATAAGGAAGCACAACATCAAAACACTACCATCCTTCTTAGAGATTAAGTACAAAGTATGATACGTGTTATTGTATACTCTAGAATATACTGTAAAACATCATGATTCAATCCTTCACATGTGAAGCTAGAATATGATTCATGATGGAAAACTCAATACTATCATATTAATGTCTTGTTGTCAATTGAACTACTGACAGTATTGTCTTACATTATGCAATTGATAAAGAAAAACAAGATATTAATAAAGTATTTGATAGATCAATATCAAGAGACACTGACTTTCATGCTGATTACATATCCACTTCGTGCTTCACTCAGGCTGTACGGTTCGTTATTCACAACATTAACTTCAGTAAAGGATCACCTTCTCATGGACAGCTCACAATCATTTCAAACATTTGGTACGAAACTTTGTCTATTTCTCGAGTGTGGAGGTTACTAATTGCAACCCAGTCCAAATAAAGTCCAGCTGATGTACAAACTCAAATTGGATAGCTTACTGTAACTTTAACCATCCTTTGTCAAACGAGGGCGGGGGAATTAGCTCAGTTGGTATTGTTCTTGGGTGCTCATTGCTGGCTTTTTGGTCAGATTATAGTGTTGGATTGGTAATCTGCCTAAATGAATTATAACAGAACTTTGAGCCCTAGCCATCTAGCCAAGCGAAGGGAGCATTGGGTTCTAGTATATATTATTAAGCGAATAAAAATTGTTTACTGGGAACATTGTTGCAATATGTTTTTTCTTTCTTCTATGGATTTCTTTGCTTAATTTTCACACTTGATATCCCCTTCATGCAATTGGAACTTTATGTCAGAACGAAATGCAATTCTAAATTCGTGACAAGTGAAATATGCAGCAATCTCATCGGTTGTGAGTCAGTGAAATTCACATAATTATTACATGCGGATTTTCATAGAGATAGGACACTCCTGAAACAGAGAGTTTCTTTGACTAATATTACGTACATCACAATAGTACACATTTATAATAAATGTGTACTATTGTGATGTACATTATTATAATAATAAGACCAAATGGGTATGGTGGTATTTTGAGACGTACTCCACGAGTTGAAGATATCCTGAGTCCTCTGTACCCACGAGTGCGTCAGCACGAGTGGGTACAGAGGACTCAGGATATCTTCACGAGTGGAAGTACATCTCAAAATACCACCATACAACCATTTGGTCTTATTTATACCCCATTATGTAACTCAGAAGAAAGCTGAACTTCACTCTGATGATCAATACTCAACAGTGGCCTCAGCCAATCAGAGCACAGAGAGCAGCTCAACTGATGATGTCACAATGTTGTGACGTCACCATGGACATGACGTCACAATAGCAAACAATGCAATGACATCACCGACAATGATCAAACCATTAAGTATACAAAAAAGCATTGAGTATACAACGCAATACCGCATGGGATATATCCACTGCTTTTTCATGTGGTATTGTAAACATTATGGGGTATAATATTATACTAGACGTTCCCTTTGTGTGTCAATTTTTGGATAGTCTAAAATGCAGCCGGAGTAAAAATTCAGTGAAAAATAGCAATGTGAAGGTTTTACAGGTCAATGATCAATACATAATGCACAACACTAGGCTCAGGGTAAGTTTACAATCTATATTGTGAACCCACTGAACTATCATAGACTAATTGTTCCGTCCTTCACATTGTTACTTGTGCATTAACATGAATTTGATTACAAAATTACACCTATAAATTTTGAGATGTACGAATTGTTGAAAATGTGTCAAGATAATTGTGCCGGTTACTAGCTGTAATTGTGGCATTTTTTACAGCCTATAGGCTATTGCACCAAACTGACAGTTTCATATAGCAATTCATAGAGTTGTTTGAAATGTGGAGCAGTCTATGAAAATATTGCCTGAAGCAAAATGAAGAGTTATAAAAATTGGTTTCTGTAATAGTTTCTCTGACAAGCAAACACATTCCTTTTGCCTTTTTTCCAATATTTTTCATTAACATATTGACAATTATTGAACAAATTACAGATGTTAATACTGTAGGATATGTCGAGGTAATGACTGCAATTACATGTAACTAAGGTATTAGATAAGGAGACATAAATGGGGTTGAATAAATAAAGAACGGCAAAGAAAGCCCAGTTCAAATTGATTCTTATTAGCTGCAAGGCTTTTTGTATCATTATATTTTGGGTTGAGATATGTGTTTTGGCTATATACGTCAATATCTCCAGGCACGATCGAAACACTGAAGATGAAATATTTTTCAGTCATTCTCTCATCCAAAGTAATGTGTATCTTGGCTTGAAACTCACATTGAGAATGTTAGGAGGCTGTATAATTGGCTTTGAATGTTGGAATGGATGATGGGGCTTTACATCTTTTCCTTTTTTCTGCAGGAAGGCAGCAGTCGTCATTCAATGCACAATGTTACAGTAGACAAACGTCAAGTGCTTACAGAATTGAACTGAAATGTTCCTTGTTAGGTCACAGCCTATCTATTCCATGTTATTCTTCATTACTCATATGCAATTAATGACATCATAGCCTATACTTTCAATGATATCGAAAGGAGTCACTTACTGCTCCACAGCACTCATCAGTGAGGTCACAAGTTACCCAATGATGAAATTGACACTTCATTTCAATGTGTTTGATAGGGCTTGATGTGAGGCCACTAATGGCCACCAGCAGCTGAATGTAAGTACTCGTCGTTCGTTTACTGTAATGTCTTCAGTAGTCAAGCTTTTGCAAAAAAAATTTCTACCCTTTATCTTTTTCACTCTTCTCCCATCTATAGCATCGACTAGTCTCAAGTCTCAATAGTTTAGTCCCAAGTCATCAGAGTCATTTCATCTGGAGGAGGCTGTATATTTAATGGTGAGAATCAATACAGAGCCGATTTGGCTTGTCTGATGCCATCTAAAAATCTGTTCATGGTCCCTCTAAGAGACTGAAGGCCAGGCAAATTGGTTCATCAGAACATCCTTGATAGAGACAGAAGGCCAGAGTAGTCGGCTGCAATCAGCCAATTAAGACGGACTGTTGGAAAAGAGGATATTGTCGTTCGAAAGCGTTATTCAGAATTCTAGAGCTCACCCTGCACTTGGTCAGTTGCAGACTGGTCACTGCAGGAAAATGCAAGGAAAGCAGAACATTGTAGGGCATTAAGTTGAATGTGCAGGATAGACCTTAGGCACGAGCATAGTCTGTGATAATAGTCTACAAAAACTCAACTGTCTGAACAACTTTGTTTGGCCAGGCTTTTGGAATAAGAGGGACAAAACCATGTTTTTTTCTTGGTTGTCTTGGTTGTAGGAAATGGGGGAACAGTGAATCAGAAAAGTTTATTTTTGCCATATCTCAAACATCTATAATAAAATTTTCTCTACGAATGGTTTTAGGGAAATATATAAGTATAAAGTAAGGATGCACGCTCGAAAAATAATGGAAGTTCTTCTCATTCCAAAGAATTAATCTTCAGTATGTAGACAAATAAATTTACTCACTGTGCGCCAATAGCAGGATGCAGTGAATCAGTGCTTGGGGCACACTGAATCAAGAGCCATTTATATTATTTAAAACAAAATACGTGTAAAATTGGACATTGGAACTAATGTTTTTTATAGACAAATAGTCCTTAGAATATTTTCCTGTGTAAAAACACCCTTTTAAGTACAATGTATAAAACTTTTTGTCCTTAAACACATATCGCATAAACTGACACGGTCATCAATATAAGCTTTTCTTGGTGCTTTTGCAGGAAGTTTCTAGTTGTTACAATGGAGAACATACTGATTCACTGTGCCCCAGTTCACTGTTCCCCACATGGCTACTTTTCAAATAATTCACCATACTTTGCCACTTTGATCCACATGTTCTCAAACACCTGGTAATTATTTCCATTAGATGTTCCTGTCTCACATATTACAATTGCAGGGAATAATTCAAAAGAATTTCAAACTGTTTAACAAGTAAAACATTCTGAAAATTCCAGGTTTAAATGGCAAATATCATATTTTGCCTCATAATTTCCAAACGGTATAGATTTTGTCTAATGTCAAACCTGATTAAGTTGAGTGCTTCTAAAATACAGCAAACATATGCAAATATATTGAAGTATTTCTATTCAGCATCCCACGAAGTCTATTGATATATTGACTCACTGTGTACTGCGACTCACTTTGCCCCTTTCCTCTACTATAGAGTGTTTTGGCACTAGAATAGAGCTTCAAAAGCCTCCGGCAACTATTGTCAACCATAGTGAGGGACACAGCTTGTGCAATGGTCTGGAGTTTAAGGTTTCAAGACATGGCATAATCTGTGTTTTGTGCTATTTTCATGTCAGTCTGTTGCTGAAGCCGTATGATGTCTGCCATCCATGGTGTAGTGGAATGATTTACCCTTAAGTCTCTCTGCTAACAGTCATCAGTTAAAGAAAGGTTTGTGTACTTGACTGGCTATTGCTCTGGTGGTCTTACAGCTCAGGAAATTACAGAAAGTGCTCAGATAATCAAATTTGCTTATTTAGTAATTTCCCACATCACACTGTTATGCAATTCCTCCATATCTGTACATTATAGGATCAATTCTCATCGTCTGTGGATGCCAAAAACCTGCACATCACTTTTTAAGCCAAAATAATGCGAACAATAATCCCGCTTTCCTAAACCATAAGCGCTCAAGCTAGTGTTCTGTTCAGCTCAGGGCTATTTTCACCAAGGTTTGACAGATACAATGTATGAGCTCACAAGTCTGAAAATTTTTGCCTGACCTATTCATCATAGTGGGATCAAGAGCTGTCACAGGTAAAACAGAATTCTGGTTCAGTGGTAATTGGAAGACAGTGTAAAAAGTATCGGAGAGAAAATGGCAATGTTTACAGTATCAGAAACAAAAATGCACATGTGATGTATATAGTCTTGCACAAAAACTTATGTTCATTCAGAACCAAATTTATAACTTAAAATTGCAAAAAATTGTTATGAAGACTATGATGCTGTGTCATATATGCCTTGACTATTGGAAGAGATGTATGCAGAACCGGGTTGTGGTCGCTACAGACCCACCATTTATTTTTCTGCTTAAATCTCAATCCAAGCGGTCTTACTGATGCAATTGCTCAGTTATTCATGTTACTTTGATTTTACATTACTTATTCGTATTGTTGTTTTTTTTCAAGCTAATTTATGTATATTGGAGGTTGAATTATTGTTTTTGCTTGTATTGTTGATTTATACGAGGTTTTGGGGTACATATTATATCAAATAGCATTCGAGCCACACTGCCCATCCTTAGTTAAATAGACTGGCCAATTACAGAACTTAGTCATTTGACAATCGTATTAATGAGCCAATTTGCCAGACGCATGAGCAAAACCATCAGATTCTACTCCCAAGCAGTATGAGCAGTCACAGAAGAGCCAGCTCAAGAGAGGCCAACAACCATCGGTTTCGGCCTAAACCGTCTACAAGTCTACAAATGTTAAAAATGTAACCAAAAAATACCCTTACTGATTCGCAGATTTGCATACATCTATATATATATGTATAGTGTTACGTGCTGAACTAAATAACAGTTGATCTCATTTTTTCTTGTATATTCCAGTAAAGCAGTATAGACTACCATATATATTTTGTTTGTTTTTACACATACAATAGTGAGTGAATGTGCAACATTTGGCACATACAGGAGTGAGTGAACGTGCAACATTTGACACATACAAAAGTCAGTGAATGTGCAACATTTGACATATATATACAAGAGTGATTGAATGAAGTTCTGATATGCAGCTACAATATTCTCCATTTTTGCAGGTGAATCTTATTTGTCATTCGAAATGATGCGTGATCATGATGATTTGTATGTCAAATTAGTTTTCATTATTATTGTCGATTTATTAAATTGTATTTTTCTTACCTCATTCACATTTTTAGCAGTAAGAACCAAATACCTTGAAGTCTCATGCAATGTCACCTTCGTTTTCATATCATGAGAAGGCAGTTCTATTGTCTTGCTTAAGCTGGTGTTTGCAAAATTACTTATGAACATTCACTACCGTCCTAGCATTTGCATTTTGCCACTTACACTCTACAGGAAAAATTATACGACAATTATCTAAAACTGAAGGATGAACAATGTCATTGTTTCACTTGGATATATCATACATGGTTGACGTTTCTGAATTTCGATCTTCTTAAATATATTATTACGCAATGATATACTATTCTTTTGTGCTGTCATTTGAACTGACATGGATAGACTGTTCTATATTAATTACACCGCGTTCCCAATTATTATGCAACTATGCTTTTTTGCATTATCTCAAAAAGAAATAACGTTATTTGAATATTCCTTTCTCATAATGATAAGTGTACCATGGAGCTAATATCCTGCGAATTTTGTCCAATTCCAATGACTCAGTTGGGAGCTTTGCCATATAATGATGTTTTGGAGTGTTCCCAATTACTAAGCAATTCCTTGGAAAAGCATCCATTGCCACCCAAAATCAACAAAGTTGATTATGAATTGACATTAGAATATATCTCATAACACTAAATAAAAAATGGAACCATCATTTCAAACGTGGATGCCTTCATGACCAAGAAATCAATATAATACAACTGCATTGAAAAACCATTGAAATTGGCTTTTTTTTCAATAAAGAAGCCTCCCGTGGTCTTAAAAAAATTAATATCAATAAAATTCCAGCTTAGAATATATTTATAGCACACAATGGTCATACTGTGCGATGAAACACCAAATCTGGTATCTCTGCAAAATATTACACCCAATCAAAAACTCACACTTCTGTTTCCCATTGGAATAGCATTGGCAATTCGATGCGTTCAATTCATTTCAAGATATTTCTCAAATACAGTGGTGCAACTTAATTGCCATTGGTTTACAGGAGAGTTCTAAACCTAAGGAAAGTGGAAAATGACTTAGGTAATGATTTTTCATTTTGTCTGGCTAACAGAGGCTTTTTATTGCAATAAAACTGTAATTTCAATGCTATTTCAATGCAGGCGAATAACATGAATTTCTTGGCTATGAATGCATCTATGTTTGAAATGATTGTTATACTTTTTCTTTTGTGTTATGGGGTATATGTTGATGGCATCTTCAGATAAGTTTAGGTCATTTTGAGTGGCCATAGATGCTTTTCTGAGAATTTGCATAATAATTGGGAACACTGCAAAACAATATTATGTGGCATAACTACCAACTGAGTCAATGGAATTGGACAAAATTGGCAGGATATTAGCTCCATGGTACACTTGTCATAATGTGAAAAGAATATTCAAATAGTGTTTACTTCTTTTTGAGATAATGCAAAAAAACATAGTAGCATAATATTTGGGAACGAAGTGTAAATTACATTCTGTGGAACATTATTTGGCACCTAATATAACAGACATTCTTATACAGATTCAATGTCCACAGTTTTTCTTTAATGATCTGCCATACTCCATGGTTCCTGGTGGAGGCTTTCTAATTTAGTACTAATGTCTGCAATATTTCATAGGCTTCTCTTATCATCCTTTTATCTTTCTTTTACATTGTACTAAGACTTGATTATCTCCTTTCTTTTTGTGTCTGTCAGGATGAGTGATTTATCTTCCTTTGTTTTTGCCCTTTATTAGTCAGTGTCTGTCTTCTTTGGCTACTGCAAAACAAGCAGGTTTGTCATGTGCCTTCTTGAGGAATCTAACAAATGACAATCCTGACAAAATGCTTGCTGCAGTGAAGTGCTATGTGACAATGGTGGGAAAATGCTTCAACAGAATGCTCAACACTGGAAGCAACAGCATTTTGCAGAATTGTTTAAGAAAACTGTTTGATATCTTGTGGTTGGAACTGCTATAAGTTTTAAAAGCTGAATCACATTATAAGGCACTGTAGCAGGCAGGCAAGTCAGGAAGCTACTCACTATCTATTCAATCGTCTGTTGACTGCCCAATTGCATTAGCCCAAACAGCTGTTTGCATGGTTAAGAAATGAATCCGACGAAAGTTGTCTTTGTCTAAGGCTTACCATATCAGCCATCTTTTAATAATCTTTAGCCTGTATGCCACCCGATAATTGTTTCAATCGTCACCCAGTGGACTCAATTGCTTAGTCAGGTACAGACGGGATGATTTCAAAAGATTTGATAAGGATTTTGTTGGGAAGTTGCAGGATGTAGTCCAATGCTTGTGGTCTTGAAGGATGAATCTAAAGAATAATTTCAAGTGGAAAAATGAATGTTCTCGGCAAAATGCAATTTTACAAACCAAATACTATTAATAAATCTGATGGATTGGAATAGAAAATTCCTTGATTCCCATTCTGTGGCACATTATGGGGAACCAAGATCCAAAGCATTGTGTAACGTCTTAGTTCTTTCCAAACCCCATTTCACAATGCAGCTTTTATATAGTCTCAGCCGTGTCAAATGTTGATAGGATTAGCACGTTATCTTGTGGCCACTAATCCTTGCTTTGAACTAACTGTCTCACTCTGTCAATGATTTGGATAGACTGGCTGTCAGTGTCATTGTTACACCTTTTTGTTGAAAGCCGTGCTGTTAGATTAGATGGTATGATTTTATTGGAAAATATATCCAACTCCGCATAAAGGTAAAGATTGTGAAACCCATTTAGCCCAGTTTGTCATGAGCATTTTGTGTTTGGTTCCCAAAACAGTTGTTTAGAAAAAAGTGATGATCCTGTGTTAAAGTATATGGGCCTGTTAGGTTAGTTTACAGTACCAGAACTTGAACTGTTGTCTTTTTTTTTCTATGTTGCCAGTATCATCATTACATCACATGAAGGAGACTACAAAATTATGCCCATTTGTAAGAGAGGCAACGAATTATGTAAATATTAATAATCTGACAAATTACAGAATTTTATACAGTGTTATATGTCTGTTAAATTACTGTAATTATAGTTAATTGATAAGAAGATATATCAGTCATAGCTGGGGGTGTATAAATAAAGAACGACAAATAATTGCTAATCAAGACAAGACTGATTCTTATTAGCTGTAAGGCATTTAGGCATCGCAACATTTCTGACTGAGATTTATGTTTTGCTGCATGGCAACATCTCAGGGCACGATCAAAATTGTTTTTTGTCCTAATCTAATCCACAATTGTAAACTCTTGACCTGAAGCTTGCCCTGAAAAGTTAAGCAGCAATTGGAGAAAATTACATGATCTGAAACCAAATAGCATACAATTTAATTGTTCTACCGAATGCTTACATTGTAGGTGATGTCTCTTCATTTCTACCATCATGTATACGTAATGTCCAATGTAGTGTCAAAAGTAACTGCAAGCTTGTGATGATTTATTGTGCAATGCATATTATACAATGGTACCTGCATTGCAACCCCTGTTGCAAGACTGACTTGCCTTATATACGTCTTCCTCCCACATTAAAAAGCATTTGTAGTGCATTTTGCACCCTCATGAGAGACTACAACCCCCAGGAGAGACCGCTTCATGACTACAGAAGGGGAAGTCTTGTAACACAGGGACCACCGTAATTTGTTATCATCCAGCCAATCAATGATTGGTAATATTGCACATTGTATTGGGAATGAATAGCAAGCAATTTAATATTACATCAACAATTTTGATCCAATGGTTTATTATGCTTCATGGTTTCCTGCATTCAGAACAAAATGTCTGCAATATTTCATAAGGTTCTCTTGTCATTCCCTTATCTTTCTTTTACTCTGTACTAAGATGTGATTATCCCTTTTCTTCTTGAGTCTGCCAGGATGAGTAATTTCTCTTCCTTTGTTTTTGCCCTTTGTGAGTCAGTTCCTATCTCCTTTGGTTGATGGAAGACAAGCAGCTTTGTCATTTTGGCTCTTGCAAGTGACATTCTCGACAAAATGCTTGCTGTTATAGAAAGATTTGGGACTCTAGCGTAATGTCTAAAGCAGAATACTTTTAAATACACATTTCCTGGTGGGAGCAGAAACTTCAAGCAAAACCCATTTTAATAGAGCTCTTCCGGTTGGGTAAGATATACGTTTTTAGAGCTTAATCTCACAGTGAATGAACTAAGCAACATTGGGTTTCTTTGATGCTTCCACACTGCAGATCAAATCAGTTGTTAGAGATTAGCACTGGAGCAACCAGCCAAGTCAGTCAGCTAATCCATTTCTATTGAACTTGCCTGTTGACTGTCCAATTGCATTAGTCCAGGCAGCTGCTTGCCCGGCTTGGAAAGGAATAGGAACAAAGCCATCTTTGTCTAAAGCTAACCATTACAGCCATCTTTTACAGTAGACGAACTTCGAGTGTTTACATGCAATACACTTCTGGGCTGTTACTGACATCACAGCCCTATCCCTGCCATGTTAAGTGACCATAACTTTGATACCTCATAAACGTGTGACTGACTCATAGCCCATACATACCATGTTGTGTGATAGGTGTCATAGCATTCACCAGTGACCTCACTCCTGTCTCTCTGAGTAATAGGCCTGCAATCAACAGAGCTTGACCACTGTCAATGCTACTGATCCCCAGATGATCTTGGTGTCTGCTGCTCCTGGCCATCCTGACCACAAGCGCTTCATTTTAGCGAAGTTATAACAAAAAGATTAATCTTCCTCCGGTGTGACAAACAGAATTCACAGTTTGAGATATTGAAAGCAATTGTATATATGTTTGAATGTTTAATTGTTGTCTGTTTGTTATTCCAAATATTTCTTTGAGGAAAAACACAAACAATTATCTAAATTATAGATATTTCAGGCCGAAAAAGTTGTGAAGGATTAGAATACTTCAGAATTTTATTGAACTTGTTGGCAGGGCAAGTGTAAACGAGCTATGCAATGGAGGGATGCCCCTGGCTTTCTTGTGTAGCTCCCTTGTTCATCAAACAGGTTGCTACATTTTATATACACAAAAACCCTGCTTAGACACAAGCATGCATATAATTCCGTCGCACTTCTGCCATGATTTATAACTCACTATCGCAATTCAGATGGATGAGCTTTCATGTTGACTGTTTGTGTCAACACCACATCTTTCATGAAGAGAGCAATTATTATTGTCAAATGGGTCAGATTTATGACTCAGTGACTGCACTTCATATGACAACTGTTCTACTGCCCATTCACTTAGCATTGCTCTGATACACGTCACTGAGCCAGATGTTGGTCACTGCTGCATCTACACATGTCATTAGAAGTCCTATGAGTCAGTGAAAGAGCCACCAGTTTCAATGGTAAAGATTGAAGCAACAGCTTTAGTGACCTCATTGATACTCTGAAACCAGTCACTTGTAAGCACTCGAAGTTTGTCTACTGTAATGTTCCTCGGCCTGAATGCAACCACTGCCAACCAGAAGATTGTTTCCATGCACACCCGGTGGACAGATAAAATCAATCAGGATGATTTTAATAGATTTTAGAGGGATTTCATGAGGATTTTATCAAGAATTTTGGAGGATTGAGCCCTATGCTTGTGGACTAAAGGGATGATTTGAGGAGGATTGGTTCAAGCTGAAAATTATGGCTTGTAGCAAAGTACAATTTCAAAAAATCCAGCTGCAGAGAATAAAGCAAAATAAATCTGATGGCATTGGACTAAAAAAATCCTTTAATCTGCAAAGCATTGTGTAACTTTTTTAGTTTTTTTCAGAATACCATTTCAAAAAGCAGTGTTTCAGGGAATATTATAAATAAGGAATGTAACATAGAATTGAGGATGGTGACCAACCCGTTATGTCAACACATCATTGTCTACTAGTGTCTAGTTATCTGAAGTCTTAGTTTTTTTCCCTCATTGCCATGCTCTTATTCTTCTTAATCATCAATCCATCCAAAATAAAGTACTGATTTTCGGTTGAATTCAATAGATATTTATTGTAACGAAAATGTATGAATGAATACATAGATATACCAACTTGATAAACATTTTGCTTATACTGGTGAAGAAAATTCTTACATTCATTCATAGATGATATAATGTTCTATTCTTCTTGTCTGATTGTTGGAGACTGTAAAAACTGAATAAAGAATTACAGATCCATTGCCATGTGTATTATGGATCAAATTGGGAGAGTTTCTTTAATGAAAAATCCTGTTTCAGTCATGAATTATGTGTGTCCTTGGCTAGTTATCATTCCAATCCTTGCTCAGTTAGTCAGCTAAATACATTTGTCAAAACATGACAATTTGTCTCAAGGTTGTGTGGAACTTCCTGTTTAGCTTTATTTCAATAATTAAATGGATAATTGGATATTTAATTTAGTTTAGACAGCATTGATTCAATCGAATCATTCTGATTGTTGATTAGGAATTAAAAGGGTTCAGTTTATTCCACTTAGCACTGGAGCTGTTAATTTTGTCATGTTTAGACCATTTTCTATCCTCATTATAGCTTTGGTGTCTGTTTTCCCTGCGCAAATAACTATAAATTGGCATTCCTTGTAAATTTAATTGGCTTAACATCATCATGTTCTCTGACTTCAGGAAGGAGGTATGAAGATTTCCTGCAATTCTTTGCAGATATAGATCCAAGATTGGAGTTTGCCTTGGCATTATTGGGTGAACAATGGCCATTAAAGCTGCTTTACTGCTTCTCAAGAAGCTTATTGGAAGGCTGAAGCTAAAAAACGAGAGACTTGAGGCTGGTGAAATTTTAGCGAAATCCAATGAAGACTGTTTCGATCACTTTTGCCAAATCAATGTATTGCCACACTCAGGAGTCAAAAGGCGGCCAATGTCAGCAATAAGATAGAAGACTTTATTTGAAATATTGTGTCATAAAATTTGTGTTTCCAGTGAAATCATATCAGGGTCTCTGCCTCTCTTGATTTTTTTTAGTCGTTCTGCAGAATGGATATCGAAGAGTTGTCTGGTGTTTTGACAGGGCCACTTCCACTTCCAGATTACTTCAATCAAATCCTTCACATGCCTTCCTGCTGAGTCATAAAATAAATTGTTATTTGCACATGATCTGCTTTGTCTTTTAAACAAATCGCTCTTGTTTGTCCCACTTCAGGATATTTTTTCTGAATTATAAGAAACTTGGCAGATTTTATTCATTCCTAGCAGCTCTAGATTCCATGCAACTCCACTTCTTTTAACTGATTTTTTAATTTCTGGAATTTCTTATTTAAACAGGATTTTAAATATCAAATTTTATTCTAAACAAGACTCTTCCAACTACTTTACTCAATATATTGTGGCGAATATTACTTTTATATCATCAACAGACCTTGCACTTGCAGCAATTAAAAATGAAGTAAAATTGAACTAATTGTCAATCAAACAATTGAGATTTCGAGATTGGATGGTTATATGGGACACAGCACATTTAAACACGTGTAGATAGCCACGCAGCAGATTTGCCAAACTTCAGGAAGGGACGGCTTGTTGCATCCTAAGGTAATAATGCTGCTGGAACTTTTAAGATTCTGGCAAGTCAGAGCACAAGTTGAGACTTTCGGATAGTAAATCAGTGAGCAAGTAAGTGAGCTAATGGGTTACTTATACTGAGTAAGTAATGGAAACTCCGTGGTTTTTTTTTTTTGCATCGGGTACATCAGAAAATAATATGTAGATGGCAATGCCATAGATTCGCGGAGCTCAAAGTAAACTTTTCTTATTTTGAAACCATGTTAGTGACAAACAACACAATCACTTAAGCCTAAATTAATTGATGCTATTCAAGTACAGTAATAGCAATCAGCTCCTGAACTTCACACCTTAAATAAACTTCACACATCACTGCTACCAACCAGGATGCTGATAGTTCAGTCATTTCCCCTGGGTGTGGCACTGCAAGCATGATGCTACACTGGTGGCGACACCTGTCAGCAAAATAAGCTTTTTTCATGTAGGCGACACAAACTGGCATAAAAATGAAGTTTTCAAAACAGAATAGGATAGTTAAGAACCAAATGGAATTTTTCAGACACTACTGCGGTATTGCAAGAGAAATTCAGGTATGTTTATTTTTACCGAAACTAACTGTTTGATCAGGGACCAACTCCATCGCATGTACAGGCTGTCCTTCATTCTCACTCCACTGACAGATTCAAAATTGATTATGAGCTGTTGTTAAGCTAAGTTCGCTGACGCGATGGGCGGCTTCGCCGCCCGTCGCTTCGCGAATATAATGAGGTAAAAAAATTTGAGTAAAGTTCACTTCTTTTTTTTTTTCAAAATGCTGATTTACCGCAAAATCTGAATAAATAACTGTACACCAAAAGCTCTATTTCAAGGCTTTATTTATTTCTTTTTTTGTGACACGCACTGTCTTTTCAAACTTCGACATTATAAGTAGTTGGTAAGTAAATAAAAGATTTTCGAACAGCATAGACAGTTGAGTCAGTTGCTAAATTTACAAGAAAAAAGGAGTTTGTCTAGTTGGTGAATATTGGTAGTTGGTAACTACATAATTAATCACAGTTTAGCGAGTTTGGGTAATAAAAGGAGTGTCTTTGAGTTGTTGAGTCTGTTTACGATCAGACATATAGTTCAGTCTGCTTTATTTGCAGTGATGCATGTGTACTCTTGTGTGATGTCTGGTAACAGCTTCCAGCAAACTTGTTTATTTCATTGAAAGAGAAAAAGCATAAAGCCAAACCAATCCTGAGGCAATTCACACAACTCAGACTGTCTGTCTCTGCAATGAGTAAAATAATATTTTTTGAAATGCTTTTTTTTACACTTGTGTCTCCACACAGAAGTTTTGAAGACTTCATATAAGGTTTCATTTCCGGAATGGCTTCTCAGATATTACAAGGAACAGCAATATTTCACCCACTTTTCACCTTCATCTTGTTGATGGACTGTTTTTGATCAAACAAATTGCAGCAGTTATGAGAGCAGTTTAGAAAATTTTTTTATTTTTTTTTTGCCAGAGAAAACTTCAATGATTTGTGTCAAACTGTAATTTCACGCTAAGTGTCTCTTTTGAGCATATCTGTATTTGTGATGACTATCATCAAAATTCAAAATGTTTCAGAATATTTTTCCAGTTTGATGGGAAATATAAGTAAGACTTCATTTTTAGGACATGTTTCTGACCTATTTAGGAGGATGGGGAAATGTTCCATCTCTATTCTCATCCAGTGGCTCAGTCACTTCCGAAAAAGTTTTTGGCCTTGCTAATGAAACTTAACCCTGCCATGTACTATGTATGCACTGACTTATCTTGATTGCTCTTGTGAGGTGATTATGGGTGGCCTATGATCCGATTTACCCTTAATCCTAATATATTGACAGATTAAGTTGTCCGAATGACATTAACCATTTGACCCCTTAGGTGCTGATGACTTGACCATTGGCCTCTGTCTTCACTTACCTTACTGAATACCTTAATGCTAGCTCCGTTAGTATCTTTAATATATTTAGTAAGCCTCCCAGTCACTCTTCATGATAATAACTCCTATTCTAATTCTATCACTGCCTTATTTTAAAACTACTTTACTCTAATTAAGGTTCATTTCCTTGTTACTTTTTCTGCTGATCTGATTGCGTGGCTCATGTCTTCATTTTCTGCTTACAGAATCCCTTACAAACGAATGTCACCCAACAACCTACAATGTAATGTAACACATGTATTTTGTAGAATTCAAAAGTCTAACAAAATGATATGAATAGTACACCCCATTCAAGCCATTGTGGTCCACCCACTCTGTTTGCAAATAATTGTGCCTCTCTATAGCAGCAGCAAGTCTGCATTGTATTACTGTTGTTTCGGTACAATGCATGCCTTCAGCAGTATTGACATTATATTGACATTAATGTAACAAGTTGCTGGAGGCTTAGCCATTAATGCAACATGTCACATTGTATCAATTTGTATTGTTGCAGTACAGCACAAGAAATCATACTCGCTCCACAAACCTCGTATCCAGACCAAAAAGGGATGAAAGTGCTTTTTTTTAACTGGTTAATTTTCGCTCTTAGTAAAACACTATTATAGGGAAGCGCAAAATAATGTGATGTGTCATCATGGATCTGCTCCCTTTTTCTGATTACATTGCGTAAATTTTTAGTCATACATTGCAATGCGGCTAGATGAAATTCGTGGTGAACCTCAGAATTTTGTGAAAATAAATGATTTCTTCGATAGAACAATTTTGCGATCTGGTCAACTCAGTTGTGGGCCAAGTCAATCATTACCTTGTATAATTTTGAGAGGATCAACTCATGAGATTTCTCCTGCATAGCTGAATGAATGAAATCAAGATCTGAAGCAAGATCTGAGGCTATCAAAGTTTAACTTCAAATCTGTTTTTAACTAAGGACCCGTTCAGAATTTCTGAGGAGTTTTGCTTGAAATTCCCTGCAAAAATTGATGTTACCCCCTTTAGCAGAATTTTGGTACATCCCCCCCCCCACATATCCAGCAATACACATTATACTGTCATACGTGTGCCTTTGGATGGTCACACATGCACATTTTGCAAAAATAAAGCCTTATCAAGCAATTAGCATAGCAATAAATATCATGATTTAATATCATTATAGTATGGGCCTGTGATAAGACAAAAAGGGGGAACTAGGAGATATTTATTTACCCATAGAAAAACATTGCTTGCAAATTAAATTTACATCATTCTGTACAAGTGTCCTTTAAAAACAACAGCCTAAGAATGCTGTATGCAATTGCGGGCATTTTTTGCTTCGTATTCTTAACAAATATGTATGGTTCATACTTATGTCAATCCAAAGTTTCATCTTGAACATTCAAACCTCATCTCCAGCAACACAGTATAGCAAAGTGTCTCTTGTGTTTGACACATCAATAAGGCACAGGATGCAATCAACTTCAAAGAAAAAGAGCCGATGGAATTGTAATACACGGGAATATAACACTTCATTGATAAATCAATTGTGTAAAACAGGAATGTCAGAAGAGAGAGAGAGACCACGAGATTAAGAGAAGTTGTTTATTTTGGTAAAACTGCTGTCACTTTGAGGCTTTCTTTTGGTATTACCTGACATCCTTTCAGTGTTGTGTTTTTGTTGTTCTTTTCCTGTCATTTTAGATTTTCTGTAGGCCTAATTTTCCAGGAAGTTTCATGTGCCTATATAAATACTGATATTTTTGGCCACTGCTTTGGCATGCTATCATCCTTATACATTGAAAATAAAAATAATTAATTTAGTATTGAAACAGGTATCATATTTGGGAATCTCTGTAAATAGAAAAAGACCTATTCGCTCTTTTTTATAAAATACTTGAGTTGTCATGTGTTCAATTATGTCCATTGTGACAATTATCATTGCCAATATTTAAAGAATTGTGTATTAGTTTTCAAACTAGTATTATTTCGAATTTCCCCGTACACCTGAGTAACCAGGCATATATGAGATTTCACCTTTGTTAATGCTAGTACCAACAAGACTTTTACTAATGAACAATCAAATGTATGTAAATTAGCCCAATGAATCTCTACTATAGCTTAAACAATGCCAATTGATCACTAGAGCCAATTGATTAACAAATGCCAATTCAGCACTAAATGCAAATTCTTTAGGCCGAGAAATTGTTGCCAGTGACTTCAATAGGCAATTGGCCTTGAACTGAGGTGATTTAGATCCCTTCTACACAATAGTAGTTATTGTAGATCTGTGGCGTAGTAGGTCAAAAGGTCATCCGAGGTCAAAAGGTCATCCGAGGTCAAAAGGTCATCCGAGGTCAAAAGGTCATCCGAGGTCATCCGAGGTCAAAAGGTCATCCGAGGTCAAAAGGTCAACCGAGGTCAAAAGGTCAAACGAGGTCAAAAGGTCAATCGAGGTCAAAAGGACATCCGAGGTCAAAGGTCACACGGGGTCAAAAGGCCAATCAAGGTCAAAAGGCCAAACCAAGGTCAAAAGGTCATCCAAGGTCAACAGGTCATTTGATTTATTTTTTCTTAAAAAATGTTTCCAAATTTAATTAGTATACAAACAATTCTGCCTGGTAAATATCAATCTGAGGTCAGAAATGTACCATCTGTCATGATACAATGGTAAAGATAGGGAAATTAGCGAGATCTGCCTTTTTAAATTCACCACTGCACAAACTTTTTTAACTGTACTGGTGATGAAAACACGCAAAATTTCCAATCCATTTTGAGTCAAATTTATCATTGCATGTTTTTTTTGGGATGAATAAATACTGAATTTGATGCAATGTTGTCATTTGTTCTTTGGACATGGAAGACGACACAGGGTCATCCACTAATCAGGAATCTTGGCGTGTACTAGGTCTTAAAGTACCCAAGAACGAAGTTGTATTCTTCAGCCAGGTCATCTTATTGTACATAGTTGTAATAACCTGCATTGTCAACTTGAGCATCAGTCAACAACACAATGAAGTCTGGATAGGATTATTATCGTCCTCTATTGGATTTTTACTTCCAAATCCGAGCATCAAAAGGAACAAAATAGTTCTTAACAATGTCGAACAATTATCTTGAAAAGATTTATTATGACCCCAAGAGTGCTGGTAGTTATGGAGCTATTAGTGCTTTGTGGAATGCCATAAAAGCTGATGGAAATCCTCTCAAACTCAGATACAAAGAAGTCAAAAAATGGCTGGAGAATGAGGAGACTTACAGTTTACACAAACCTTACAGTGACAAGTTTAAGAGAGAGAGCATTATTGTTGGAAAAATGGATGAGCAGTGGGATGCAGACCTTTTGGTCTTGAACAAAATAGGATGGTACAACAAAGGTTACAAGTATCTTGCAGTCTTTATTGATCTGTTTTCAAGATATCTGTGGGTCCGTCCTCTCAAGAAAAAGACTCCTGAAGAGATGGTGGAGGCAATGAAAACAGTTTTCAAAGGAGGAAGACAGCCTCAAATGATCAGGACAGACCAAGGTGAATACTTATCAAACTCAGGCTCTCTTTACTTCCATCTTACCTGATTAGTAATTTAGCATTCTTCTCAATTTCAGGTAAAGAATATACAGGGAAAACTGTTCAGCTGTTTCTGAAGAAAAAAGATATACATCATTTCATTGCATACAATTTGTATCATGCAAATTATGCTGAGAGAGTCATAAGAACTATAAAAGGTCGCATCTTCAGATACTTTACCAAGCATCAGACGTTAAAGTACATTGACCACCTTCAGGACATTGTACAAGCCTACAACAGTAGCAGGCATTCTTTCCTGAAGATGGCTCCCAGTCAAGTCACAAAGGACAACCAGCAGGAATTATACGAACAACTGTATCTCCCTACAGAACTGAAAAGGCAAAAAACACCTTTAATTTACAAATTTAAAGTAGGTGACAAAGTTCGAATCCCTACAGAGAGAGGTCCATTCAAAAAAGGGTATGAACAAACTTGGACTGATGAATTGTTTGTTGTGCACAGAAGAGTGGCTTCTCATCCTCCGAGGTACAAACTGGTAGATTTGAATGGTGAGGAGATCAAGTCAAGTTTTTACGAGCAGGAGCTGCAGCTGTCCAAGGATGATGGAGTATATAAGGTGGAGAAGGTGCTCAGATACCGCAGAAAGAAAGGAACAAGAGAAGCATTAGTTCGTTGGAAGGGTTATGGAACCAAATTTGACTCCTGGATTGAAGCAAAGGAACTGAATGACCTCAAATAATGTATATATATATGGAAGCAGTGGGGTCAAAGAGCCGTTCTCAGACAATGCCCCAGAGAATTTCAGAATAGATCTTGGTACAACCTTGGAGCTGCATGGTGAATGGGAAATTGCTCTTTTGGATATAGATCTTCCTTCAATGGAAAAGGAAGACCAACCAATGTTTGTTACTTTGTATTGTAATGTATGTTCAGAAAGTATCATAAATTCTGTACAAAAGCCAGTGCTATACAGAGTATTCAAATCAGATTTTAGACAGGGTAAGGCACTGAATATAGCCACTCCACGTTATGTACCAGTTGGCATGAAATCAATACAAACCATTGACATCTATGTATTGGATCACACTGGAGAAAAACCATCATTTAAGAGTGGGGGGACGACCTGCACACTTCATCTGAGGAAGAAATAATGGCTTCTCTGGACTACAAGACAGTTTTGGAACACTTCAAGAAGCAGGCTGAGGGGAAGCCCATTACCAAAAAGAAGAAGAATGGAAAAGTTAATTTGATTGTGATTGATGCCAGCAAGAAGACGAAGGAAGATATACCAATGTTACAAGTAGTTGTACCTGCTGAGGCGGCTACTAAAAGAGCGAAGTCTGAACTCCAAGAAGATATAAAGGAGAGCACTGTGAACTTTAGTCAATCCAGGACTCACACCAGAAGAGGAAAGAGCTCTGCAAAGAGGAAGGCAGAAGGGGAAGCAGAAGAAGTAAAAGATATCTTCAGTAGGAAATGGCCGAGATGATGAATGATGTTCAAGTGGCTTATCCCGATGAGCTTTCAATATTTGATAGACCTGTATCTGATTTGGGAATAAAACAGGCCAGATGTATTACTTATTATCCGGTAAATGATTTCAGTACCCAGGGAGTTATCCAGTTTAGAATACCCAACAACAGTGGAGCTTATCTTGATCTTAGAAAGACCAAATTAAATGTGAGTTGTAAAATCACCAACAAAGATGGGTCACCTATTCAAGCAGTGCCTGAAGGTTCTAGAAGAACTAAAAGATCTCCTGAAGAGGATGCTTCTCAGGGAACTCAGTCAGGGGGAGGTTCTCAGGGGACCTCACAGGGGACCACAGAATCAAAATTTGACATAGTAAATCCAGTAAACAATATCATGAATAGTCTTTGGTCAAGGGTGGATATAGCTTTACAGGACAAGGTTTTGACCAACTCAGATGATTGTTACCCATATGAAGCATACATAAAAGCTCTCTTGATGACCAATAAAGAAGAAAAAGTGGGCCTTCAGAGTCAAGGGTTCTTTGAAGAAATGGAGAAAGAAGGAAGTAACTGGACTCTTTCTAGCTTTAATACATCAGTGTATAAGAGAGGAAAATTGTTTGAAAAATCTAAGGAAGTGGATCTTTCAGGGCCCCTTTGTTCTTCAGTAATGGAAATTCCTAAATTTATTCCTAATGGTGTCCCCCTTTCAGTCAGCTTACACAGAAGTAAAGATCAATTTTGCCTATTTTCTCCAATAGCGAGCCAGGAACTTGATTATAAACTAGTCATAACAAAGGCCTCTCTTTCTGTGTGCACTGTAAAAATTGCACCAGAAATAGCAATAGCACATTCTGAAATTATGACTACCAAACCGGCAATGTTTCCTTACAACAAAACGAAAGTCAAGAAATTTACACTAAGTCGGGGTGTGTATTCTGGTTCAATAAATGATCCCTTCCAGGGAAGAATTCCATCTGAAATGATCATAGGGATAGTAAAAGACTCTGCACAAAATGGTTCCTATGAAATGAACCCCTTCTATTTTGAAAATGCCAGGCTAAATTTTATTGGAGTGACAGTGGATGGACAGCCAATGGGTATTGATCCTCTGCAACCAAAATATGGTGACACACCTGAGGATGGTAACTATGTGCAGGCATATCAAACACTTAATGGTATTAGTCAGGAAAAAGTGAATCCAATTGACAGACTAAGATATCCTGATGGATTCACTCTGTACAGATTTCATGAGGAATTTGAATCTGAAGATTCACTTCCTGTCAACAAGATGGGAAACATGTCCATTTCATTGAAGTTTGATCAGGCCTTGAAGGAAGGGATGTGCGTCATTGTGTATGCAAAATTCCCTGGTGGAATAAAGATGGATAAAAGCAGAGCAATATATGAAATGTAATCAATAGTTATATGACCATCAAGATGTGCACATTGCCTTTCCATCTGCCAACCAATTTTTTGGTGGTAGGCCGATCGAAATCAGGTAAATCAGAATTCATTAAGAGAATGATATTAGAAGCTGAGCAAATGTTTCAGCCAGCCCCTTCAAGAATTTTATATTGCTATTCAACCTGGTCAGATGGCTATGAAGATTTGGAAGGAATTGTTGAGCTTAGAAAATGCATACCCTCAAATGAGGAACTAACTGAATGGTGGAGAGAAAACAAAGGAGAGACCCTTCTGATAATTGATGACTTCATGCATCTGATAAATGAAGAAGTTTCAAAAATATTCTGTGTAACTTCGCATCACGCTCATGTATCTTGCATGCTCACGTTACAAAATCTGTTCCATCCAAATCAATATGTAAGAGAGATAGGTCTGAACACAGATTGTTTCTGTTTATTTAAAAACAGTAGAAGTGCCCAACAGATTAAAACACTAGCTTCACAGATGTATCCTGGGAAGAGGGACTACTTTATGGACAGCTACAATAAAGCTGTGGAAATACCATATGGATATCTAATAGTTCAGCCTGATCATAAGTACTCTCTGAGAACCTGTATATTTCCCAATGAGGACAATGTGGTTTATCTTCCAAAATAGTATATATTGCCATGGTAGGCAATATGATGCCATTCGACATACAGTCTCAGGATGGAGCATATCTTTAAACATATTCACTTCCTGGAATTGCTAGCTAATCCTGAATCCCAAGAACAGGCAAGAGCTCTCATATCAACATCAACAAAGGAACAAATTGACAAAATATCGGAATTGGCTCTTAACCTGCTGCAAGCAAGGATTGACGTTAGTAAACATTATAAAAGCAAGCTCAGAAAAGATGCAGATGTCATTCGTCAATTGGCCGATAGACAGATTGGAAGTAAAAGGAGGAGAAGTATTGCAGAAGATCATACAAAGACTATCTCAGTACTGTTAACAGTGTGCCTAAGACAGATAAGAGATGGCTGAGGATCACGTATTATTACCAAAAGAGAGATACCAAAGCTTGCTGAAAAAAATTGAAGAAAAGTCAAAAACATCTGTTGAAGAACGTACTGCAGTGCCTGCTGAAGAACTAACTGAAGAGTTCACAGAAGTGCCTACTGAAGATCCAAAAAATGATGAAGAATCTGGCAAAAAGCTGGATGAACAACCTCCTAAAAAGAAAACAAAAAAGAAATACTCTGTCAAGGAGCTGAGAAAAGATGAAGAAGCATTCACAGAAGGAAGAGCCAATAAGGAAGTGATTGGAAGACCTCTGGCTGGAAGAGCGAGAAGACCTCCTGGAGTTCCTGCTATATATGAATTTAAAAAATGGATTCAATTTTAGTATTGTAACAGTCATTGAGACTGATTGGTATTTATCATGTAACTGTGCCTTCAGGATGACTGAATGATGAGAAATAAAGTTATAAATTGAATTTATGAATTCTTTTTTTTCTTTCGGTGTTTCAAAGGCTGATGATTCATTTTTGGAAGGCAGATAGCTCATTTTGAAGGGCAAAAAGGTTTTTATTTTTCCCTATATTTACCATTGTAAAATGGCAGACGGTGCTTTTGCAATGGCAGGACACACTTCTCTAAAGGCAGATGTAGTCACAGATGCAATTTTTTTAAAATGGCACATTGCAATTTAAAAAATGCAGATTGTGCAAAAGTTTCCTTATCTTTGCCATTGTGAAATGGCGGACAGTGTGATTGTAATGGCAGATTGCACTTTTCCAAAGGCAGATCGCACTTTTCCAAAGGTAGATACCTTACATTCAAAGGCAGATTGCTTTTTTTTATGGTTTATTACCAGTGTAAAATGGCAGATCCTGCCTTTGTAATGGCAGATTACATTCATATAAGAACAGATTTTAATTACCTGGAAGATGCTCCACTCCTAAGGCAGATCTTGCTAAATTTTCCCTGACTTTACCATTTGTGAAAAAAGTTAAGTTAACAAACAATTGTTGAAAGAAATTTTCGGGAAAATGATATAGTGAAAAGAAACATTTCCAGACAAAAAAAATATTACGGGGGGAGTAAACTTTCAGGAAAAAATTTTGAAAGACAAATATTTTTTGGAAAGGAAATAACTAGTCAGCCTAATTGGAAAAAAATTCAGAGACCACCTCAGATTTTCGGTAAATGCAAAAGTATTGGAAATAAGTTTTTTTTGGAAAACATTTTTTGGGGAAAATATTGGAAAGATTTTTGGGGAAAAAAATTTTCGGACATAAACAAAATTTAGAAAAAAACATTTTTCTGAAAAAAAAACATTTTCGTTAAAAAAATATGGTGATCAGAAAACATCCGAATTTTTCTTCTTTTTTTTTTTCGCAAAAATATTTGAAAAATTTTTTTTTTGGAAAATTTAGGGAAAATATTTTGAAAAAAAAAAATTGGGGAAAAAATTTTTGAGGAAAAAAATTTGGGGAAAAAAAAAAATTGGGGAAAAAAAATTTTGGTGGAAAAAAATTTTGGGAAAAAAAAAATTGGGAAAAAAATTTTGGGGGAAAAAATTTTGGGAGAAAAAATTTTGTTCAAATTTGGAAAATCTAGGGAAAATATTTCGAAAAAAAATTTGGGAAAAAAATTTTTGGGGGAAAAAATTTTGGGGGGAAAAAAAAATTGGGGAAAAAAATATTTTTGGGGAAAAAAATATTTTTGGGGAAAAAAATTTTGGGGAAAAAAAAAATTGGGAAAAAATTTGGGGAAAAAAATTTTGTTAAAAAAAAAAATGTTGGGAAAAATATGATGAAAAAAAAAAACATTTTTCCATTGTGTGGCCATTTTTGGATTCTACTTCTTACACATGCTACAAAATCATAATGGTCACAACACATCTATTTTGACTGACAACAATTAGTTTACTTTCACCACAAATAATTACACTGTACACTGTGACTATACAGACAGAATCAAATAGATGGTTTTACTTCAAACAATGTATAGAATTGGCTGGAGCCTGGAGGCATATTGCTGAATGATTATTGAGACTTTAAGTAGAGATGGTTGTAAAATCAGTCATAAGGTCATTAATTGCTACACATCTAAACTATAGACCTATCCCATACAAGTCAATGAAACAATAGCTCTCCTGGAGTGATCTCCTATGTTAGCCCCTGGCAATTTTGCTTAAATATATGTTTACACATTGACTAATAGTACTCTCAGAACAGTTGAATGTATTCACTTAAAATTGGAATTTCAGCTCTGAAGTTAGCACAAAAAACAACTTTGACCTTGGTTGTCCTTTTGACAGTGGTTTGCCTTTTGACCCCGTATGACCTTTGACCTCTGATGTCGTTTTGACCTCGGATGACCTTTTGACCTCGGATGTCCTTTTGACCTCGATTGACCTTTTGACCTCGTTTGACCTTTTGACCTCGGTTGACCTTTTGACCTCGGATGACCTTTTGACCTCGGATGACCTTTTGACCTCGGATGACCTTTTGACCTCGGATGACCTTTTGACCTCGGATGACCTTTTGACCTACTACGCCACAGATCTACAATAACTACTCACAATAAAATGGTGATACAATTCTGGCTCTGTCACTCCTTAGATGCTTGGCATCTCACCTTGACTATATATCACAGAAGCCATCAATACAATGCAAAGTAGATTTCATTCTTCGAAAGGTTGAACACAATTCTTCAGACTATGCACCTTTGAGAGCCATATGATGAATATTTTTTGAAGTCATCTGAGCATCATAACAAAAGTATGGCTTCTTATGTAGCAAGTGAGAGAGCTTGAATATGATGCTTGATCAATTAGAGTATAAATGATCATGCACATGCTTTGGAATTGTGTTCGTTTTGGCAATATTGAAGAGTTATTGCGAAAATTATGTGAGATGTTTGAGAAAATTGTGGCATGATGTGGTTCCATTGTTCCATGTTGGGACTTTTTACAGCAATTGGTACTTCTCATCATCTTGAAATGTCTGATTTCTCACTTGACCCACTTCTTGAAAGATTTTAATGTTAATATACATGTACATGCATGCTACACAGACATGATAAGATTCAGAGTTTGATGCTTCCGCGTTTTCTCTTTTTTTTCTAAAGGCATGCCACCTCAGTTACAATGCATACACCAAGGTCATATATTTCTAAATCATCCACCAAATAATTTGTCTTGTACTTAAAGACAGTGTTATCACAATTATTGCATATCTGATGCTAATCAATGCTGTCTTTTCTCTTGCAGGTGAGAATTCTGATATTGAATACAAATCATGAACTGAATGGCAGAAGAGAAATAAGTATGATTTGATATACAACATAGTAATCGGGAGTAATCAGGAGTATCGGCCAATGTCAGTTTTACAGGAGCAGATCCAGCAAATATCAGAGGCTCAAATTTCAATTTACAAGAAATGTTCTGAAAAAGAGGGACATTTCTTTGAAAACTACAGACTCATGAACACACATAATACGAGGGGCGTTCAGAAAGTTCTGACCAATTTTTCTGAGAGATGTTTATAGTTAAGCTAGAGTCTTCAGATTTTCAGGAATATATCTTTAGGTATCAAGGAAAAAAATGGCCAAGCACCTTTGGGACACAACATATTTAAGTTATTATTTTGTTGCCATGGATACGGCAAGACAGGGAACCCAGCGCAACTCATTTTTTTCGAGTGAACTTGGCAGTGTTTTTTCCCTGAAATCTTGGGTCAAATTATTTTGAAAAGGACTGCAGACCTGTGCAGGGCCTACTGGAAATTGTGATTGTAACTTTATGATGCCACAATGTTGTGCCAATCCATTGTTTAGCCATTTAGAACTGAATTGGCACTGTAAAGAGTAATTTTGGATGCACATTTTACTTGGACCCGAAACGCGATCGGAGAGCTTCAATCAAATTATGTGTTCTCTCAGGAATTAATGGTACACAAACCCAGAATCTCATCAGGACAGCATTTCGAGATACCTCAATGATGATTTAGCGCCATGTGACTTTTGTTTATTCCCTAATCTAAAAGATGAGCTGAGATGTAAAAGACATGCTACTAATCAGGACAAGTGATATGCCATTTCTAAGGGTTTTTCTAAGCTGGGACTTTAAAAATTGCTTCACCAAGTGGATTAAAAATATACAAAAATGTGTTTCATGCCACAGAGAGTACTTTGAAAAATTGTGAAGCTGTTGATGAACATCTATGTTCACAATTAATTGTGTATAAGCAATACATTTTATGGCAATTTACACAGCTAAATTGTCGAGTTATGTATGAATTCAGCTGCACTACCTACCCCAAGGTGTCGTTTCCATGGCAACAGAAAAATAAGTTAAACATTGGCCACGGACGTAATGTTTTCAGAATTATTGGCTATACACCTGAATTTTGTACTGTGAAAATTTCATTTAAGTACATCACAGAGAAAGGTCTGCTACAAAAATTGGTCTGGACTTCCTGAACACCCCTCGTATATAAAATAATGATTATAAATGTATTATGCTAACTAATTTATGTCGCTAATTTTCAAATTATTATGCCAACTCATACATAAGTAAAATTATCGTGTTTATAAACGTTTAATGAGTCAGCTCTACCCTTTTAGAAAAAGGAAATATTGTGTAACTTTGTACCTGATTTATTCCACTGGAATTTATGAGGCTCTTCAGAATTGCTGTTTTATTCTTCTTTTGCACCATTGATGAGTTATTACACCCATCTGTTTTTATCTCAATTTCATGCCATTTCCAAGCAGTGTCACTTTTATGAATTAGTGTTCAGATTTTAGTATTCAGCTGTGACAGAGAGCGTGAAATCATTTTGAAAAGGTCTTTTCACATGCTCAGTGACTCTTCCGGATAGGACTTGAGCTAAACTTGGTGTGTTTTGAACGTTTGTTGGTTGTTTATTGGATGTGATATGACCACGCCCTTCTAGGGAACTACATGTAAACTGATGATCCCCATAAGAGTTAATTGAACATTTTTGTGTGTGAAATGAAAGTGAAACAAACTTGAATTTATAAAGATCAGTTACCATCATTTTTGCAATATTATTGACACAGTCATTTGGAATCAACATCTTGGAAAACTGTGTTTCATGAGAGAGTCCGAATTATAGAATAGGCTCAGCTATAATTGACAATATAGTCCACGGGCTGAGGGCCTTCAATGGAAAAATTTTCTTATCAATCTTATCATAATTTCTTGTTATGGTATACAATGGGCTATCAGAAAATGTTTTTCTTAAGTGTCAATGTTGGGGCGCTTGTGCTGTAGCCCTCATTAATGCGTTTTTTGCGAAGATCAATTTTCTCAAGATTGTTGTGTCACATTTACGTTTATTACAAGCATACTATAAATGGTATAATCTGCAAATTTTGCACAATATAAACCAACTATCTGACAGTTATTTGTCTGTTATTTTGATTCAGATTGATGAATTTCTGTATGTTTTAAAATCGAAAAGCTAAAATTTTTTACAACATTTTTTAAAAAGTTTTGAATAAGCAAACCATCAGAAACATAATGTGGTATTGACTTCTGTGTAGTTATAGGCATAAGAAACTGCACAATGTTCTTAGCTTTAATTTGGTGTATAACTTGATGTTGTAGTCAAAATAGAAAGCCCACAATACCCAAATTAGTGATGTGCCTCACTTTCCCTTATATGTTTGCCGCACTGCCACAACTTCCATGATCAGAAAGGCAACAGACTCTAGAGAGTCTGAAATAGAGAATTACTTTTCATGAAAGATAACTTTACTGTATTTATTGATTAAATGTTGTCGGATTGCAGTCTAAAAGACCAAATTTGAAGAATATGATTGCCCTTTTGACAAGAAAAAAGTAAAAAAAAAGATGTGTAAAACTACAAGAAAAAAAAATTGACAAGGTAAATAATGATGACATTGTCATATGCCAAACTTACAATTTATGGAACTTAAACTGGTATCAATCAGATTCATGTGACAAGTCACACAATATACACGTATATGCACAGAATATTGCTATGTAAAGTATAAGTCTGGATAGTAGCATGAAAATCGACATCCATCTCTTGTGATAACCTTCAAAAGATGTCTAAAAATTGATGTAAAATAAAAATCTTAAACTGCTGGGTCAGTGACTATAATGTTCTTTTTATACAAGAATTAATTTCTCGACACAAAATATCTTAACCCTAGTCTTGACAATGAACACCTTGGAGCTCCCCCCCCCCTGCTCGGAATCCCCACTCCTCCTTGTGATATCTTTTCATTTATCATTTAATACATTGACGCAATTAGTATGAGAAATACACTCTAAATAATTTCAGACAAAATTGGTTTTTTAGATTCAAAATGGTTTTTTGAAAAACCAAATTTCAATGCAAAAAACCAACATGGATTTTTTTAAAAATCCATTTTGGTTTTGCATTGAAATTTGGGTTTTCAAAAAATCATTTTGAATCTAAAAAACCAAATTTGTCCCGACATTTTTTAGAGTGTACGTTAATTAATGTCACACTTGGACACAGTTTTTTTAAGACTAGAATTGAACTTGATTGTGACAATAATGTTGCAAGCTGGTTTTGGGAAGTGGAACTTGGCTTTCTTTGAAATTTTAAGCGTGCAGTCAAGGTAGCAGGAAGATGTTTTACATTTTTCTTTCACTGCAAGAAAACTTCCTGACTTATTTTTTTGTACAAACTAACCTGTTCTGGAAAATGTTCTTCAATCATAAGCATAGTCTTCCTGTGGGTTAGTTCAACATTTTTACCATGGCAAATGCTAGACAATTTGTCATATAGGACGACATCGGTATTGGTTATCACTCGTTTAATATCTAATGCTTGTGTGTTTCTTTAGGATATCAAGAAATAGAATGTTTCCCTGTAGACTCCGAAGTCAACTGCATAAAGTAGACTAGTGAAGTCATAGTTAGCTTTCCAAGCAGCAAGTTAGTGTTCAGTTAGTCAAGTTAGAGTTGAGACAGCTAAAGTCAAGTCACTGTTGCATAACTTTGCTAATTTTTACCTCACAAAATGGTTTTGATATCATTTTCAACAAAAACTAAGAGCACAACATGTATACCACACTCCGGACCTTTGAAAATCCATGCGCATAAAAACTCCATAAAATTCCGACACAAGTGCATCCTGTACAGTTTTCTGAATGCCAAAATTCTTGAAAATTTCCGAAGATATGACTTACTGCTAATAATTTTTTGAGGAAGGACCCTGAGAAATTTCAATAGTTAGCTGAAGTTAGTTGAAGTCAAGTGAAGTAAGAGTTTGACAACTTAGCTGACTAGTCAGTTGAAGTTCTTGCTAAGAAAGTTAGAGTTCTAACTCTGACTGACTTTGGGTCTATTTCCTTGCCATTCGAACTCTCTTTTCTGTGGTAATTAAATTAAAGTTATCAGTGATGAATTTGTTCATTCATCAGCAATTCTTTGGAAAATATTTTGAGCATCGTTAATACCATCATCCTTGCGAAGGATGTTTGTTGTATTTCCCACATAAATTTTTAACATTGTGATGATTTGCTTGTCTAAAACTACTCTGCACATTTCTCAACACCTTTCAGTGCTTTCTTGGTACCTTCTGCATGCTATCTGCACTTTCATGCTCCTCAGCATTCCGAATAGCTTCTCGCCATTCCTAATAGCTTCATGGTACTTTCTGGATCAGTTCCTTATATATAAATGCCTTCAGCACATTTAGCACGCCTTCAGCAAACCTTCCTGAATATTCTGAAGGCGGTCAGCAGAGCAGACGCTTCCAAAAAGCTTCCATAAGATGCAGCTGAAGGGCTCAGGAAAGCTAGGAAGCCTTCAGAACATCAAGACAACTGGGACAAGTTGCATGTTGTACCAGATAGTTAATTTCAGTACCAAATTTTGGTCCAGAGCAGGACATCTTTGCTTCATGAAATCCCTGATATGCCAGGAAGCACTCTTGAAGAAGACGACGACAAGTAGCTGAAGGATGGGAGAATTGTAAATTTGGATAGCAAAAGAATGGTTCAGGAAGATGAGGACATGTAGCTGAAGGGTTAGGGCTATTGTCAATTTCACTTTTATGATGATTCGTAGTCTTGTCATGCCCTAGCTGATGCCTGGTCACCAGAAATGATAACTTATTGATAAGAAATTTTTCCAAGCTTGGCGACTGAACTTAATGCAGACTGGACTTTAGCTCACATTGTCTGCCCCTAAAATTGCAAATATTGTCAGATCATCCTGCAAAATGACTGAAAAATGTGGTTTTGCGTAATCATGGTTATAACTACTTGCTTATCATTCTCGGCAGAAAATTATATTTTGATTGAGGAAGATATATTCATGAAAAATTGGGATATCGCAGGAATTCAGAAAAGTTTCATATTGTCAAGTCAATGAGGGTGGAATCAATTGGTTTAAAATGTCAAAGTTTGCTAAATGTGCTTATAAGAAAAAAGTATTTGGAACAATTTACATGAAGAAAGGGAGAATTTTGACAATTTTGTTTAGCTCAATATCCTTGCTACATTAACGTACAAATCAAGACAGGTCTCTATTATTTGTACTATGAAAATACAAGACAAAGTTTACATTCGGTTGGTCTTTTTCTGAGTCTAACGACACTGTACTTCCATCAAGGTAGTTTTTTATGTTACTGAAGACAACTTCTGCACTTCAGAGATTCTTACAGTTTCTGTGAATCACCCTAATCAATTTTGTAAAGTTTTGTAAAAATTTTTACAACTAAACAGAAAATTTCAGGACGCATACAACATCCATTTTTGGCAGAAACCATCCAAGTTGGGATTCAAATTGAAGCTCTATTTCTCAGAAATCTATCCATATTTGATTTGATTTTCAGAGATTTGATTTCATGGGACATAATTCTATAAACATGATAAAACAACAATTGACAATAGGCATCACCACAAAAAATTCAGGGCTCTGAGGCCTCCCTTAGACATTGGAATTTTTTGCAAATATTTTACAAGGCTGCTAGTACTGTACAAAGGAACAATACAGCAAAACTATATCATGTTTTGAGAGATGATGGGCAGACGATGCATCCAACAGCACTTAGTGCACAACCATCTTCATGCATTTCAGGCTTGATTCACCAAGGGAGGGGGTGACACTGTTTTGGCTACTGTGAGCTTATTACTAATGATATCAAAATGAATTGTACATGTAATTAAAGAATGGAAAATTCCGCAGTTTTTAATGCTAATTATGTTTAGATTTGATAAAAATTAATGGACTTTAGCCACTGTATAAGTTCATAACTGCTGCGAAATTTGGCGTAAAAATACCACACTTCCATTTTCAATATTTAATAAAAGCACAAATAATAGATGTATTAATGTCATTATTGCAGATATTATATATTCCAACCCTATAGTTTACATGTGCAAAATTATAGATTCGTAGATATCTTATTTTATTGGACATATGACAAAATGTGACACCATGTGTGCCCAAGAAATGAAGACCCTAAAAAATGCTATAAAATGGCCTATACCAAAAACGCCCCAACAGTGACACTTAAGAAAAACATTTTCTGGAGCCTCAATACATACCCTAACAAGAAATAATACTAAGATTGATAAGAAAATTTTTCCATTAAATGGGTTCAGCCCGGGGACTAATACCTTCCTTATAAAAATAACAGAATCCAAATTCCCATCTATTTGTAATCTTTATTAATTTCATGTCTGACACATTTTTATAGTTTGCTGTCCATACTTTCTCACCTTAGACTTAATTTGTAGTCAATTCTCACCGATTTTGGGTATAAAAAAAAAAAAGAATATTGTTCTAAAACCAGCCTACTAATATATTAAATATAACTCAGACACACAAATGTTCGGTCATAGGTCTTCATTTGCTTTCAGCACCGCTCCTCAAAAGCAATTTTGACTGCAATGCCTTAACACCATGCATTTGACAAGAATTTGGCATTTGCCCGATTAATGTTATTGTAACATGCACTGGTTTTACCAGTGTGAGGAAAAAGCAAACGTCTATAAAAAAGCACCATGATTGTTTCACAAACGTTTTTTTAATGAAGCTCTTTATATCAACGCACAGAAGAAATGGAACACTGCTACTTCAGGCTGTGTTACAAAGGCATAGAATTATAATAGAAATCTGGTATAAATATATCAGAAAAAACATATGTCTTCAAAACTTCAAAGACAAATCTGATACAGATATTTATATTTGTCGCAAAGCTGCTTTGTAATTCCCTGTGTTGATACCCAATAAGATGTGCAGTGGTCCCTGCGTTATAAGACCCCCTGTTGTAAGACCGCCTTGCCTTATGTGACCGCCTTCCTCCCGCACTAAGTAGTATTTTTAGTGCTTTTTGCACCCCGATAAGAGACCGCACCCCCACGAGAGTCCACTACATGACCGCAGAAGGGGCGGTCTTATAACGCAGGTACCACTGTATATCGAAATATTGAACTCAATAAACCCCACAAAAGCTGTATTACTTAGCAGATTTTCTTGTAAAGAATACAGGGTTTTTGCATCTCTTTGATAAAACATGTTTTGATTTCTTTTCTTGCCTTATATTTGCCTTAACTTCTTTAAATTACGTATTGTTGCTTAGTGTGAAAGAACTGTTCACATGTTACAGATTGGAATTTTGTATGACTAGGAATTTAACTGTGTTATTTTGTCTAAAATAACATTTTTTGAAAATGCTTTGGCAATGGTAGCCCATCTTACACCCTTCTGATGGGACTGATCTGTTTTCCTGTTAGTCGTAATCAGTCATTCAGCTATGTCACCTCTGGTCAGTTTGTACTGGAACAGCCACAGAGGACAAAAATTATGGTTTCCGGGTAAGTTTGCACAATCCAATCGTTGGCACAGAAAATTGACACTGCTCAAAATATGAGAACTGTTCTGAAGCATGTTATGATTTCTATTTGTTATAAATCTAGCGCATTTTAGTTGACTGATTTTCAGCAGCAGCATCTATATATTTTTAATGATATTAAAAAAAAAACTCATTGATTCATGATGTAACATTTCTCATTTGCGAAATAATATGATCGGAGTTACTTTTAATGGATACATTTGTATTGGATAATTCTTAATATAACGAAATAAAATTTACTTAATTCGAAGCATGGTGATATTAGTGATGGAAAAGACCTAAAGATCTGCTGCATCAAGATCTACTGAAAATAAAGAGCATTTGAAGGCTTGTGCTAATCTAGTGTGCTTCCACACCAACTAATGTGGAAATGGCAATTGATTTTACATGACCTGGAGATCCTGTCTAGTTTTTTGATATGGAAAACGGCGTGCTCTTCTGTGAAACTAACCTGGATCTACTAATTTGACTGCTGGTCATGGTATCCTGATAGATGGCGCTAATATCATCGACAAATCGACCGCTCGGCGCAAAAAGGAGCTTAGTGGAAAAAGGCATGTGATTTTGCAAAAAAGGCCATTTTCTCTTGAACAGTTGTTTTCAGTTCTGGCTCAGTGATTACTGGTCCGATTTGAATAATTTTTGGTACATAAATTAATATGGCCATTTTGTACAAATAATGATACTGATATGATTATTTTTCATGAAATGAGACCAATGCTCCTTCTTGCATCAAAGAAAGCATTAACAGTTGTACAAAAAGGAGCATAGATGCACTAAGCTCCTTTTTGGGTCAACTGGTTTCTGAAGTTATTCGGAGCAAAAAGGAGCTTAGAGCTAGTATCTTTATTATCGTTGTCAAGTAAATTTCAGCGCCATAACAGCACTATGCTCCTTTTTGCATTTGGTAAAAAGGTGCTTAGCTGAACTAAGTCCCTTACTGCATTGGCTACATTTTCTAATGGCAAAGACAACAAAGGTCAACAAAACTGTAAAAATAGTGTCATCCTGTACTTTGACCTGCTATATCTCCTTTAGTTTAACTTTCTTTGTTCTAATATTCACAGACATTAATGAGCTGTCTCAGAGAAAATCATGCAGAGCTGTTCAGATGACGTTCTCGGAATGGCCTAAAATTTTGCATAGGTACCAGACCACCTCTTAAACGAAGAAATGTGAAGTTGGAAATTCAAAACTCAGAATACTTTTCTCACAGGGGGGCCTCAAAATAGGGGTGTCGGGAAGCCATTTTTCACAGAAATCCTCATTTCTTCAACAAAAAAGTGGTCGATGTTCAGCCCTCTCTGGATGCTAGAAAAAATTAACAAGAACTATCCAAACTGGGTTTGGATGAAGGCTAGCATTGTTTTTAACAATAAATCACCTCTATTTATTAATTTCACTAAAAAGGCTACTTTGGGGGGGTCACTCCGAAACTGCAGATTTTGTGTTTTTCAAAATTTGAAAAACATGCCATGTTTGGAGGGTAATTTCTCAATCTTGTGCTGGTCTAGGATTGACAATATTTGGTTAGAAAAATACTTTGATTTTAGATATCTGGTGAGAAAACCGTGGGAAAATTTGAATTTTCAGAAAATTCAGCCATTTCAAAAACTGTAATTTTCCGAATTTCCGTAAAAAATCATGAAATTTCGATAGTCAAAAGGTCGAAGTAGTGCTAACCCTATTATCATAATTTTGATTGAAATTAATGAAAATTACCTTTATTCAGTAAATTATTTAAGTTTCATCTGGAAAAAACAATTATTTTGTATCAAACGGCTAATTTTCAAAATTTAGTTTATCACAAATTTTGATAAGTTTGGGGAAAGGAATCAATTTTGTGGGCCTATTTCTGAAATAGTAACACTTCCATGTTAAGCAATTTTCATGATCATTCATGGAAAAACACCTATATTTAGTAAATCAGGTGAGATAATTCTGGGAAATGGAGAAATTTTGAAAATATGGATACTCCAGGGGGGTCACTCCGAAACTGCAGATTTTGCTGTTTTTCAAAATTTGAAAAACATGCCATGTTAAGAGGGCAATTTCTAAAATTTGTGAGCACTTACATTGACCATATTTGGTTAGAAAATATGCAAAACACTTGGATTTTAGAAATCTGTTAAGAAATTTGTGTGAAATTGTGAATTTTCAGATATTCAGTCATTTCAAAAACTAATTTTCCGAATTTCCGTAAAAAATCATGAAATTCCAAAGTCAAAAGGTCAAAGTAGTACCGACCCTGTTATCATAATTGTGACTGAAATTAATGAAAATTACAATTATTCAGTAAATTATTTAAGTTTCATATGGAAAAAACAATTATTTTGTATTGCATGGCTAATTTTCAAAATTTAGTTTTTTCGTAAATTTCGATAAGTTCCGGGAAATGTATCAATTTTGTGGGCCTATGTCTGACATAGTAACACTTCCATTTTAACCAATTTCCACGATCATTCAAGGATAAACACCTATATTTAGTAAATAAGGTGAGATAATTGTGGGAAATGAAGAAATTTCGAAAATATGGATACTCCAGGGGGGTCACTCCGAAACGCCAGATTTTGCTGTTTTTCAAAATTTGAAAAACATGTCATGTTAACAGGGCAATTTCTCAAATTGGTGAGTACTTATATTAACCATAATTGGTTAGAAATTTGGCAGAACACTTGGATTTTATATATCTGGTGAGAAAACTATGGGAAGATGTCAATTCTCAAAAACTGAAATTTTCCGAATTTCCGTAAAAAATCATGAAATTTCCATAGTCAGAAGGTCAAAGTAGTACTGACCGCATTTTCAAATTTTTTTCACAAGTTACCAGAAATTCATCAGTTTTGTCTGACATAGTGATACTTCAGTAATCATTCATTCAACAAACTTTTTTTTCACCAAAAATCCATAGCCCCTTTAACCAAAAGATTATCCACTTCTCACCTAAATAGAGAGTTAACCGTGGGAAATTGTCATATTTTCTTGGAGGTGGCACTATACCAAGGTCACAGAAATATGTCAGGCTTCATTCTGAGATTAGCCATTGAGCGTCATTCTGAGATTAGCAAGATGGCGGCCTGAGGACCCAGCAGGGTGGGCAGAAGGAGTGAGATTAAATGAGGATGAATAACAAAGAATAGATTAGAGAATGCGCTTTCCTGAATCTCCCCTTTCCAGTGTACTCACAATTTTGCTAAAAAAATAATAATTTTGGACTGGCTAAATGCTATGTGGCAACAGGCCTGGGGAGGGTGAGTGACACCAACGCCATCTGGTCTATATCGGACATGCACATCAATGCACCGTTGCTGCTGATGCTCATCAAAACGCTATTTATTCCGCTGTTTCTGTCATCGTCAATGTGATGGTTTTTTGGGGTCATTTGATGGAACTTTTGCAAAGTGACCCTAGACAAAAAAGGACTTTTAAAACAGGGTTACATAATGGCAAATGTATGCTGTCAAGACTCAAGATTTAGGTGATTGTTTGATGAGTGTAATTGGAGTTACCCTAAATGATGAGATTATTTATTTTGAATGTAGATTCTCAATCTCTGGAGTCCGGATTCATTAGAGTGATGAATTTACATTCAGGAGAATTGGTATAAATTGTCAGAATTGTTGGCAACTTCGCATCGTCTTCATCGTGAATGTGACAGAGGACTAGGGCTCGCATGACGACTCAGCCCCACAGCACATTCACTGATGAAAACGATGAGAAATCGTCGAAAATTCTGACAATTTATACCGATTCTGCTGAAGGTAAATTTATCACTATAATTATTTATTTTTTTCATTAGCATTTCTTGATAGTTCTCCCCGGATCAAGCAGTTCATGTCTGATGACGTCACAATGACCATTGTCATAAATATATTGTTACAAGTTTACAATTTCTTACAGTGGTGATGATGTTATATAAGCTCACCTAGCACAAGAACAGCTCATTCTGTTTGGTGCTCCTGTCTCGGGCCGCTGGGTGGCCAAGTGGCTGAGGTGCCTGCCTGCTCAGCTGAAGGTCTTGGCTTACATGGGTTCGAACCCGAGGTAGGGAGCCTAAAGTTTTCAGTGCACCTTCATGAGCAAAATCCCAGCTGGATGTCATTCGGATGAGATGTTAAATTGGCGGCCCCTTGCATCAGTATCTATGCTGGGCAAGTAAAAGATCCCTCACATGGGGTATGTGTGTAGCATTTTAAGGACTCCTGCTCTCTCTCCCATCTCATCAATCAACCCTCGTGAGTGCCCAGAACGGCTTAGAGGGCTGCACTTACCATATCTATCTATCTATCTATCTATCTACTGTGACTGCCTAAACAGGAAGTGCCAGTAGTTGCTATAAAAAGTGGAGCTAATATTTAAGTCACAGTTAAGTTTAGTAATTTATTTAAATACCTAAAATACCTTCCAAAATAGCCTTAAAATTTCAGTCTTGTCTATAACAACCTCTAATGAAACATTTCAGGGATTTAAATCAACATATAAATGTATCCAACATTAAAAATAATCATTTCCATACCCCCTGATTGTAAGAAGTGAATAAAGTAAAAAGTTAACGACTGAAAAGGATCACCCAAGTAAGAAATCATGACAACACTTTGTTGATAATCAAAATTGGATAAAAAATAAGAGTGATAAGCAAAATTGGTGGGAAATGAAGTGTTACTATATCAGACTTAGGCCCACAAAGTTGAAGCATTATCGGAACTGAATAACACTTCTGAAAATTTTATTTATAGAATTAGACCTGTGATACAAAATGATTATTTTTGCAGACAAAACTTTGACCTTTTAACTTTGGATATTTCATGAATTTTTACAGAAATTTGGAAAATTACAGTTGTTGAAATGGCTGAATTTTTGAAATTTCAAATTTTCTCACAAATTTCTCACCAGATATATGAAATCAAAGTATTCTGCCAATTTTCTGAACAAATATAGTCAATATGAGTGCTCACCATTTTGAGAAATTGCCCTCTAAACATGGGATGTTTTTCAAATTTTTAAAAACAGAACAATCTGCGGTTTCGGAGTGACCCCCCTGGAGTATCCATATTTTCAAAATATCTGCATTTCCCACAATTTTCTCCCTGATTGACTAAATATAGGTGTTTTTCATGAGTGATCATGTGAAATGGCTAAAATGGAAGTGTTGCAGTTTCAGACTTGGGCCAGCAAAATTGATACATTTCCGCAAACTTATCAAAATTAGTGAAAAATTAAATTTTGAAAATTAGCCCTATGATACAAATGAATTATTTTTTCAGATGAAACTATGACTAATTTACTGTATAATCTTTTTTTTTTTTATTAATTAAAATCAAATCATGAAAATAGGGTTGGTACTACATTGGCCCTTTGACTGTGGGAATTTCATAATTATTTACGGAAATTCGGAAAATTAAAGTTTTTGAAATGACTAAATATCTGAAAATTCATATTTTCACAAAAATTTCTCAACAGATATATAAATCCAAGTGTTTTGCATATTTTCTAACCAAATATGGTCAATATAAGTGCTCACAAATTTGAGAAATTGCCCTCTTAACACGACATGTTTTTCAAATAAAAAAAAACAGCAAAATCAGCAGTTTCGTAGTGACCCCCCTGGAGTAGATACCGTATTTTCAAAATTTCTTCATATTCCCACAATTATCTCCCCTGATTTACTAAATATAGGGGTTTTTCCATGAATGATCATGGAAATTGTTTAACATGGAAGTGTTACTATGTCAGACATAGGCCCACAAAATTGATACATTTCCCAAAACTTATCAAAATTTGTGAAAAACAAAATTTTGAAAATTAGCCGTTTGATACAAAATAATTGTTTTTTCCAGATGAAACTTAACTAATTTACTGAATAATCGTGATTTTCATTAATTTCAATCAAAATTATGATAATAAGGTTGGTAATACTTAGACCTTTGGACAATGGAAATTTCATGATTTTTTACGGAAATTCGGAAAATTACAGTTTTTTAAATGGCTGAATTTTCTGAAAATTCTAATTTTCCCACGGTTTTCTCTCCAGATATCTAAATTTCAAGTATTCTGCTAATTTTCTAACCAAATATTGTCAATCCTAGAGCCGCACAAATTTTAGAAATCGCCCTGTTAACATGACATGTTTTTCAAATTTTGAAAAACAGCAAAATCTGCAGTTTCGGAGTGACCCCCCTGGAGTATCCATATTTTCAAAATTTCTTCATTTCCCACAATTATCTCCCCTGATTTACTAAATATAGGTGTTTTTCCATGAATGATCATGGAAATTGTTTAACATGGAAGTGTTACTATGTCAGACATAGGCCCACAAAATTGATACATTTCCCAAAACTTATCAAAATTTGTGAAAAACTAAATTTTGAAAATTAGCCGTTTGATACAAAATAATTGATTTTTCCAGATGAAACTTGACTAATTTACTGAATAATTGTGATTTTCATAAATTTCAATCAAAATTATGATAATAGGGTTGGTAATACTTAGACCTTTTGACAATGGAAATTTCATGATTTTTTACGGAAATTCGGAAAATTACAGTTTTTGAAACGGCTGAATCATCTGAAAATTCAAATTTTCCCACGGTTTTCTCTCCAGATATCTAAAATCAAAGTATTTTGCTAATTTTGTAACCAAATATTGTCAATCCTAGACCCGCACAAGAGTGAGACATTGCCCTCCAAAAATAGCATGTTTTTCAAATTTTGAAAAACACAAAATCTGCAGTTTCGGAGTGACCCCCCCAAAGTAGCCTTTTTAGTGAAATTAATAAATAGAGGTGATTTATTGTTAAAAACAATGCTAGCCTTCATCCAAACCCAGATTGGATAGTTCTTGTTAATTTTTTCTAGCATCCAGAGAGGGCTGAACATTGACCACTTTTTTGTTGAAGAAATGAGGATTTCTGTGAAAAATAGCTTCCCGACACCCCCTATTTTGAGGCCCCCGTGAGAAAGTGTTTGAAGTTTTGAAATTCCAACTACACATTTATTCATTTAAGAGGTGGTCTGGTCTCTACGTAAAATTTTAGGCCATTCCGAGAACGTCATCCGAACCAAATCCCTGATATTGCATGATTTTCTCTGGGACAGCTCATTAATCTTAAGGTCTTGGACCTTCAAAAAATGCAATAATTCAAAAAGGGACTTTGTGGCACTAGGTCCCTTTTTGCGCTCAGCGGTCGAAATGAGACAACAAATTAGCTTTGATTGACCTTGCTTACTTACATGTAATATTTATAAATAGTTCATAAAAATCAATGAGCCTCTTTTACTTTTTGCGTCCTTGGGCTTGCCATCTACCATGATAAATGCAGACTAGAATTCTAATTTTTAATGCAGATATAATGATAACTGTAAGATAATGTTCTTAATGCGGTAACTAGGCAGAGAAAAATAGGTGATATCAGTATATTTTCATAAATTTTTATATTGAATAGAGGCAACTATTTAACAGATGATAGGTTAGTTGTTTGCACAATCCTGCTTTTCAATAACTGAGTCCAGAATTCAATTCCTGCAGTTTCAGTCATCCGTAATGCTGCAATCCACCGTTCATGCAATATCGATTCGATTCGACGATTTACACTGTAGGCCTATGGCGAGTCATTTTAGTCCATGTTTTATGAAATGTTACAGTTACTTACTTAAAATCTTCCTGGTCATGTGAGATTGATAGTTGGGGCTATGATTACTACATGGGAGGGAAAATGAGGTTTAAGTGACCTTATCAGGGACAAAATAATTCATATACCAATGAGCCTTTGCCTTCCTTTTTTATACTTTTAATTGGATTCTTGCTATCAGCAGACTGATTTTTGGGATCGGTTTCATTAGTCCTTGGGCCAGATATCGAAACCCTCCCCCCCCTTGGGAATTTCGGAGACCCATATATTTTGAAAGATATATATCTTAAGTTACAAAATTTGCTTGTTGGTCAATCTTAGACCTCAACGATAACCAGCAGGAGCTATATGAGTGCGGGAAGGTTGAAAATAAATTTTCGCTAAACCGAGTGCCGCTATTTTCAGAAAATATACTGTTATTCATAAACTAATCCATGTATAGATGCTTAAATGGTACCATTTTGAAGGTATTTAATTCCTCTATCTATTTAGTGCAAAAATTGATTGATTAGGATATCTATTTTGGTCAACAGAATGGAAAACATGCGGCCATAACTCGAAATTAAAAATAAAATTTCATTTTATTTCACGAAAGTTCCCCGTACGGGTCACTAGGGATCAGAAGCATCCTGAAGTTTCTTTCTCATCATTCTGTATATTCATAGCTTTAAAATGATGTATAACACAACCATGTAACTGCAACAATAGCTTACCTGCAGTCAATTATTCATTATTGCATTTATGTACGATTAAGTCAAATTTTCCGATATAGGGGATGAACGACATAGATTCTGCTGTGAATATATCATCTAGGATTCTGTGTATCTTTAAAAAAAAAATTCCTACAATTCCTACATTTATGAAAACTATTGTAGATATTTGTAATAGTCTATATTCCGTTAACTATGTTTTCAGGGGTTTTAAAACAGGTATTTTCATGTTTTTAACTTGGTTATGGCAGCCATATTGCAGATTGGCAACCAAACATATTTTCTTACAAACATGTCCGGGTGACCTACATTGATGGTTTTCAGGATAAACATAATTTTTCCTGAAATAAGAACTGGTTTTCCTTTTCTGAAAGGAAGATAGTGCATTTACCCCTTGTTTATTCAAAATGGCAGCCTCAATCCCAGAAAAAATACATTTTTTCTGAATATCGGGTGCCAAATTTCATTATTTTTAACAAGAAATGCTTTATGCCACAAAATTGGCAAAAACTGCCCCAATAGTCATTTATATAACAAAATGTAGGTATCATTGAAACCACAAATTAGTAGGGTACATGATGCTATGTTGATTTACAAAAGAGGAGGGACTGAAATTTGACAGGAGGCCATTTTCTTTATCTTACCCCAACATTTTACTTAAAACCAAAGAAGATTTCCACACACATACAATCACTTTAATCAAAGGTAAATTCTATACAAAAGTCATGAATTCAGCCATGGTTAATAAAAGAAGAAGTTGGTTATTTATTAAAATATTTCTCATTTATAACAGGAATGCTCATAACAAGAGGCCCTTTTTCTTCCCTAACCCAGTTTTTCTTTTGCCAAAAATTATTTTTGCACAGAAATGGTAACAAAAATGTTAAGTTAATTTTTTATTATTTTAAGTACAAACCATTATTATTTTAAAGATAATATTGAGTATTATATGGTAATTTTTGATATATTTATCAGGCTACCTGGCACATATAGTTTCATTTTGGACCAAGGGTCCGTACTTTCTAGCCACACTTTGTAAAATTTGGACTATCGCAGATTTTTGGTAAAATTCAACAACTCCAAAACTATGAACTGGGTTAGAAGTGGAATATAAAAATGATTAGGCATATTGAATTTTATATGGTAATTTTGTATATTTACCAGGCTATCTGGCACATATAGTTTCATTTTGGACCAAGGTTCTGGACACTCTAGTCAAGCTTTGTAAAATTTGGACTATCGCTGAATTTTGCTAAAATTCAACAACTTCCAAACAATGAAAAAGCTTAAAAGTGGTCATAAAAATGGCTAGGCATATTGAATTTGATATGGTAATTTATTTAGCTTATTTATCAGGCTATCTAGCACATTTAGTTTGATTCTGGACCAAGATTCTGGACCAAGATTCTGGACACTCCAGCTACACTTTGTAAAATTTGGACTATCGCAGATTTTACCTAAAATTGAACAACTCCTAAACTATGAACTGGCATAAAAGTGGTTATAAAAATTACTAGGCATATTGAATTTTATATGGTAATTTAATATATTCACCAGGCTATCTGGCACATTTAGTTTCATTTTGGACAAAGGGTCTGGACACTCTAGTCAAGCTTTGTAAAATTTGGACTATCACAGATTTTTGCTAAAATTCAACATCTCCTAAACTGAGAACTGGGTTAAAAGTGGTTATGAAAATGACTAGGCATATTTAATTTTATATGGCAATTTAGTATATTTCCCAGGCTATCTTGCACATGTAGTTTCATTTTGGACCAAGGTTCTGGACACTCTAGTCAAGCTTTGTAAAATTTGGGACTAGCGCAGATTTTTGCTAAAATTCAACAACTCCTAAACTATGAACTGGCTCAAAAGTGGTTATGAAAATGACTAGGCATATTGAATTTTATATGGCAATTAAGTATATTTCCAAGGCTATCTGGCACATATAGTTTCATTATGAACAAAGGGTCTGGACACTCTAGTCAAGCTTTGTAAATTTGGACTATCGCAGAATTTTGCTAAAATTCGACATCTTCCAAAATATGAACTGGCTTAAAAATGGTCATAAAAATGGCTAGGCATGTTTAATTTTATATGGTAATTTAGCTTATTTACCAGGCTATCTGGCACATAAAGTTTCATTTTGGACCAAGGTTCTGGAAAGTCCATCCACACTTTGTAAAATTTGGGCGATCGCAGATTTTTGCTAAAATTCAACAGCTCCTCAACTATGAACTGACTTAAAAGTGGATATAAAAATGACTAGGCCTATTTAATTTTATATGGCATTTTACTATATTTACCATGCTTTCTGGCACATATAGTTTCATTTTGGACCAAGGTTCTGGACACACGAGTGAAGCTTCGTAAAATTTGGACTATCGCAGATTTTTTTAAAATTTCAACAACTTCCAAACTATGAACTGGCTTAAAAGTGGTCATAAAAATGACTAATTATATTGAATTTTATATGGTAATTTAGCTTATTTGCCAGGCTATCTGGCACATATAGTTTCATTTTGGACCAAGGGTCTAGACACTCCAGCCACACTTCGTAAAATTTGGACTATCGCAGATTTTCGCTAAAATGCAACAACTCCTTAACTATGAACTGGCTTAAAAGTGATCATAGAAATGGCTAGGCAATAGGCATATTGAAATTTATATAGCAATTTAGTATATTTACCAGGCTATCTGGCACATAGAGTTTTATTTTGGACCAAGGGTCTGGGCTCACCAGCCACACTTTGTAAAATAAGGACTATCACAGATTTTTGCCAGATTTCAACAACTTCCTAACTTTGAGTTGGCTTAAAAGTGGTCATAAAAATGGCCAGGAATATTGAATTCTATATGGTAATTTAGCTTATTTGCCAGGCTATCAGGCACAGATAGTTTCATTTTAGACTAAGGTTCTGGACACTCTAGTCAAGCTTCGTAAAATTTGGACAATCGTAGATTTTTGCTAAATTTCAACAACTTCCAAACTATGAACTGGCTATGGCTTGGGTGTCCAGACCCTCGGTCCAAAATGAAACAATACCCTTACCATTTCCTTTATTTTTAAAAATATACTAAGTAATATATATAGTAATAGTTTAGTGTATTAAAATAGATAGTATAACACCAAAGATCCTTGGTATTATTATATCGATGATTGAGGCAAAATAAATGGCCGCCATTTGAAAAACGGGGTAAATCTGCACTTAACTTCCCAAGAGAGTATCAAAACCTGTCTAAATGAATTCCTGACCCATGAAAACATATATTTAGACCCAAAAATCATTGTTCTAGCCAAATTAGATCCAGAGATACGGGCGAAACGGTTAATTGGCGGCCATCTTGGAATTATCCATCATGGCCGCCAGTCGTTGAGGTTATATAATGACCAACAAGCAAAAATTTGTTCTCTGGAATATTAGCTTTCCGATGGTATGTGTCTTCAAAATTCCCAAGGGGGGGGAGGGGGGGTTATGGTGGCCCGCGGACTACATTACCTTGATACAGAATCCGAAGTAATTAGTAGGTGAGTAATGCAAACTTGCCTTTAGCTTGGATATTAATGTTGTTTAATGCATAAATGCATATATATATATATATATATATATATATCATTGTAATTTCAAGAAAAAGTCAGCTTCAACTTCAGGATTTTTTTTATTTATCAAAAGAATGAATAGAACTAGGTCAAATACGAATGACAATAGTGGGCAGACATTTTGACAAACATAATATTAACATATCAATCCACTTCCATAATGACAAGGATGGGTATTTGGGGCTCTTGAGTGATTAGTTTTTCAGATCAAACAAGCTTTGCAAATCTTCCAATCTTCTAAAATACACCTTATTTGCAAATGCAAATTCAGCACAGAGAGTTCATTTACGAAGTCATGGAAGATGATTCATTTCTGTATTCATCCCAAAGACAACTGCCATGTTTGAGGATCAGGGAATGCTATGGAATGCCTTCTTTGGAGTGCTTAAAGAATTCCTTGAATCTACATTTTTATCTTAACAGAGTCCTTCAGAACTCAGTGCGAAATTATACATTTTCAAAACTTCAAACATGAAGCTATATGTACTGTGAATGATGGCTTCAACCTTTATCCCGGCACGACTTTGTACATATTTACATACTTTTTTTGGAAAACAATACTTGATCCAATCATTCTGTTCTGCTTTATTGCAATTATACTATAAACGTTCCTATAATGTGAATTCACCATTTTGCATGACTGATGGTTAATTCTTACTTTACGCCGTGATGTCTAAAGAAAATTTAATCAGCTCTTTTAGACACACGGTTCTTCCCCAACAAGAAGATGCTGCTTGTTGGAGGAGATATATTGCCTGTTTATTTTTTTCAGCTTAAAGAAAAAAAAAAGGATCATTGCAGCTGATAGCTAACACCACCTCCAGCCATACATGGCTTGGTGATGGCAATCTATTTGCTTCAAGTGATAATGATATATTCCCAAAAAAAACTTTTTTCTGGTTTGTATGATTGAAAAGAATTTATGTGACACTCCAGTACTTGAAAGGCCATGATCATCAAATTCATTTTGGACATACAATATATTGCAGCTGATTAAACGGATATTTGAAAAAAAATGTACTGCTCAAGCAAAAAAAGGCTGAAGCATTCAAAATAGGTTTCCATTCTGTCAACCAAATAAATCCATTAACTGAACACTTTCCTCGTTTGATTGCGCTGTATATGCCAAAGAAATGACGAACTACACTGCAAATACACCTCGCACTCCAATTCCAGCCTCCTCACATGCTGTCTTGTATTTCTCACAGAACCCTGAAATTACACCCCTTTCTATACGTATATATGGTTGTTCAAGTTTAGTGACAGCTGAGTGGAAGGAGAGTGCCAAGGCATGGTAGTAGAGTTTCAAGCCAATTAACTGTAACATTTAACTGTTACAGTTAACTGTTTGAAATAGCAATGAAATTACATTGGAGTCAACTGAACAGTTAACTGTTAATATAACAGTTGACCGTTTTATCAGAGACATAGTGACAGTTTTAAGGCTATTTAACATTTTTGACTAAAGATAAATCAACCACTTAATTTTAAGTCAATTCTTATAAATGGAACACACAAGATTGCTAAAACTGTGATAATTAAGCTGATATTGTTCATATTTATCATCGGAAAATAGTTATCATAATCTTGTTAAAGACCTGTTGTTATTTGTTTATGCAGTGAAAAGTGAATCATCTTTGGTGTTTGCATTTTTTTCCATCCAAAAATATACAAATAGAAGAGGTCAAAGCTACTTATTAGCTCAAATTGCTGTCTTGATGTATTAAATGGGCTAAATATATTCAATAGTGAAAATTTCATTGTTAGTAATATTTTTCATCAAGCTGTTAAAAGTTCTTCAATGTTAGGTAGGAATTTAAAGTATATCTTATTTTCCTGTTGTGAAAAAGATGGAAGGTTTGTTCAAAGCAGTAATCTATGTAAGGTTTTTAAAGTTACTGAACTATGTAATAGTATTTTTTACAAATGGAGATATGAATGTAAAAGAGAAGACATTAGAACAGCTTTCCAGATACAAGAATTGATTGAGATGCGAGACCATATTTGGTGTACAAAACTTACTGCTTGTGAATGTCAGGCAATGATAGACTTCATTGCTGTTAGCTAGGTGTGACCAGTGCTCTTTTTTTTTTTTTTCTATTGTAAATACTTCATTCTCTTTTATATCACCTTTTGTTAATTTTTACGCTGATTTGTGCTGTATTTGTATGTCTTTTGTTATTTATTTATTTATTTATTTATTGAATATATTTAAAATGGGTAGCACTTCAGCAAAGCTGTTTTTCAAGTGGCCCATATATACAATAACAACATAAAAGCAAATTATAGAAGAATTAAACAATAAAACAATAGAGAAGAAAAAGTATAAAAACGAATTAAAAACAAATATAAAAGTAAAATTACAATAAAAAGTACTTTTTTAACTTAAATTTAAAATCATTTAAATCATGTAAATCCTTTAAAACAGACGGTAAAGCATTCCATAAAATAGCACCTTGATATTTGAATGACCTTTTTGCAAGTTGACTAGAGACAGATGGCACATACACATTCATTTCATGACTTCTTGTGACCAATCCATTAACATCAAAATTCATCACAATTTCATCAACAAGGTAACTTGGAGCAAGTCCATGGATACATTTATACATGAGGATACAAGTAAAATAGTCACGCCTTTGTTTGACATCCATCCATTTTAAAGCTCTAACAATTTCAATACTTCTACAATTTATATAATCAAAAATATTTGTAACAATTCTAGCTGCATAGTTTTGGAGTCTTTGAATTTTAGTAGTATTATACTCAAAAGTTTGGCCCCACACACTTATAGCATAATCGATACACGGTTGAATCATAGTTAAATAAATCTTGCATAATACATCAGTAGAAACAGTATTTTGGATCCTTCGTAAACCACTTAACTTGGAGGCAACATTTGAACATAGCTTGTCAACATAGTCATTCCAAGTGAGATGATTATCAATTTTCATACCAAGATAATTAGCACATTGAACATATTTTAGTCTTTGGCCATCAATATTGATATCTAAATCATCAGACAAGAACCTGCGACTAGATGAGATTAACATTACTTCACTTTTTGATGTATTTACAGATAATCTGTTACTAACATACCAACGGTTTAACTGAGACACACAACTTTGTAAATTTTCATTTACGTCTTTTACAGATTCACCTTGGCAATAAACAATAGTATCATCTGCATACAAATTACATATACCAACATTTGAGTTTTGACTTATATCATTGACAAATAACATGAATAATATTGGCCCGAGTACGGAGCCTTGGGGCACACCAATGGTAACACTATTTTTGTTTGAGCATATCATATTATGAAATACAACTTGTGATCTGTTCTTTAAATAATTTAATTCAACCTCTTTAACACCATAATAACCAAGTTTCTGTTTAAGTACTTCATGGTCAATTGTGTCGAAACATTTACGAATATCCAACAGACATATACCAGTTATTAAACCATCACAAATATTATCAATCCATGAATCTACAACTCTATGCAAAGCTGTTTGTGTATTATGCATTGGCCTATAAGCAGATTGGTCGATAGAAATCAGGTTATTTGACAATAGATAATGTAATAGCTGTCTCTGAACCACTTTTTCAACTATCTTTGCCACATGGCCAATCACACTTATTGGTCTATAATTATTCATGTCTCCCTTAGGACCTTTTCCCTTATAGACAGGGGTCACTCTTGAATATTTCCAGTCACCTGGTACCTTAGCAGAAAACATTGATGCATTTACAATCTTCGTGATAACAGGGGAAATAGAATCACATGATACATAAAGAAGTTTAGTGTCAAAACCTAAGACATCAATCGAACTGTCAGAACCAAGTGATTTGATAATTTTACAAACATCTGATACAATACATTGACTAAAATTAAATGTATGAATACAAGCTGGATTTTTCCATTTTGAAGATTCATCAACGTAATTTGACATATTATCATTGACAACACTGTGGCCTATGTTTGAAAAGAAATCATTAAAATCTTGAGCATTAATATCATTAGGTGCTGTTGCACGTATGTTTTTACCAGTGAGTTGGTTGATTTTCTTCCAAAACACCTTTGGCTTTTTTACATTTTTACACAACTCATTATTGTAATATTTACGTTTTTCATTTTTAATAAGTATGGTTACATTATTCCTTTGTTTTTTATATTCATTCCAATCATCTATACACTTGCTACGTACAGCCATTTTATGAAGATAGTCTCTGCGATACATTTGATTTATGATGTCATTGTTTATCCATGGGCAATATCGATTCTTCATTCGCATTTTCTTCATCGGTGCATGTTTTTCAGAGACTTCGAGGAATGTTTTCTTGAAGCTTTGCCAAAGCGTTTCAGGATCATATTCATTATCTTGACTGTCGTAAATATGTTGGTCATTCAGTAACATTGCATTAAGGTCATTCAGAAAGTCATTAAGAACGAAGCGTTTAAAATCTCGAAAGCGAACAGTCTTATGGACAGCATCAGCATCTGACTTCTTCAACGATCTCAAAACTGTGATCACAGGGAAATGGTCACTCATACTAATAGGAAGCACCCTGGTGCTCACATGACGATCAGGAACACTGGACAGCACGACATCAAGTAAAGTTGACGATTCAGTTGTGACTCTTGTGGGGGTCTCCACCAATTGTTTCATTTCAAACATAGACTCTATGAAATGGACAGGATTGGTGGCCAGGCTCGCATCTCTTTTGTAGTCGTAGTTGAGGTCCCCAACCAGAATCACGTTATCAGTTCTGCTTGTTGCTTGTTCAATCACATTTAGCATAGCATCATAATAATTGGAGTCACTTCTTGGTGGCCGGTAAATGTTACCAACAATATGAATTTCTTTGTCAATGGTAATAGTAATCCAGATGCTTTCAACATTTTCAGAAGCTATATCCATCTGCTTATAAGACAAAGTGTCACTGACATAGAACATGACTCCACCACCATGCCTGTTACGATCCAGACGAATTAAGCTATATCCATCAATACTAACTTCACCATCTGGGACTGTATCATCTAGCCATGTCTCTCCAATTCCTAATATGTGTACATGGTTATCAAAAAGTAAGTGCTGAACTTGCTCCAACTTGGGTAATACGCTGCGTGCATTCAGGTAGGCTACTTTGATGTCCGTTTTTTGGTGCTTGACGGTGGTAGATGCTGCAGAAGTACTTATGGGCTGTGTAGATACAGGAGGAGAATCAAATGAGTTCAAAGGGGCATCAGAAGGTCCAGGGACGGCACACTCCTCCTGGCCAGTACTCTATTGTGTACAGTTTTTAGCTTTGTATCCCTGTTCTTGGCACACATAACAGTAAATTTTCTGGCCATGCCTGCAGTTGGTAGATACGTGGTTCTTTTCTCCACAGAACCAGCACATTCTCTCAACAGGTCTGTTATTGTGCATTTCTCTGTGGGTACGTCCATGTGGTGCATGTTGTCTTGGCTGGTGTCGATTTGGTCTTCTTCTGTTGACTTCCTTCCACTCCGCATCAGGGGCAGTCTCCAATCTGTTGACACTTGTTTGCTGGTTTTCTTTTCTTTTCTGTTTTACCACATTCCCGTTGACAGCCTTCTGACTCACTCGTAATTGCATATTCTTCACCAAGCGATTGGTCCCTCTGTCGTTCAGGTGTAGTCCATCGTTTAACAGGTATCCATCATTTGGCGTACCATCTCCCAATTTAAATGTTGGATCATTATTGACGAAGGTAAGATCTCCATCACTTGCAATAGAGGTTAAGCAGGCATTGAGGGTATCCACTCTCTCCTGGTATGTCTTGGAGTCGGACCTTGGTGGAATACTGACAAGTTTGATGCACTTGGGGTCACTGACCTTGGTCTTCGCAACTTCAACAATGTCTTTGTAAATTTTTGAAACGACATAACCATTAAACTCCTCATTGCTGCAGTCATTTGTTCCAACACAGCACACAATATTATTGTAGTCAACATCTGTGTCTTTTAGGTGTTTCAAAACATCAGTAACCTTTGCTCCGGGAATTGAAGTCACTTTAGTGTTTATCAGTTTTTGTTCATCAACATTCCTGATAAGAGAGTCACCAATTAGCAAGGACTGATTGTCATTACTTGTGTATCCTTGCCAGACTTTTTGCTGAAGTTGTTGAGAAAGTGATGTTACCTGCTTACTAGGGTGCATCAGTTGGCCCCCTAAAAATTAAAAAGTTGCTTGATTACCTTTGCCTTCTCCACTATTGTTCCTTTTGCCAAAAAAACATGTCTTGTAAAGTTTCAGAACAATCGGAACATGCCTAGGGGTGGCACGCATGCCCCAAAGTTTGTCCTGATTTTGATGAAAAATGTATATTTGAGAATCTGCGGTATGCAATAATTCACTTAGTATTTGATCTAGAACAATGAGACAGATACCATGATGTAGAGGAGAAAGAGAGCTTTAATTTGAGTACCAGGAAGCCATATCCCCAATTAAAACATCCATTTCAGTTCTCTTGCAATGATACACAAATTACAACAAAATTTAATTCCGACATTAGCCAATGCTGTGCTCCTAAAAAATAAATGATAAATTGATGTAATGCCATTACCATTATAATAATCATTATGTCAAGTGGTATATTCAGATACAAAGTCCTTAAAGGGCACCTCAGTCAAGTGTATATTTTTTATCCATAACATTTAAGTTTGCACAATAGGGTGGCCCTTAAAAGCATAGTAAAAAATAAAAGTTTAAAATATTGATGGGCCACCCCCTAAAATGATGCCTATTATGGAAAAAATGATGCATGCAAATTTTCAGGCAAATCGGTTAATATTTAGAGGTGGCCCATCGCCCCTGAAGTTTTTATGTTTCTGGCATAATTCTCTACATTTGTCAACTCGCGGTTCTCTATATTTTAGCCAATTCAAAGGATACAACAATATAAATGGCATGGTTGAACTGGTCTTAATTAGAGCTTCATTTTGAGTACCAACTTGGATGGTCTGTGATGATTTTATATTCGGAAGGTTCAGCTGAAAATTTGCTGAAAACCTCACGTCCGCTTGATTTTTCTTTAACATCAGATGATTGGCTCTTTGGGCAGATGATAATTAACGAAGTGTTATTGGGGTGCAAGAGAGCAAATACAGCGATTTTTAGCCTTGGATTAAAATACTTTAGTAATATAATGATTAGGTCTTTATATCCGACATTTATGTAGCTGGTTGGCTAATTATCAGGAAAGGATAAGTATGTACAGTATGACTGAAACTGCTGTGAAATTGAATATAGGTTCAATTGACTGTCGATTTGAGATCAAACCCAGTGTTTGGTAGCCCAGAGCACTCCTACTGAACTAATAACACTCCCCCAATGCATTCTTAGGGAATTACATCAAGGTCAACTCTTTGAAATTTTTCCTGCAACGACGTCATTGTTAATTAATTTGCCTTTTGGTATAACATGTGAATAATTCCATGTCAGAATATCTTGCAAATATTTGGCAGACCTGAACAAAACCTGCATGTCACTCACTGTTCTAGCAGTTTTTATGGTACAACTTGACAAGGGACTTTCCAGTGAGGTGTAATCAACAACCAGATTTGAATCAGTACCAAATTTGTGAAAAAATATATAACAAGATATGCCATAATTCTGACACAGAATTAACCCTCCTGGACCCATGGAACAAGAATCACCAACTGTCCTGTTGGAAAATCATAAAATTTTGATGAAAGAATATGGGGAAATTAGATCTTGTTGTGATTTTTTTGTCAAAACCAACACATTGGCAATCAACATATTGACTCCTCACGTACATTTTTCAAAATTATGACGGCCTTCGTGAAAAATTATTCCTACCCAGACCACGAAAGGTTTTCTTCATTATTTTCCTTAAACATTGATCAGAACAATCAGCTGCCCTCATTGATAGTCCATTTTATAAGGTCTGGTTAAGAGTTATTGCCTCCAGATTGAATTCGGAGACATCATATATCCAAACAAACAATTTTTAAAATAACTCATGACGTATGGCTCTCGGGGTTTATGAAGGATTGTCATAGACCATCCAAGTTGGTATTCAAAATGAAGCTCTCATTCAGCCCTGTTCAAAAAATCTAATTATATTGTTGTATGATTTAAAATGGCTTAATTATACAATACCGCGAATCGGCAAACATACGAAATCATGACTGAAATGCAAGCATTTCAAGGCTCGTGGGCCACCTCTAAATGTTAACCGATTTGAATGAGATTTTGCACAAGCTCTTTTTACCATAAAAGGCATCATTTGAGGGGGTGGCCCATATACATTTCAAACTTTTTTTTTTAAGGGCCACCCTATTGCACACTATGTCGCATTTTGAAAATTAGGCACAAGAATCGAATATTGTTGCTAACTTCAGAGGTCGGTGTGCCAAACTTCCATTTTATGGAAAATAAAATGGGAATTTACTGAAGAATCAAAAAATAAGTTACAATGTATTGTGCTGTAATACTGAGGTTAAACCTTTGTCTATAGGCAAATGGCTCAATTCCTTCGAAGTGGTCCAATCGAGGACACTCATCCACAGTGACTTGGGCATGGGATTTGTGTTAGAGCCTAAATTATTTTAGATCAATTAAATTTTCCATTCTGTTTTACTAATCTAAAGATCCTAATTACTGATAGAGGAAAATTGTCCTTTACCAGCTCACATTTGGTGTTTTAAGAGCTCTGTATCTATATTTCAATCATATAAGCTTATATATATATGTTATGTTTTCATAACTTTTATAAAATCATTGTTCATTTACTAGCCATTCCGAATAGATACAAAGGAATTATTCTGAACAAGACAGATCTTTTCATCTTCATTTATAAGTTGGGAGTCAAACCTGAGGCAGTTTAATTGAATCACCAGTCCAGCATCTCCCCTGTAAGCTCCTGTACATATTAGTCAGTTGCGAAACATGGCCAAAAAAGCATTCCAAGTTACAGCCAACGTCAAAAGTACTGATTCATCTTCAGATACATACATGTAAATGAGCTAATGGCTGAGAGAGCCTTAGCAGTCATGTATATGTAGATATATAGATTCTTCAATATAACATACTCAAGTTCAAAGCCAATTAAAACAACCAAGCTGTTGCAGTCTTACAAGCAAACTAAATGGCTTTTAATACGATACCGCCGGCTCCTCACTCACTAAAGTTTGATTGAATCAATTATACTTTTGTGTAAACATACAGATTGGCCTGTCCATTGAGCCCCTGTTTCAAACACCATGCAGGTACATTTGCACTGCCTCTAGTGTCTCTTTTGTTATCAGAGATTAGACGCAACTAATCTATATTATATTATTTCAGTGATTTTCTTTTTCAGTCGTACATGTCTGACAGAAAATGCTCCAATACAATCACACACAAAAATATTGAATAATTGCAAGAGCAAAATACAAACTGTTTGTTGCATAAGTTTATGTTTCTGTTACTTGGTAACAAACCCACAAAGATTTAGGAACCTTGCATAATTTATTATGTTCACATCAGCACATGCCTGAATTTGCGAAATTACAAGTGACCATGAAATAGTTCTCTTAGTCATAGACCCATCATGTTGGTATTCAAATTGAAGCTCTTGATCAGAGCTGCAACATGATATCATTTGTAATGTTCTTGGATTAATAACCAACGAAATAAAACAAACCGCGGAACCGATAAAATTGCAGAAAATGCAAAAATCCAAGAAACTTCAGTGCAAGTGTGCCACCCCTAAATGTCGTTCAATTTTTCTGAAACTTGACACGACGTGTTTCTAGTATTAAAGGAACATTCTGGAAACTGGCAAGGTTTCTCCTTAAAAGTTGGGGCAACTGATGCACCCTACTGCTTTCGAAGTGCAGCATTTTCCTTGGTCAGGTCTTCACATTTGGCTTCAATCTTAGTCAGGGAATCCTGTGCAACGTGTTGATCAATAACCAGAGAATTAATGTCATCTCTCATGTGTGTGATTTCATTCAAAAGCTTTGATATGTTGGCAGGCACCGTACGACATGATGGGCAGTACCAGATGACATTTTCTTCATTTTTCACTTTCATACATTCATTGTGGAACCAATACATGCAGAAGCAGCAACGTGTCATAGGCAATGATTTGGCCCCTTTTTTATCCTTTCCATCATATTTGCAGCTGGGTATACACCAACGAATGACAGTAGCTCCTTGAGCAGTAACAGTACTATCTCCTTGATTTGAAGTATTTACTTGATTTGAGGCATTTCCTTGACCTGCATTGCTATCAGCTGTTCCTGTGTCTCCCATTGTGAACAGGTATTGTTGAGACGGAATAACTGATATATATATAAGGCATTTGGAAAGTTTTGTTTCTTTATGACAAATTGTTTGTTTGATTGTTTGCTGGAACAAGTCAATTATCAACAACTGAGTACAACAAATCCAGAGATTATGAAAGGAAGATTGCTAATTGTTTGATCCAATGGTTTACTGTTTGAGTCTGTTTGGCAATCACACCAAACTGATGACTCACATGGCAGTTAACTGTTAACTGTGAAGAAATGAAACAGTTAACTGTTTGGCAAGTAAACAGTTAAATTGGAAACTCTACATGGTAGTGTCATGGAAGAGTGGGGTTGTGCAAGTGTAGGCTTCTGTTTGGGAAATATACTGGGCTGTACTGTCGCATGCATCCCACAATGTAAAATCAGCTCCAATTACTATTACAGCAGTTGCTGTTAAAATCATGCTACCTGCCATAACAAGAATGGCTACCTTCCATAAAGTGGCAACTGTTTTGGATTCATTACAGTAGCTGCTGTTAAAGAGTGCAACTGGCTTTACAGCAAATAAATTTGTCGCCATCAATTTGTCACCTTGAGCATATTGTCTACAATTTGTGTACAATTTTCCAAAATGTTAACGGGAATGTTTAGTTAACATTACAAAGTATACACATACAACTTATTTGATTTGATTCAGAAGTCTTATAAATAATGTCCATGTGATGTTATCAAGATGGTGCATGCATCTACTACATCATGATGATGCATTGTTATGTCATGGAAGTGCAAAGATACATCACACTGGGTGAGAGGTGGTTCCTGGATGTCATACGGGGCAGGGATGTAAAGGATTCTGTCTGATCTGTGGATGGTTTATAAACAACTGATCCATCAAACTTCCTCATATTTACATTATTGATAACTTATGTGATATCAACTGCCACAGCCTTGCGCTTTTAAAATTAGAAGCATGCGCTTTTCAATGGTAATCCAGAATCTTATAGAAAACACTTAAACAGCTACATCGGTTTGCTTATAGTATACCTCTGGTTTCATGTTGTAAGAGCAAATGCATACTTTGCTCATGCAGGACCTGATTGGATATCAGTGTGAAGTTCTTTTACCAAACATGAATGGTTTTCAATTTCTGGAGAATTGATGTTCCTCGTCAAGTTTCAGGTAATTTGATAATGATATGTTTTAACATCATGAGTGTTTAATCTGCAGAGTGGAAATAATTACCACCATACGGTATTTCAATACATATTTCATTACAGTCAGGGAAAGAAGGTAAATTACCATTTTTGGTTAAATGGCAGAAGATTCTATCTTGTTTACATTAAAATGGTTACTCAATGCGACACTTACCAAGCTGATGACATTCCTTTTGACTACAATGATAGGATGGAACCCGCTTTAAAGAACATAATTTTGTCATGGATTAAAAATTTACATGGTAAATAAAGGAATCACTTTGATGATTAGTCATTCCCTTACTCTATAATCCTGCAATTTGATTTTGTACAAGAACTGGCGGAGGTGACTGAAGGTGTAACTACATTACTCCCTGGTTATATGACTTCAGCAGGATATGGGTTGCTATTGACATTCAGAGTACATAAAGAAGGAAGAAAAATGCTTGATATTTTCGTACTAGTTTGCTAGTTCAATCCCGGGGGGGGGGGGGGGGTAAGTGGTTCCATGAGGGCGAAGGCATGATCAGTTGCTTTGCATTTGGGTAAAGGTATGGCCCCACAAGTGTCATATTTCTGCCGCCTTCTTCAGATGTATGTTATTCATTTTGGTTTTTTTTTCTTTATCCTCTTTTTCTCTCAAGACTGGTCTCGGCAGGTTGGCCTGAACCGTATTTAGATGAGAAGTTGATTTTCAGCGTCAAGGGAAAGGGATAAATGGGATAATGGTTCAACATGCTGAGGCTTTTACCCACATCCAACTATCTTGAATAGGCGCTGGTGCAAAGTTTCACAGTTTTTTATGTAATTTTGTATTTGCAGAATGAACCACTAAAATAATCGAGTTTGCACCAAAACGAAATATTCAGTAAAACGATCTTTTCAATGCTCTTCAACTATGCCCATTGCTCACTTGTTGAAAGTCTAAAATGTGGCCTCGTCATTGCAGAATAGACACAACAGATCTATGCGTTCCCATTGAAACAAATCAAAGAAAATTTGCTTTCAAATTTTAGTGGTTTCAGGGGATAATGAAGTGTTGGCTCAAGTAGCCATTGCTACTCCAACCATAGTTAAGAATATTAATTTTCCTATTTAATTGCTTAAAAGAATTGAAAATTAAGCAAAGTATTGAGAATCATAAGCAATAGCAAATTGACAATTGTATTCATTAATGAAGAAAAATGCAGTCTATTGTATATGTGACATGCTAACTTGAGTCGTTGTCTACCATTTGGTTAATGGGAAATCCGGCAGTGACTCACACAGCATGCCACTTAGCCAAATTTGCTAATTAGCTCAAGGGTGCTCATATAAAATTCCAGTTAATGTCCATAAAGATTAGCCTTGAGGAACAAAGTGGCTGATCAACTGGTAATTGCCTTCATTGACTGGCTGTAAAAGTTGGAATTAACCCTTCTGAGTGCTGATATCTAAGCCACATGATAACCCATAATACCCATTTACATGTACACAATCGACTGATTGATGGACAGCAATGGAAATCTGTATCAATAGTTGCAGTATCTATCTATTCATCTCTTTCTTTATCTATCTCTGCATCTTTCTCTTTCTATCTTGATTCTATCTGTCAAATATGTGTGGAGCATTATGGTTCCACTTTAATCAATCGCAGGGCTGCCAGGTTTCCATCTCTAAACAAGACCAGTCATACTCTGTAGTTGCCCTAAACTAGTTATGTGTTCCTTTGGACCGGGGGTCTGGGCTGGCAAATGGGTTGGCAGTGGACATGCCATTGCTTTTTTGGATGGTTCCAGTATGTGGAGGGAGGGGGAGGATGCTATGTGGTTGTGATGGCAGACAGCAAAGAAAATAAAAAAAAGAATCTGTGTAAAGCCAGAAGGGATAAAAAGTATGAATATTGCTTCTGTGATGTTGAGATATTATTTGAGACTGTTATGTATTTACCTATCCACCGCTTCCAAATTTGTTGGTGCTCCGAGAGAATGCAATTATTATACATGAAGGCTTGACTTGTATTTTTTTATATAGGGCTTTAACAGATCCACAACACAGCTGATGCTGAAGTCGTCAATTCCCTATTTTTTTTTTCTGTTGGGATGAGTGTTTTGAAAGATGTATGATCATATTGTAGAATGTTGATATAGATCTATATAAAGTTTCCTTGTGAACTGGGAATAGAAGTACTTCGAGTCTGGTATCTATGACTTCAGGCATATATATATATATATGCATAATTACAGTTGCCAGGTTAGGTGCATTGTTACATTTTAAATAATATATAAAAAATCAGGAACATAAGAAAGAGGGAAAAATACTGACCCTTTACCAAACTTCAAAGCTAAGAGTCCATAATTTTCTTCATTTGTCCAATAAAGAAAAGGAATTAAGATGCGAATATGTAATAAGAACGTTAAAAGAGCAACCTAATAGGTTCTTCTTTGAAGATGGTAGAACCAATTATCACCCACAGGTTTTCTTTCTCCTTTTACACTCTTTTGCTACGCCGATGAAGTCAAGCCATACTTTAATTTTTTGCGACACACTCTTTTCCGAGATAAAGGCTTCTTTTTTCTTTTCGAGCTTTGAGATTACCTATATACTGTTTTTTGGTGTTGACATTTTTTGCATGCAATTAACATAGGTATTTTTTGTCAGATGTTTATTTCAAGGGACAGAATCGGTACTGATTCCATTGATGCCTGCATGCGTTACTAGCTTTATAGCCATACTAGCTTAGCAATTCCTTAAACTTTCTCATGACGAAGGTGAGCTAATTTGGCATCACATTCAGTTGCAAATCACTGGGTCCTCGGTTTGATGCCCCCTCTTATTGAGCCACCGTAACTCAGTAATTAGGTTGGACAGCAGTTTCAATCATCCTTTGGCTTATTGTTATGTCTTCTCCCTGTCGCAATTAGCCCTCATGAAACCCCTCCACACACATCTATTACCTTTTCCCCTTCTACAGCTCCTTCCCTATGTCCATAACAGTTGCTACAGAAATGTAATGGTTTGATATCAAACCCTTTTTTTGTGGTGTAGGCCTAGACATACGAGGGGTGTCCCAGAAGTTCTGACCAATTTTTTTGGCAGACCTTTCTATTTGAAGTAGCTGTATGAAATTTTCACAGAATCAATTTCAGGTATATCACAATCCATTTTGAAAATATGGTACCTGTTCGAACATTTTAAATAATTTTTCTGTTGCCATGGAAACAGAAAGTCAGTGCACCCAGTTCAGCTCAATTTTTTAGACCAAATCGAAGTGCCTAGGCTTGTAAATAACCAAGGAATTTACTGTAAATATGCAATGGATGATCATGAAAAATATTATTAGGAAACCTAACAGGATCTCAAAGTTTTTCATTTACATTTAAAGTCACTGTGAATCAGTTTAACCCATGTGCTGAGGCGATCACCTGGGTCCTCCAAAATGGGCTGTTCCTAAATTGTGGAATTTCGGTGTATGTGGAGACTGCTTCATTTCTCGTTATGACTATTATTTCTTTGATTTTTGAACTGGTATATAAATTTTAGTATCACACAAAGTTACAGAACAGCAAATCTGGTAATTAAAGCTGATAAGATGGGGTTTTGAACCTAAGGTTCTTGAGCACTGCCTCTCGACAGCAGATTGTTTCAGCCAAACCGTCTCAAGCGCTGTTAGGCAACTGCTGGAAAACGCCTTTGGTAATTCACTCAGCTGATCAGGTTGACATATAAAGAAATGTTTATAATCTAATGGAAGATTACTTGAAAGACAAGCCTATCAGGAAATACATTTTCTTGCAATCATTTGCTTTTTTACTACAAGTTCCCTGACTTTTAACACAGCTAATTTGCTGAATTTCGTGTGAGAAATTGAGCTGCGCTGTTTGCACTCTCGTAATCATGGTAACAGAACAGTAACTTTTAACACTTCTTACAGTCTTGATTTTTTCAAAATAGATGGTCAAATACCTGAAATTTATTCTGTGAAAATTTCATTTAGCCATTTGAAATAGAAAGGTCTGCCAAAAAAATTGGTCAGAACTTTTGGGACACCCCTCGTATTGGCATGGATAGAAACCAAGGTACAGCTGGGTAGTCTTAAACACTTTTGGGACCCCTTAGTGTTCTCACTAAGACTCTCCTGGGTTTTAGAGACTAACAGAAATAGGTGCCATGATGGATTCCTTTCTGTGGGAAATTGCTATACAGGTGGATCTACAGACAAAGACAGTGTGAAAAAATGGTATTTCTGGCTCAACTATTCTTTTTAGTCCATGAGGTTATGTGTATGACATGTTGGACACTACATGAAATGCCTAAAAAATAGATAGGGCAGATTTCACGAAAATTTGCTCACAGCGTATCTTAAACTGTCCCACCTTTTTTATTATCTATATGTTGCTTCCTGAAGCACGTGAACCCATCATCAAGTAAATCAGTGAGCTAAAGAATAAATATCAATAAAAGAATCCACCAATATGCTGCTTTTTGATCTTAGAAAAACATATTTTTTTTATCTCTCATAAGGACAATAATGGACGGAAAAACTTCATGGTCATCTGACATGCCAACTTCGGCGCTCTGTAGAATCAACAGAAAACACTTTAGCAAAACATAATGATATGTGATTGATAAAATACACTTAAAATACTTGTTTAACACCATTTGTAATTACCTTCATAACTATAAACCATTTTGAAAAAGGAAAAATAAGAGAGACTGCTAATGTAACTCCATTCCGTCTCACTGGACTCTGATGTTACATTAGCAACTTTTACATTGTAATTTCTCAGTGTTCTTGCTATCTAGGCAAATCTAAAATATGAAATTCTGAAATTTTATTGAAAAATGTGTATTATTTACCTATATAGATCACCGACAAAATAAACAACTTGGAGTGGTAGCTGTTTTTTTCATTGCTAATGTAACTGCTAATGTAACTGCAAGATCAGCATTGTCGCCATTGTGCTAATGTAACTTGTGGACCAAGTTGTGGTAAGTCATTTTGCAGAATTTTGTGAAATCTGCCATAGGTAGATTATGATATGTAAGGCTCCCAAAGTGATGTACACGATAATTATTATTTTATCACAGCACGGCACAGACACCGACAAAAGGGTTCGCTAACTAAATGTTCTCTTTCTGGACATCGTTCAGATTGGACATTTTCCCATAATATCCAGAACAAAAATAGTCACACTGTATCTGCATCCAACTTCAATCGCAGTTTGTCCTGCTTTACAATTAGATAGTCTTGTGTCGGGTTCTAGCTGTAACCAGTCGATGAAAGTCTACTTTGCTGCTATTCAAACCAGCCACAGCCCGGTTCAATAAAAACTCTGCCTATACACAGACAGGCTGCTGACTAAATAGAGATGTTGAAGATTTCAGAGAGCTAAAATACAGCATTTAGTCTGAGGCCTGATGAGGTAAATCCTCAATCAAGGCATTAATCCGGACCGGGTTACAACCATCTTAAAAGGTAGCTTAAAACGGCACCAAATGCTTCATAACTTTAAAAGGCGCCATGAAGGCAATGTGCAGCACATGTTTAGCGTGATATAAGTACACCCTTTTTTTCTTTTGTTCTCTCACTTTGCATGGTTTTGGATCAGTGCACTCATCACACTTCTACTACACTACCAAATGTCACACAGTACATTTAATATAACGATACAGAATTCTCAAACTTCTGGTTCAGTATACCAAGTGTGCTAGACCAGTGGACCCAGAGATTTTGATTACAATTTCTCTGATACAGTGTCACCAGGCATAAAATGGTTCAATGTCTATTCAAGGCATTATCACAACTGAAATAACCACTGGCTCTTGTCAGGTTGAGCCTCTCCTTTAAAGAGTAAAAAAGTTAGTAATTTTCTTCATACCAGCCAAATTGTCAGGTCAGACTGTACTGAAGGAACGAAAATCTATGCGCTTTTTTTTGGTCAGTTTCAAGGTTGTTACAACCACAGTGTTGCCTTTAAAATTGCTTATAACAGCTACCCTGGCCCTCTCTTTGAGTGATCTCTTTTGATTTGACTCCTATAGACACATTCCCTGAGATTAATTGGGATTTTTTGAAGAGGAGAGGGGGTTTAAATCTGAAAAGATGAAAAAGAAGAAAAAATGGTGGATTTGTGTTGACAAAATTGGTTCAATCTGGAAGTGCTTCCTGTTTGGTCCTGTGGCTGTTTTAAAAATGTTCTGATTTTGACATTTACATATATAATAGCATTTTATCGTAACAAGCATGTTTTGAAAAAACTGACACTTCTCTGACGAGTTAACATTGCTACGTCTCTCTATGTTGAAAGTGGGCACGGTTTGTCAAGCAGTAGCATGCTAGGCTGCCCATATCTGGGTCCAGGATTCGATTCCAGCTCTTGCCGGGTCACCTGGGCCTATGCTGGGTGACTTCAATCATACTTTGCGTCATTTCATTGTCCTCTTCTTGACTATATTAGCCTATCAAATGTCCTGTCCTTAACCTCATTTTTGTTTTTTTGTTCTGAATGTGCTGTCCTCCAGACCTAGTTGGACCACTATATTGCACAAATAGATGACGTAAAGCAATCATCCAACCATCTTCTACATGTAGATTAGTTCAGTAATTTAGTTTGAACCTGAACTAAAAAAAAGGAGGAGTTCAAGGTCTTTGAGATACACATATTCAGATGTGTGAATAACTAGGTAAATATTGGTAAGTAGAAGGAGCAATTTTATGTGAATCAGCTTCATAGAGATGGTCTTGGCGTGTAAATGACCCCGTTTAAGGCAGTTAAAGATACAATGCATGCAGGAAAATAAGGCATATGTGTAGGGTTTGCGGCAAGTGAGCGAGGAAGTCTGTTAGGAGATTGACGAGTCTCAAGGGTGAAAGGACTGAGTCAGAAGGGATTTCAAGTTCTATAGATCCATTCAGGCCTTTAAGTCACTTCCTCACTCGAGTCCAAGCAATGCCAATGTCCAGCAGAGTTCTTCCATAGGAGGAGTCATGTCTTGTCTGGGCTTAGAAATACGAGACATCTGTAGAGATGAGTTCCTGCGAATGCCATAGGAAGATAGAGGCATGCTCCTTTTCATAACTCTGGTGTTTATAGCCTCCCTCTTCAAAGGTCCTCCTTGACACTGCAGGGGCGGACTGGCCTATGTGGCAGAGTGGCAGCTGCCACGGGCCCATCCACTCTAGGGGGCCCATTCAAGATGTCAAAAAATAAAAAATTCAAGAAAAGCTAAAAAGCAAAACTTTGCCATCAGGTTAATGACATTGTGATGAAAGAACATCAACTGAATAGGAAAGAAACCTCCCATATGGGGCCCCATCCTGACAATATGCTCTCATATTTTGCTTTTCTTATTTGAAACTAGAACGGGCGCTCGGAGAGCACATAGCTTCGCTGTCCATTAAAAATTTAACTTTGACTACTGCAAGATGCCGCACATAAAGGGCCGACCATTCGATAGTTAGCTACAGGTGGAAACAAACTTTTTTCATGTGCTGAACAATTCCTTTTTTCAGTGTCTCAAGTGGGAAACAATCTTTTTTGTTCACCAAAAAGCCATAGCACCCATCCCCCCCCCCAAAAAGATCATGTGGTCGGCCCCTAAAAAGTTGATTAAGACTTCAACTTATATATGAAGGCTTGAATGTTATTGCAGCATCATTCCTTGGATTATCTACAATTGAATGCTAATTTCAGCAATTCTGGTGAGGTTTTTATGAAATAAACATTGAAATGTTGCTAATTTAGTGCTTTGGCATCTTCCTACGGACGTTTAATGGCCGTTTTTGCAGAGAAAATGTAGAAATATGCACCTTCTTGGCTGCTAGTGCTGCAGCAAAAAATGATAGTGAATGCAGCACTGTAGAGGCATTTTTCAGATTTCTTTAACTGTGGGCCCAAAAAAGCTCCAATTGTCACCAAAATTTAATCAGGTCTTGTGTAGTACAAATGAAGACATCATGCCAAAGGAAATCTAAATCCATCCAGTACTTTTTGCAGGAGGCAACTCACATACACACTAACGCACATACTGAAGTGCCAGGAACCACAATAGCTTCTCAGCGAAGCTAATAATGCTGATGGTAGGAACTTTGGGGGCCCCCAGACTTATTTTGCCACGGGCCCGAAATGCCGCCAGTCTGCCCCTGCTTGACAGTTGCCTCAACTAATGTGCACAGCATGCTCAATAGCTGATGCTAAATGGTACCCTCTTTGTGTAACTTTGTGGCTCCTTCACTATTTCACTCACTACACATTCTCAGGCAGAATATACTTTACTCTATGAGGTATGTTTGGGCAAATATTTAAAGCTGAAACGTAAAACATGAGTGAGATGCTTTTTTCTTTGCCATTTTTTATATTTTATCTTCATAAATAGAGCAGGCTTTACACATCATTGGTTCACATCAGCTGAACAATTTTGTGAAAGGACTCACTGACCTTGAGAAACTAACTGGCCGAGTCCGACTTGAAAGAAGAGGAAATAATGTGGACTTCACAAGGAACTGTCCTTGACTACAAATTGCTTCTGAAAATACAAGAATGTGCCATTTTCATGAATTATGAATGGAGGTGAAGTGGCATTAAATTTCATCTTGTGTGATGCATAATTGCATGTTGCAAGTCAGCATTCCAACTGATATTGCACAACATTCATTAGTTTGTAGTAAATGCAATAATATTGCATATACTACAAACTAATTATTATATAATCGCTTTTTCGAATCTGGTTTAAAATCGACCTTTCTCAGTCTGTGATGCGGTTTCTGAGTCTGAATCAAAACTATTTTGAGTTTTACTAACTTCGAACTTGTAAGGCATAAAATCATTGCACCAAATCAACTTGTCCATCATCACTATCATGAACATAAGTGTATTATTGTCCATATGCCTCTTTCAGTATGTCAATGATGTCAGCCAAAATCTTTTTTTATCGAATTGAAATGAGAGGAGACTTGTGACATGACCTGACTGGATATCAGTCAGCAAGCACAACATGGAATTTATTGATGACATGTTTGGAAATTGTCCACTTGACCAACAACTCCCAGCGGCTGGGTGAGCCACATTCAGAGTAGAAAACTTTTTGCAGCAGGATAAACCAGGTCTGTCCAATCTCTAAACAAATCCTCTCAAACTCTCCTTTTCTTCCTCATTACCTCGGTGCGTCTGAATCATTTGCTGCAAGCCACATATAAGGTTCCCTATCAGAAAAATGGTAAAATATATACCAGATAGCCAGATACTTATTGGAGTGCAGCTAAACAATTGCTGGGTGAGTCTCGGGGTCAACCGATGAATTATATATATAAAATGGTAAGTGCAGCTCTCAAAGGTCAATTTTGGCCTCTCATCATGTAGTTTGTTGGTGTGATACAGGGGAAACAGTCCTCTACATGTTATGCATTTCCATGTGAGGGATCTTTGATGCTAGTCTAATCGTTCAAGGGAAACTATGAAAATTTCACCTTGTGAGTCACTTTGCTCATGATTTAAATGATCGTGGAATTAATTTCAATATAATTTTAATTTTAGTGCATGTAGACTTATTACATATTTTGCACCAAAATAATTATGTTTTGACAATAATGTTTTTCATGACTGATGAAATGGCTACAACAGTTGTGATGCTGAAAGCTTTAACATGACACCTCAGCAGTTATCTTCTGTAAAACAATATTTGCACATTTCACTTAAATTTCTAATTTTTCTCAGAACAAGTAGATCAGCAGTAATATAGATTCTCCATCCACCGTCTTTGAAAAATGTTGTTGTTACGCATTATCTTTGCACATTTTATTAATGAGCTGTCTCAGAGTTAATCATGCAATATCAGGGAATTTTTATGGATGACGTTCTCGGAATTGCCTAAAATTTTACATAGTAACCAGACCACCTCTTAAATGAATAAATGTGTAGTTGGAATTTCAAAACTTCAAACACTTTCTCACGGGGGCCTCAAAATAGGGGGTGTCGGGAAGCTATTTTTCACAGAAATCCTCATTTCATCAACAAAAAAGTGGTCGATGTTCAGCCCTCTCTGGATGCTAGAAAAAATTAACAAATACTATCCAAACTGGGTTTGGATGAAGGCTAGAATTGTTTTTAAGAATAAATCACCTCTATTTATTAATTTCAATAAAAAGGTTACTTTGGGGGGGTCACTCCGAAACTGCAGATTTTGTGTTTTTCAAAATTTGAAAGACATGCCATTTTTGGAGGGCAATTTCACAATGTTGTGCGGGTCTAGGCTTGACAATATTTAGTTAGAAAATTAGCAGAATACTTGGATTTTAGATATCTGGTGAGAAAACCGTGGGAAAATTTGAATTTTCAGAAAATTCAGCCATTTCAAAAACTGTAATTTTCCGAATTTCCGTAAAAAATCATGAAATTTCCATAGTCAAAAGGTCAAAGTAGTACCAACCCTATTATCATAATTTTGATTGAAATTAATGAAAATCACAATTATTTAGTACATTAGTTAAGTTTCATCTGGAAAAAACAATTATTTTGTATTACACGGGTAATTTTCAAAATTTGGTTTTTCACAAATTTTGATAAGTTTCGGAAAATGTATCAATTTTGTGGGCCTATGTCTGACATAGTAACACTTCCATGTTAAACAATTTCCCAGATCATTCATCGAAAAACACCTATTTAGTAAATCAGGGGAGATAATTGTGGGAAATGAAGGAATTTTGAAAATATGGATACTCCAGGGGGGTCACTCCGAAACTGCAGATTTTGCGTTTTTCAAAATTTGAAAAACATGCCATTTTTGGAGGGCAATTTCACAATGTTGTGCGGGTCTAGGCTTGACAATATTTGGTTAGAAAATTAGCAGAATACTTGGATTTTAGATATCTGGTGAGAAAACGTGGGAAAATTAGAATTTTCAGAAAATTCAGCCATTTCAAAAACTGTAATTTTCCGAATTTCCGTAAAAAATCATGAAATTTCCATAGTCAAAAGGTCAAAGTAGTACCAACCCTATTATCATAATTTTGATTGAAATTAATGAAAATCACAATTATTTAGTACATTAGTTAAGTTTCATCTGGAAAAAACAATTATTTTGTATCACACGGGTAATTTTCAAAATTTCGTTTTTCACAAATTTTGATAAGTTTCGGGAAATGTATCAATTTTGTGGGCCTTTGTCTGACATAGTAACACTTCCATGTTAAATAATTTCCCTGATCATTCAAGGAAAAACACCTATTTAGTAAATCAGGGGAGATAATTGTGGGAAATGAAGGAATTTTGAAAATATGGATACTCCAGGGGGTCACTCCGAAACTGCAGATTTTGCTGTTTTTCAAAATTTGAAAAACATGCCATGTTAAGAGGGCAATTTCTCAAATTGGTGAGCGCTTATATTGACCATATTTGGTTAGAAAATTGGCAAAACACTTGGATTTTATATATCTGTTGAGAAATTTGTGTGAAATGTGAATTTTCAGATATTCAGTCATTTCAAAAACTGTAATTTTCCTAATTTCCGCAAATAATCATGAAATTCCCACAGTCAAAAGGTCAATGTAGTACCAACCCTATTTTCGTAATTTGATTTTAATTAATAAACGATACGATTATACAGCAAATTAGTCATAGTTTCATCTGAAAAAATAATTCATTTGTATCATAGGGCTAATTTACAACATTTAATTCTTCACTAATTTTGATAAGGTGCCGGAATTGTAACAATTTTGTGGGCCCAAGTCTGACATTTTAACAATTCCATTTCAGCAATTTCTCATGATCATTCATGAAAAAACACCTATATTTAGTAAATCAGGGGAAAAAATTGGTGGAATGCAGATATTTTGAAAATATGGATACTCCAGGGGGGTCACTCTGAAACCGCTGATTTTGCTGTTTTCCAAAATTTGAAAAACATCCCATGTTTAGAGGGCAATTTCTCAAATTTGTGAGCACTCATATTGACTATATTTGTTCAGAAAATTGACAGAGTACTTGGATTTCATATATCTGGTGAGAAATTTGTGGAAAAATTGAATTTTCAAAAATTCAGCCATTTCAAAAACTGTAATTTTCCAAATTTCCGTAAGAATTCATGATATATCCATAGTTAAAAGGTCAAAGTTTTGTCTGCAAAAATAATCATTTTGTATCACGGGTCTAATTCTAAAAGTAAAATTTTCTAAAGTGTTATTGAGTTCCGATAATGTTTCAACTTTGTGGGCCTAAGTCTGACATAGTAACACTTCAATTCCCACCAATTTTGCTTATCACTCTTATTTTTTATCCAATTTTGATTATCAACAAAGTGTTGTCATGATTTCTTACGTGGGTGATCCGTTTCAGTCATTAACTTTTAATTTTTATTCACTTCTTACAATCAGAGGGTATGGAAATGATTATTTTCAATGTTGGATACATTTATATGTTGATTTAAATCCCTGAAATGTGTCATTAGAGGTTGTTATAGACAAGACTGAAATTTTAAGGCTATTTTGGAAGATATTTTAGGTATTTAAATAAATTACTAAACTAAGCTGTGACTTAAATATTAGCTCCACTTTTTATAGCAAATACAGACACTTCCTGTTTAGGCAGTCACAGTAGATACTATGATAGAGAGATAGATATGGTAAGTGCAGCCCTCTTAGCCATTCTGGGCACTCACAAGAGTTGATTGATGAGATGAGAGAGAGAGCAAGAGTCCTCAAAATGCTACACACATACCCCATGTAAGGGATCTTTTACTTGCCCAGCATAGATACTGATACAAGGGGCCGCCAATTTAACGTCCCTTCCGAATGACATCCAGCTTGGATTTTGCTCATGAAGGTGACAGAAACAGCGGAAAAAATATCGTTTTGACGAGCATCAGCAGCAATGGTGCATTGATGTGCATGTTTGATATAGACCAGATGGCGTTGTTGTCACTCACCCTCCCCAGGCCTGCTGCCATATAGCATTTAGCCAGTCAAAAATTATTATTTTTTGGCAAAATTGTGATTGCACTGGAAAGGGGAGATTCAAGAAAGAGCATTCTCTAATCTATTCTCATTTAATCTCACTCCTTCTGCCCACCCTGCTGGGTCCTCACTCCTCAGGCCGCCATCTTGCTAATCTCAGAATGAGGCTCAATGGCTAATCTCAGAATGAGGCCTGACATATTTCTGTGACCTTGGTATAGTGCCTCCTCCATGAAAATCTGGTGATTTCCCACAATTACCTATTTAGGGGAGAAGTAGATGATCTTCTGGTTTAAGGGGCTTTGGATTTTTGGTGAAAAAAAAGTATTCTTTCAAGTCGACGCTGAAAGAAAAGTTTGTTCAGTACATGAAAAAAAAAATGCTGTTTCCAACTGTAGCTACTGCCTGGGATACCGTAATGTTAAATTTGCGAATAAAGAAAAGTCTGTTGCTCTCCAACCATAAAAAAAATTGCTCTTCGACGTTGCAAACGAAAAAAGTTTGTCACGGAGTAAAAATCCATAGCTCCCCCAAAACTATCGTCTGATTGGCCCTTACTTAATAGAGGTGTTTTAACATGAATGATTACTGAAGTATTACTATGTCAGACAAAACTGATGAATTTCCGGTGACTTGTTAAAAAAATTTGAAAAATGCGGTCAGTACTACTTCGACCTTCTGACTATGGAAATTTCAAGATTTTTTACGGAAATTTGGAAAATTTCAGTTTCTGAGAATTGACATCTTCCCATAGTTTTCTCACCAGATATATAAAATCCAAGTGTTCTGCCAATTTTCTAACCATATATTGTTAATATAAGTGTTCACCAATTTGAGAAATTGCCCTCTTAACATGGCATGTTTTCCAAATTTTGAAAAACGCAAAATCTGCAGTTTCGGAGTGACCCCCCTGGAGTATCCATATTTTCAAAATTCCTTCATTTCCCACAATTATCGCCCCTGATTTACTAAATAGGTGTTTTTCGATGAATGATCTGGGAAATTGTTTAACATGGAAGTGTTACTATGTCAGACATAGGCCCACAAAATTGATACATTTTCTGAAACTTATCAAAATTTGTGAAAAACTAAATTTTGAAAATTACCCGTGTCATACAAAATAATTTTTTTTTCAAGATGAAACTTAACTAATGTACTAAATAATTGTGATTTTCATTAATTTCAATCAAAATTATGATAATAGGGTTGGTACTACTTTGACCTTTTGACTATGGAAATTTCATGATTTTTTACGGAAATTTGGAAAATTACAGTTTTTGAAATGGCTGAATTTTCTGAAAATCAAATTTTCCCACAGTTTTCTCACCAGATATCTAAAATCCAAGTATTCTGCTAATTTTCTAACCAAATATTGTCAAGCCTAGACCCGCACAACATTGTGAAATTGCCCTCCAAAAATGGCATGTTTTTCAAATTTTGAAAAACACAAAATCTGCAGTTTCGGAGTGACCCCCCCAAAGTAGCCTTTTTATTGAAATTAATAAATAGAGGTGATTTATTGTTAAAAACAATGCTAGCCTTCATCCAAACTCAGTTTGGATAGTTTTTGTTATTTTTTTCTAGCATCCAGAGAGGGCTGAACATCGGCCACTTTTTTGTTGATGAAATGAGGATTTCTGTGAAAAATGGCTTCCCGACACCCCTATTTTGAGGCCCCCCAGTGAGAAAAGTATTCTGAGTTTTGAAGTTCCAACTTCACATTTCTTCGTTTAAGAGGTGGTCTGGTACCTATGCAAAATTTTAGGCCATTCCGAGAACGTCATCCGAACAGCTCTGCATGATTTTCTCTGAGACAGCTCATTAATTATTCTCGGCAATGCTTTTGACACATCACTTGCAAATTGCCATTCTGTCTAATCTCTTGTGTTAAAAAAATATCCTCAGCGTACTCTCTGGGTGTAAAAAATCAGTTATATAGCCAGCATACAGACAGTTTATTTGACGGTGAAAAATTAGAAAATTAAAGATTAGACATTAAAGAGATTAAACCACACGCATGCATACCAATAATACCCTATAAGACAATACAAGCGTGTGCAATTCGAATTTAGAGATTGCAGCAGCAGAGTAATTTTGCAAATAACACACAGATATAGTGCAAATGCAATGGTTGCCTTGTACATCTCTCTTATTTTGATAATGTTGTGGCATGCAAATAATTTTTTCCTTTATAGTATTTGGTATTTTGAAGAAATGCATAACTGGTGAGAGCCTCTTCCAAAATCACATGACAAATTCTAGTTAACATGTACATCAACAGGAGTGATCACAAACTGTTATACATTGTTTGTTACTATTTTTGCTTTTAGCAGTTAGACATAAGATAGAAATAGATAACTTATAGTACCAACAACACCCAAAAATAAATGTGAATTTTGAGAAAATGTTTTTCATAATCAACTGTAAAATTGGATGGAATCTGTGACAAATATATCAAAACACACAACATGTCTTGGGCATTTCTTTGATATGTCATATATGCTAGTATATAATGTGGACTGAAGCCATTTGCAAGCCCTGATACCTTTTGTCTCTCAATGATGAGTAAGGCCGCCCATGGATTACCCCTAAGAAAAAACAGGTGATGCTTCCTGACATCAGGCAATATTCTACTATTATACTCCTACACAGACCATTTCTTCAGGAAAATATCTTTGAGTTCTCTACAAATGGAACATTGCAACAGGAAGACGTGTTTGTCTGCTTTCCAATTCTTTTTTGAAGAAATTTATTTTTAACTCGCCAAAATGGCAAAGACTTTAGCTTGATGGATGCAGGTCTGTTTCCATATGTGGACTAAGAGAGTGATTATGGATAGGTGGCACTGTGGTAATATATTATCTGATTTGTTTGCAAATTAAATGAAATCCTGTGACCTACAGTTAATAATAATTTAGTTTTTGTCTAAATGTTGATGTGTTATAATTCTTCAGAATATGATTCTAACCCACAACACACTTTTCATTTGAGCTTCTGTCTTATGAACATAATCATAACATGACCCAAACAATCAAATATTCAACAAACACACTCATCAAGTCACTTGGTCGGCAACACCAATCACCTTGTTTAAAGGCAAAGGGTTTCCAACACAGCTCCTACTGCTTGGAGATGCCACCTTTACCTTGAAACAGTTCAGAACTACAAATGGAGACATACCTATTATCAATGATGTGTAGCAAAATTTGTTTAACCAAAAAGCTTTCAGAAAAACTGTGAAAAAAGTTCAACTCCGCTGTACTCCTTCTTTTTTATTATACTTTCCTGCATGATATTGTACTGGAATTTATGCACATTTTATATATTTGTGGTCAATTTTGATATAACAACTCGCTGTACTTTAAAAAAATGCTTAAATGTGTAGCAGTAATGGCGTAGATATTCCTGATCATTTTTGCAAAATTGGACGGTGAATTTCATACCTTAGCAACCATGGTATGATTTCAATATTTATCAAACACCGGCCTATACTTTTTAAAAATATTTCCATAGAAATCATGGTTAATTACCATCATCTTCTGAAGTTTTATCCTGTAATTTTTGACAGCATCTAATAAATGCTGAGAAAAAAGTTTATGCTCCTTTCTGCAAATATATCCCTTTTCATGAACAACAAATTGGGTCATACAAGAATAATTGTTTTGAAATGTATAGCTTTATCACAAAATCTGAAGTTTCTTTGTTGAAGAACCGTAGAGCAGCCTAACCTAAGACCAGCCTATCTTTGCCAGGCACTAACCAAGAATTATGCTTCATGACTTCCTCTACAAATTGTGCCCATAAACCTCCTTTCCTGCTGCTCTGAGTGTTGTTAAAAACTGAATTTTCAAGTTTTATCCTAATACCCTATCTGCGCACTATATACTCAATTTTAGCAATTTTAGCAAGGGAAACTATGGACACTCCTATTCGATCTGGAACTATGAATTATTACTGGATAGAAGTCAGTGGTTTCGGAATGGATTACGAAAATTTTGCTTTGCACAAGTTGGACATTTTAGACTCATTTTGTTGTTGCCATGGAATCAGAAAGTTCAGCTTGATAGTGCAGGTAATAATGACATCAAGAAAGCAAATGAATTGTGGCTGAGAGAGATTTCACTCTATCCCTTGTATTAGTGAGATTGACAATAATTGACTCAATAAATATAATATCAGCTTTTGAAAAAAATTTCACAGGTGCACCAAAAACTTTGATTCATACACCTGACCCATTGAAAAAAAAGTTCCTTTAAGCCTTCCAGACTTAAGTTTTGTGAAAGCATTCCAGTTATCCAAAGCCTTTTCTCCTTCGGTGCCTGAAACTATAGCCTGCAGTGACTAAAGTAAGGGAAAACCAGGACTTATGTAAAACTATAAGTCACAGGAATAGCTGGGATGGATAATGCTGTCGCTTTAGATCTCTTGTTTATACCAGTGAATCCATGCTTTGTCACAAGTCCTGATGTAGAAGGAATCACATTCTTTCACCTGAATTTCTCTTGCCAAATCTTGCATCACAGACAGACAGAGAGACAATGACATTTAGGATATTAACATATATGATAGATATTGTATATTTGGTGTGTTAGAAAGTATATTTAGAAGCTAAAATCATATTTCTTGTGTTGAAATATTTTCAGTCTCACTAATACAAGTAAGATTGGGATGTCTTTCCAACTCATTGACTTTTTTTGCCTCAACACTACATGTGCTGCCTAGCCGAAATTTCCATGGCATCCACAGAATGACTTAAAAATGTCAAAATTGTCCATACTTTTTTGGAATCCATTCCAAAACAGCTGACTTTTATCCTGTAAAAAAGTCATAGTTCTAGATTGAATAGAAGTGTCCATATAAAAAAAAGGTCCGTGGGCATCAGGAAATGGCTTCAAATAATCAAATTTATTGTTGAAGCATCTAGAGAGAAGATGATTATGTCACCAATCATTTTGTCATAAAGCAGAAATCATTATTGTTTTGTTCAATGTGAAACTCTTGTAAAAGCTTCTATAAATAATAAAAATGTTAATGTCTCAATGATACATATGCACGTCTTTGTCTAAACCATATCTTCATTGCAATATTATTATTGTGTCTGCCCAAAAAATAAAGTAAGGCAATGTTATTGATTCATCATACCTGAACATGCAATATTGATTTACCATAAAATGCAGCCATTTTCGAAGTATCATCACCAAAGGCACGAAACAAAGAGTGAAAAATGCAGTTGTCAGCATTCTCGGCAATTAATATTAACTGCCTTTCATCCAAGGAAATTCTGATTCTGTGGCTGTTGTTTTAAACTGCTTGGATTTCTACACAAACAAGCAAAATAAATAAAATCAATCAAGTAAAGAATGAGTTTGCAAGCATTAGCAAGATCTGCATCAGAAGCTAAATGTGACAGAATTTCCTGATGAATATACATGAGTGGTTTTTATTGTTTAGAATTTCTAAAGTGGAGCAATTACACTCTTGTTTGATATCATTCTATCTGAATTTCTTTCCAGCTATTCATTGGGTTGTATTTGTCTAAAATGAGTTAACAAAGGCTACAAAATATTTTAAGGTATCCCTTTGTTGTGTAGCAAAAAACATTTGAAGTAGTTTATTTGAATTTCAAATTTCATCTTCCTCATTGCTTCCTTATTCCTCGCAAATCATCGTTCCTGTTTACCCCTTTCTGTATAACCTGACGTGTGTATTGTGTTCATCCTTCACATTTCTTCGTTTCTTATCTCAATTAATCTTAGAATCTCTGTCTACAGCAGATAATGTATCCATTCTTCAACCGGTGGCTCTTCTATTGTATTCCAGGCAGTTTGCTGAACAAGCACCTCCACTCACTTAAGAACAATGCATCAATAACTGTTTGGTTTGAGGTTGATGCAAAGTTTTAATTTTGGCAGGACACTCGGGGATGAAGTGTTCAATTCTATTATGCATGAACATGCTGATAGCTATACATGTAAGTAATTATTGCACCATATCAGAATATCTGTATACACCAGATAATCAATATAATAATTATGTGTCCTCCAACAGGAGGCTCTTCTTTTGTATGCCAGGCATTCTCAGGTTGATGAAAAGTTTAAATTTTGGCAGGACACCGGGGGATGAATTTAGTGGCTAGTGCCATTATGCATGGAGGTGCTGATAGCCATCACTCAAGGGGGACTAGTCCCAGACATCCATCACTGACTGGGCTCTGATAGCTATACCCTCTTCTGTGAAAGTTTATTGTAGTTCCTGCAGAAAGAAGCAAAACTACTTCATTAGTTTTGAGTAATAAGTCCCTTAGAGTGGTCCATGAGTTTTAATACCACCCCTTTTGCAGCCACGAAGCGGTCTCTAGGGGTGCAATATGCACCAAAGATATTACTTAATAGATGAGGAAAATTGTCACTTTAGATGAGTGTAATAGTGCAGGAACCTCGGTTTTTACATAAATTCGATTTCAGGAGTAAATTGTACTTAACTTCCCGTTCACGTTTGCCTTCTCATTCTTAAAAAGGTTGATGTCAACATGCCAAAAGCTATATATATTTAGTAAATAGCACTTTTGGAAACAGGTTAATGATTCTGTCTGTCTGACTAAATTTACAAAACAGGTCCACATATACTCTAAAAAGGTTGCTGTAAATTCAAGAGGGATTGAAAAAAATACCCCTCAATGAGATTTGTCTGTTAGATCGGATTTCGAAACTGAGGCAGCTTGTGGTAGCAATAAATCATTGCTTGTGTCTGGAACATGAAACTAGACACTAAAATGTTTTTCGAAAGCAAAGTATATTCTCCAGGAATGTCACCGAAATGTGGCTTAGACCAATAAGCCGCATGTGGCTTTCAACAGGGAAGGCCACAGCAGGAGTGATTTTCTCTGTGCCAAAGTCTCTTCAAGCCTTTTGATTGATCATGTCCATCACAATTTTATGCGGTAGAATTCAAACTTGTTCAAGGATTTTTCTGGAGTTGAGTCAAATTGAAAACATCCTTACCCCAGAGTAAAAGCCAGGGTATACTGTGCGTACAATGCTTCAACATAAACTTCAAAACTTATATGCCCAGAACAGTAAGAAATGTGGTTCATCGGCACCATTTGCAGGGGAGGCAATGTGCATAATTCTTGTCTAGACTCTAACATAGAAAGGCTATTCTTGTTTCAAGTGCTATGTGGTGCCTTTTAGTTTATTTACGAATATGTAAAGTCATTTTTTAGCCTTTAAACCATCTAAAGACTCTGATGTTAATAGGTTTGCGTTGAACTTATTATTGATTAGTTCAAAGATATACGCAAGTAACTTCATATTCTGCAAAATTTCGGATACGCTAATTTCAGATTGATGTGATATTCTGCACAAAATAGAAATATGCTCTGTTCACAGAGCAGATCAATGACAGTTCATGAAATTATCAACCACATTTTCTGTTGCATCCGGCTAATATGAAGTCAAGATGTCTCACTCTCAAACAGCCTGTGGTGCCGCAAATACAAAAGCAAAATGCTAAATTGAGACAGTTGTACAGATGAACAAATCATTGGTAATGCTCTGTGGTGATTTCTACAAAAAAAACTGAAATGTGTGTCTGATGTCTAATCAATGCAGAAAGATGCAACTTGTCAAATAAAGCTTGTATTTGTGTTCATATTATTATGACTTAAAACAACACTCTAGATAATACAAAACTTGGAACTGTTGTGTTTTTTCTATGCCTGAAATAGGTACTGTTTGCAGTTTCACACATTACGTCCTTGTTTATATAGTATACTGTATGTCCCACTAGAAGTTAATACTGCACCTGACTGAACCATATTAATCTTGCCAGTGCCATGCACTATGACCCGAGTTGGCTTATGGAAAGGCAAACTTTGTTAGACCACTTGATTGGGTGGGTAAAACAGCATGCCAAAATCTCATCCACATGTTTCAGCATGGTCTCCAATGGAATAACAGACACTGGCATACATACTCAGTGGACCAGTGATAGATAGATTGAGTACAACTTTATTCATGCTCAGAAGAATGTCATGCCATGTGCCATGTACATTGTATGTGGAATTCATTGGCTGAGAGAGAAATTGCATAGGGGAGAGTCCCCACTATCGGAACCCCTAACTTCAGGGGCTTGGGGTTCAAAGGGTAACAGTGGTATGATGGTAAAACCAGCCATAAAGGCGGAGGTTGAGTTGAAATACATTGAGTTACAATATTGATGGTAAATCTTGATTTTTGTGGACACCAGGCCATTTAAAAAAAAAGTCTTGAATTCTCAAATCATCAAGATGGTATCCTCGATCGGACCACCAAGTTGCCTCGATTGGTCCACTACAAAAATCATGTTTTATGCAATTCAAACCCTTGATATCATCCCAGATTACTCTAAAACAGCAGTCCCCGTGTGTCATTATTAATTTTTGACACCATAAAAGTTAGTGATTAAGCTGGTTTAGAGGTTTTTTAAATTCATCAATATTATTCCAAAAACTGCCAGTAGGGGGCATACTAGCATGGGAGTGAATTTTGCATAAGGGTTTTAACTTAACCCTGGACGAGATTTTCAAATTTTTATGGATTAATATTTGTTATAAAGCTTCAATTGTCATATATACAAGTTGTATTATCAATATCAATGCTCCCATAAGGTGGTCCAATCGAGGACACACAAGTGTTCCAATCGAGGAAATAACTGTCATTTACAAAATTTAAGTCAGTGCTTTAATATTTTATGGATAAGTACATCTTTCTCAGTCGTTTTAGGAGACAATTAGTTGATGGTCACTGGAACAGATTTTGAAAAATTTTCCACAAGAAGATCAGTTCTGAGGGTCTAAAATTTGCACTCCTATGTTAGATCAGAGACTGTCATTTTAAACTTGTTATTTGGACTTCAAACATGGATGTATTTTCAAGTCAATTATGCATGACCCTTTTCAAATTACCAAAAAGCGACCACCTAAGATAGGTCTGGTTCTCATAGGGTTCATAGTTATGTAATAATTGAAGTGTTCCGATCGAGGCACCGGTCCGATCGAGGAGACTCTCCCCTAGCGAGTAATTCCAGTCTTACGAAGAAGATATTGAGGAAGTCTGCCGAGAAGCTATTGACCAGAAGGATGCTGAAGATATTTATTAAGAAGCTCGCTGACCAGGCCCTCTTGACCAGCTTTCAATCCTGGAGCTGTTTTTCTTTACTCAGCCAAATTATCCAAAGTGGCTTTATGTTTTGCTCAATTATGTCAGATCTACCGCTTTGTCTGGAAAATCACATGTGATATTATTACATGACCACTATACTACAGCGATGCTGATTTGCCAAAATAAGTCAAATGATTACATCATAGACTCATATTGCATGGTAAGAGTGCAATATGAGAATTATATTTCCACATTTTTTCATGTTGCATGGCCGGAGTGCAAAAAAATATCCTCAATTGTTTTTTTTTCCAAAATTTTGTTTTTCCCAACTATTTTTTTTCCACAATTTTTTTTTCAAAATGTTTATTTCCAAAAATGAAAAAAAAAGGTTGCTAAAAATACCGTCAGTGCATGAGGAATACATTAGCCAAGTTGATCTGATACCAAGAGGTCTCAACATAAAAGAATACAGTAGGTCTGTCAGTTATTGCACATTATAATAACGGTATTGCTTTGATTCTAGGATGACAGTTTAGACTTTCCACCATATGTTTCTGCTGGCTTGCTTTACTGCAGTCCAACCACTTTCCTTGCTCACCACATCAACGCAGTGTGATCATCACACCTTACGACAGTGACATCGTAATTCAGTTTGGCCAGCATTATTGACCTCAGAGCATTACGCCTGATGTCACACAGAAGAATGACCACCCCAAAGTGTGCCACGAAGGATGTCAGCTTGAAAAAGAAACAAGAAGCACAAGTTATGTAACATGTTCACTTTGCTCACATACATTTCATTATAATTGTGTCGGCCTAACTGACAAACCTACAACTTGGACTTGTTCACAGTGTAGGCTTCTACCAGCTGATGTAAATGAACTAAAGCGTTTAATTGCAGCTCTGATTACCAAGAACGACACCCTGACCGAGATGGTAACTACGCTGCAAATTTCATTACAACCACTACAAACTATTGAGAAAAAAGTAACTGCCGTTTGTTCAAAAATTCTTCCAGATGCTGATGACAGTGATGATGATGATGACGATGAAACTGATGTCCAACCTTCCGGTACCTTGCTGATTGGTGACTCCCTTCTCCGAGATGTGTCTGCTACTGATGATTCCCTCACCGTTGACAGTAAAGGAGGAGCCCACATTGGTACGATCAGGAAGAAACTCCGAAGTATTAACCCAAGGCGCCAGATGTACGAAACTGTCGTTATTGTGGTTGGAACGAACGACGCATCCACCAAGAAGTCCCCCACTAAGATCTGTTCTGACTTCAAGTCCCTTCTCTCGGTCGCCCAAACAGTCGCCACGAATGTTGTTGTTTCAAGCATTCCCCCAAGAGACGATGCCAGAGTCGAATCTGGCAAGATAGACACTATTAATCAACTTCTTGTGCCCATCGTGAATGAAGCTGGTGCTCGCCATGTCAACAATGACACTAACTTCTGCTACAGAGACAATACTGTTGACTCCAGTCTCCTTCTGGCAGACAAACTCCACCTGTCTGCCACTGGTGTGACCAAATTACTGGCAAACCTTGGTCTGTCTGGCAAGGCCAAAGCCAGAATTGCAAATCACCCCAACGTCAGATGGCAGTACCCCAGCACTCCAACAAACTTTCAACAGAAATCGATCACCCCGCTGATGCAGGTCCCAACTTCTGTCCCAATGCCCTCGCCAACACCTGCTCAACCTCGCCCCGTACTCTTCCATGGTGCACGGTCCCCGCTCAGCAACTTCTTTCCCTTTAACCTGAACATTTGGAACATACGTTTTAAAAGTTCTGAGCATGCCTATCAGTACAGAAAGTGCATAAAGATGAACAATAACGCAGCAGCTGCTAATGTACTGAAAACTGAAACTGCCGTCCAAGCTAAATGGATTGGAGATGAAGTGGGAACTTCACAAGACTGGCAAGACGTGCAAGTCACCACCATGCAAGAAATCTTGAAAGCTAAAGCTGAACAATGCCCTCAGTTCGTTCGTGCCCTCGTCAATTCGAATAGCCGCCCCCTCGTAGAAGACACACCAAATCCTTTTTGGGGTCGCGGACATAATGGAAAAGGACTAAACACCCTGGGAAAGTTACTGACTACATTGAGATCAGAAATGTCGGCAAACAGTTACACCCCCCGACCCGCTGTCAACCCCCCTCGGAACTACTACGGTCACACTAACCCCCACTCGTCTTCGCAACAGTTACGATGCTTCAACTGTGGAGAGGCGTCGCACACAGTTGACAGCTGCGGACTTCCTCGACCGCTTCGCTGTTATGGCTGTAACGGAACAGGCCATAAAAGGAAGTTCTGCACGAATTCGCGAAACAACTCACAATAGAAGACTGGCCACGTGACGTCGGCCGGAACAAAGGACACTCCCAATGTACATAATGAACTGTCAATTTTAAATGATAAAATGTATGATGATTTTAACGTCCATGTACATGTTGGTACTTTTAACCATTTTGGTGCTTTTAATGAATATTCCAATAATTTTGATGAAAGCTCTGATGTCTCATTAGACACTTATTGTGAACATAAACACTCAGATACAAATAATGGTGTGATAAATAGCAATGATCTAAATATAACTGTCATGAGCTGTAACTTTGAAAATACGTGTGTAGATACCTGTATTGATAATGTAGGACAAAATAGCGTTCACAATGTGGAGTCAAATAGTTTATGCAACTCTCTTTCAAACTGCGATATTGATGATGTATGTGTAACTTCATGTGATAATACTGTTGAAGATAGAGGTTCAAACAACACCCTTGATAATGCTTATGACTCTGACCCATATCTTGAATTAGCCAAATTCTTAAAGACAAATTCGAAACGAATAATATTCTCCCACTTGAATGTAAATAGTTTACCAAATAAGTTCCCAGAAGTTCATGAAATTCTAAGAAAAGGATTTACTGATATAATTTTTCTCTCTGAAACTAAATTAGACGCATCCTACCCAAATGCACAGTTTAATGTTAGTGGCTTTAGTACACACAGGCTTGATCGAAACTCTCATGGAGGAGGCCTTCTCTGTTATGTACGTCAAACTTTACCTCATAGAAATAGAACTGACATAGCAGTAAATAAAAATGGCATTGAAAGCATTGTTATACAAATTAAACTTAAAACCTGCAACTTTTTCATTATTGGCATTTACAAACCTCCGAATATAAACAACAACTCTCTAAATGATGCCCTTGAAGAAATGATGAACAAATGTAATCTAGAAAGCACATCAACATACATTGTAGGTGACCTAAATGTGAACTTTATGATCGATAACCATTCACTAACCGATATATGTGACACTTTCGATCTCAGGCAGATTATCAAAGGCCCAACTTGCAATAAGAGTACACTCAACCCCACTCTACTTGATGTCATACTGTCAAACAACTCGAAGTCTGTTGCGAAATCATTAAATGTCCCTCTCGGAATCAGTGATTTCCATAACTATATCAGTGCCGCAATCAAAATTCAGCGTCCCACAGAGACAATAAGGATCGTCCATTATAGATCTTTCAAAAACTTTGATGACAACAAATTCATAAATGATTTAGAATCAACTCCTTTTCATGTCTGTTCAATTTTCGAAGATGTAGATGATCAATTATGGTTCCATAATAAACTTCTTCAAGACATAGTCGACCAAAATGCACCCCCAAAACAAAGACAAGTAAAAGGTCATCAACTTCCATATATGAATGACAATCTTAGAAAGGCGATAAATGTTAAAGCTGGGCTGTATCGCAAATATCTTAAGACAAAAACTCAACAGTCCTGGCTGACATACAAAAATCAAAGAAATTCAGTAAACAAACTAAAAAAGTCCTCACTTAAAAAATATTTTGATGATAAATGTAATGTAAACCAAAGAGATGGTAAACATTTTTGGAATGTCGTTAAACCCTTCATAACAGATAACTCAAAATCTAGTGATCAAAACATAATGTTATATGATAATGGCACTCTCATAAGTGATACACGTGATGTTGCAAACAGTTTCAACAATTACTTCATTAATGTTACGCAAGACATACGTGAACCTGAACATGTTAGCAATATGACTGTTCATAATCTAATTGAACATTATAAAGACCATCCCAGCATACAGTCAATCAATGAATATGTAAATAATAACAGTAACACCTCAGATAATGAAAACTCTGTCTCACCATTTAGTTTCTCAGCTGTAAACCCAAACCAAGTTCTTAAGAAACTCAATAACCTTCAGACTAAAAAGGCAAGTGGATTTGATAACATATCCCCCAAGTTTCTAAAAATAGGTGCCAAACAACTTAGTATAACAATGACTCCGATAATAAATAATAGCATTGCAACAATACAGTACCCAGAATATACCAAGAGGGCTGAAGTCTCCCCTTTATACAAGAAGCTAGACCAGTTAAATAAAGCTAATTATAGGCCTTTAACTTTTAAGTATCCTAACTTCAACATCTAAGATTTTTGAAACCATTATCTGCGAACAAATTTTAGAACATATAGAATATTTCCTGAGCACACACCTCGCAGCATATCGAAAAAATTATAGTTGCAATAATGTTTTAATCAAATGTGTTGAAGACTGGCGCAAAGCACTTGACAAGAATGAACATGTTGGATGTATCTTGATAGATTTATCTAAAGCCTTTGATTGCTTACCACACGGTTTACTCATTGCAAAATTACATGCATATGGCTTCTCAGAAAATGCCTGTTCATATATTCAAAGTTACCTATCTGAAAGAAAGCAGAATGTCAAAATAGGCATAACAAAAAGCAACTGTTTATCTCTCAAAACTGGTGTCCCCCAAGGCTCAGTAACAGGCCCACTTCTCTTCAATATATTTATCAATGATTTCGTTCTTAAAATTCAAAATCTATGTAATGTTTATAACTATGCAGATGATAATACTCTCTCTTTCTCGCATGCTGATCCTGAAGTCATAAAAAACAGACTCGAAATAGCTTCACATGCTGCAATGACATGGTTTATGAATAACTTCATGAAAGCTAATCCCTCCAAATTCCAAGCAATCTGTTTCAGTAAAGAGGAAATATCTATAAAATATAATATTGATGGTAACATTGTGGAATCTGAAAAGGTTGTTAAACTTTTAGGTGTCCAACTTGATAACAAACTTAACTTCAATGAACATGTATCAACAATTTGTAAAAAGGCCGCCAGGCAAATTAATGTGCTTTTTCGTCTAAGTAAAAATTTAAATTATCAATGCAAATTAAAAATCTATGATTCGTTCATAATGTCTAATTTTGATTACTGCTCTGTAGTGTATAACGCTTTCAATATAAGAAACGATAGGAAAATCGAAAAGCTAAATAAAAGAGCACTCAGACTAGTGTGCAATGACTACACATCTAATTACACTGAACTCCTAAATATGACAAACAAGCAGATGCTTCATGTTTACAGAAAATTTTGTCTAGTTGAACATGTATATAAGATTCTTAATAACTTAGCTTTACCTGTGCAGCCAAATTTCTTTGAAAGACAAAATGCCCCATACTCTTTTCGCGATGATTTCAAATTAGTTGTGCCAAAGTTCAGTTCTATCACATATGGACTCAAGTCGATAGCTTATCAAGGTGTTGTTTTATGGAATGATACCCCTTGTCATGTGAAACATTGTGAATCTCTCAAATTATTCAAGCAATCTGTCCGTAAGAACGTTAACTTTGTGGAATGTCAATGTGGATCTTGTATTGTATGCCTGAAAGATAACCTATAGGTCTTATAACAAATGTAAACTAAGCAAAAGTCATCTTTCATCTGTACATATTCATCACTATTAATTTTTCATTGTCGGCTAAAAGCCCATGTGGCTTGTGTTATTGTTTTATATTGTCACCTCCGACTTTAAATAAAGTTTTACTTACTTACTTACTTACTTACTTACTTACTTACTTACACATTCAACTGACCAAACCAGGGGTTTAGAGGCAGACAAAAAGGCTCCCCTGTCCAATAATTGCCTTCTGTCAGTCAAATCGCTCACCCACAGATTTTACAGCCTTCTTTCTGAGCCTTTTTCTGAGCCTTTTTCTGAGTCTTTTTCTGAACTTCTGAGGCCCAGTGGGTGATCCACACAGGGATAAAAAACTAGAAGACAATAATGGTCAGCAGCTTCATGGACATTCATAATCTCTTAGAGAAAAAAGATAACTTTAGCATTCTTTTAAGATATTCAAGAAAGGACATGGATATAAAGTACTGGGTAATTGTATACTTTATACAAATCAAAGGCCCTACATGACATTTTTTATATATTTTGACTTCATCGTTTTCACTGAATGGCTGTTTCTTATTGATTACACTCTTACAAAAAAAAAAAAAATTCGATTCCTCTTTAATTGCTTCAATGAACATAATGTACCCATTAATAATGATGAAATTCTCATGGTTGCTTTCAGATAAGTTACTTTCATATATATTGTGATAGACCAGTATTTTTAAGTATACTACGGCATCATTTATATTCTGAAAGGTGTATGATTTACAGCATTTTGACAGGTTTGTCCTTGCTACTAGCTGTTTAGTCAGTCTGTTGTGAGTGTTTTTGTCCTTGATCCCTTCCACCAGGATTATGCAAAAATATCGCTCAATCTAGGAACTACAGTTGGCGTTTAGAGTTTTTTTTTTTTAAAGCTGCCATGAAGCTACCTCCCAATGTCCCAAGTGATATTGTATAAAATGGAGGGGAGGAAGACATGTAGATATAAGATATTTGAATGTGTACTCTGAGGAAGGATGTGAAAGCATTGAGTGATGATGTGAGGTGAAAAGTAGTGCACCGAGACCGCTTTGCACCAAAGATATATTGCGTATGGCAGATAGTCGAGCCTTACTCTGTCCTCAGACTTTAATTAAACTTCATAATCATGTCACTGAAATCGCAACATTGGTAGTGAGTATAATGGTGGCTGTGTGATCAGAGTGTGACAAGATTTAGACTTGAGGTTGTCAGGCGGTAACCATAGGCGTTACACGTAATACAAATCAGTTTAACTTTTCATGTGAATTAATTTACCCTTCGGTCATTTGCCCGGCTTGTGTTATTCAAGAGGTCTGGTGTGCCTTGTTTTCTTTACTTAAATCTTTTTTTATTGAAAATCTGCCTCTTCACTTTTTAAAGAAGTGAGTTGTATAATGGCTTCTTAGTACTATGTAAAAAAATACACATTGTAACAAAACATTATATTGCGAGTTGGTGACAGGCAACCATGGCAGTGATAATAAGAAGTCGCAGCTACTTTATGGACGCCATTTGGCCACATTTGGTGTGGAGCAGTAGTCGTGAGAGTGTCAGGAGGTCACTTCTCCACAGCACTGGGACCAATATAGCTTGGATCATTTCTCTGGGTTGTGCAAACCTCAGTGTAGGCCAGTATGTGATGGAAGATGATAAGCGGCAGCAAATCGCATAGCATAGCCATTACAGCATTGCATTGGGGGATATTCTGGTATTCTATGCTTCTGATTACTGCCCTTGGACCAGCACATATACACTATGACACTCTCCCGGGAAATTCATGAGTAATATGAGATGAGAGCCTGAAGCCCAGAGATTGTCCAAAGGATATCACTTGAATTCCCTTCATGTAATCAAGAACTGAGGGTGAGCCTAGCTTGGCTGAGCCTTGGCTGGATCACTACTGTACTTGTCATAATTTGATAGATAATTTGATGCAGGCTATTTTGTTAAAATATTATTTTTGAAAACTAACTCACTAAAGATTCAGAATCAGTTATGTAACAGCTGTGCTAAAAATTGCACTACTGCTTTAAATATAACATAGGATTATCAGATCACTTTATTCATAACAACATGTCAACAATACACTTGTTTTGATTGCAATAAAGTTAACAACTAAGAAAGAAAGAAGATGGATAACAGAGGAGGAAAATAACTGGCATATAAAGATTAAAGAAAAAATTGATATTGCTCTCAGTTGAGTTCCTAAATTTTTCCATAAGCGCAAAACATACCATTTACAGAGTAGCATTATTATTATGCACAAATGATGTTATAGAGGCAAGTATTATCAGCATAACATCATGAAATACTAAATTTAGACTTATTAATGTACATGTATAATGGCAGTTGAGTTAGCAATCTTGCGTGCAACACTAAATCTCATCTGTGTATTGTCTTTTCTTTGGACAAATATATTTATGAAAATGGACATTATAACTGCACTGGCACAGAACAAACTGGATTGCCATTGCAGCGAGCAAAAACGAGAAACTGCATTACCGTTTACATTCATAACCATAAAACTACTCACCCTTTTCACCCAGATATACCAATATCGTTTAGAAAAGCCAGACAAAGGAGTTCCCAACTACATCTGCACTTTAGGTTGTATCTGTAGCTTACATCTTTGGTGTATATCTACAGCCAACAAATACGAAAGATCATTTTCAGCTGGAGTTCTGAGTGGTGGTTCAGCCCAGTAATGCATATTGCCTATGGCTTTGACCTCCTCCAGCAAATCATTCATGTTATCTGTGGTCCTAGCAGACCTGAATTGTCTTCCACCGGTTTTGAAATTGCTCTGGCTTCTCGATTTCTTAAGTACACGTTTTGGGGTTATCAGTGAACCTCCACCCTTTTCAGAATGACTTAGAATGTGGTCCCAAGACAATATTGTGTTGTGAAATTTTTACTAACGATGTTTATCCTTCTTGAGCAGTATCTTGGTTTAGGGTTCTAAAGAAATTCATGTTTGTGGTTTTTAAACAACATCAACTAGAGCTGTTTTGAATCATTTTGTGATATGATACATGTTAAATTTTACAATTTTACTGACGCTGCACGGCCCATTTCACAAGAGGATGATCCTACTTGTACCGAATGATAGACAAACGAACAAACAAAACTTGTCATATCAAAAGCGATATATGATTTTACACAGGCTTCACCACTGATGTTGCTCGAGTACTCGCAAAGAAGATTTCTTCGTGATGGCTAAAAATATGTTCTGATAACTAGGAGTCATTTTGATTGAGTTTGTCAATGCTGATTGCCTGTAATAAATGCAGAGGCTTTCAATATTGAGCCATTAACCCTTCTGAAACACTTTCTAATGTAGTGTGTTTGTCACGAATGACAAGCTTGTTGCATGGTTGAGGTCTTTTCTAAAGATTCAAACTCCCCCTCCTGTAATTCATTTTGGCCATGGAGGGTTCTTGCCATTTTTTATTATGTAGAATTGTGTGGTTGTCAAGGACAGTTGGTTTTTTGGCCAGTGTTTCATCTTAATGCAGCCTAGTTGTGTTGAGTGGTTATAATAAACCCCATTACTTTTAATCTTGAGCTTTTAGCCGTGTTCCAAAATGTGCTTGCGTTGTGCATATTGTGTGAATGACAAACCATTTTCCAAATGGAGATTTGTATTGTAAAAAAGTGTCTGTCACTTTCATGTGAACTCAATTTTGAGCTATTTGCTACTCTAAAAATTGTTTGTAAAATTCCTTTGAAGTTCTATTCTCACGTCAAAGCTGGTGGTTTGATTTCATCCTGGTTCATGAGAATCACAAACTGAAACAGGTTTGAATAACTGTTGCACTTGAAAATGTCTGGACGCCACAGCAGTGGTTACTCAATACCACCTTTTCAACATGATCTATTACCAAGCCCCCGATTAATTCATTCATTTAAAACCAGCAGCATAACATTATCTTTTCAACACGGAATAAGTTATCACTTATTTGATGGGTGGAAAATGCGATATCTTCTTAACTTAACAATTGTGAAATATTGTATAGATGGCATGGGTTAAATTGGTGGAAATAACCAGAATAACAACGCATCTAGTCATCTATCTATCTATGTATCTATCTATCTATCAATCAATTCACATATTCACCTACAAATGAATATATAGGCCTATTTATCTGTCTCTCTATCAGTATCTGTCTATAAGCTGGTTATTTGGCTATTTTTTTCCATTTAGCTTTGTGTTTTGTATGTCATATTATAATGATTGTCTAATCTGCCCAGCATGTCTGAACAGCTTTTTCCTTCCCCGTCAATTTCTTTTGTTCCACCCTCTCCACTCCTCTTTAACATATTTATAAGATGCTCAGACAAACTTTCTAATTCAATTTCTGGAATACTGCTCAACCAAATTTCAGATCATTTACCATACTTTACTATTTTTGATAGCAACAAAAAGAAAAGTACGAAACGAAAACAAATTATGGTATGTAACGCAAATTCTTATGTGAATTTCAAGCAAGATCTAAATAATGAAGGAACTGTAAATGCTTTGAACAATATTGTTTGTGGAGATGTAAATGACAGTTATGGAAAATTTGATACGATTTTAGAGACTTTAGTTCAGAAGAATTTTCCTCAAAAATTGATCAAATTTAAGAAGCATAAGCATAAGAAAGAGAAGTGGATTTCTCAAGGTATTATCAAATCAATTTCTGTAAGGGATAAATTATATTGTGATCTTAAGAAATTATCAACTTCCTCTCATGATTATGCAAACAAAAAATTTAATTTGAGCACTTTCAACAAAATTCTTAAGCAATGCATTAGGAATGCAAAGAAAACTTATTATGAAAAATGTTTTAATGAAACAAAATCAGACATTAAAAAAACATGGAAAATTATTAATTCTGTTTTGAACAAAGACAAAAAAAATACAGATTGTCCCGAATCTTTCTGTATTAATGGTGCGAATGTGAATGACTATCAGGTCATTGTTAATGAGTTTAATAAATACTATGTTGAAATTGGTCCCAAGCTTGCCTGCAATTTCCCTGCTACCGCTGATGCTTCTTTTAAAGATTATCTATCTCTTCCGCATGAAGGTACTCTCCGGTTTAAAACAGTTAGTATAAATGATATCATTAAAACGATAGAGAACTTGAAGCCTAAGACATCATATGGCATAGATAAAATTTCAAACAAATTATTAAAACACCTAAAGCAAGAACTGAGCAACCCTCTCTGTAAAATAATAAATCAATGCTTACAAACTGGCGTCTTTCCGGATAAATTGAAAATTGCTAAGGTTATTCCGATTTATATAAAAGATGACACAAATTGTATAGAAAATTATCGTCCCGTGTCATTACTACCCAGTGTATCAAAAGATTTTGAGAAGGTCATATACAATCAGATTTATCAATATTTTACAGATATGAAATTATTTTATAAAAGCCAGTATGGTTTCAGGCGAAACCACAGTACAGAATATGCTGCCATTGAGCTTGTAGCGCGATTAACTTCTGAAATGGACAATAATGAAATTCCTATAAACATATATTTAGATTTATCAAAAGCTTTTGATACACTGGACCATTCAATATTACTAGAAAAATTAAAATTCTATGGCATTAAAGACACAGCATTAAGTCTTTTAAAAAGTTATCTCTCAAATAGGTATCAGTATGTTGAATTCAATGGTAATAAATCAGACCTACTTCCTATTACAACTGGTGTACCACAAGGGTCTATATTGGGCCCTCTTCTATTTATTATATACGTAAATGACATGGCCAACGCTTCTGATATTTTTTATCCTATAACCTACGCAGACGACACCACATTAATCACAACAATAAAAGTGATAAAACTGATTGATCCAATCAAAAATTCAAATGAACTCATCAGCAATGAATTAATGAAGGTCAGCAGCTGGCTAGAGATAAACAAATTATCATTAAATTGTAAAAAAACTAAAGCAATGCTATTCCGAACACACCAGCGTAAAATCGATTCCCCAAAAATAAAAATAAATGGCCAGGATATCGAATTTGTTAAAACTTTCAACTTTTTGGGAATTACACTGGATGAAAATCTCAGCTGGAGAGCACATTCTGATTACTTAACAAAGAAGATATCAAAAACAATAGGTATCTTCAATAGACTTAAAAACTTTCTACCACTTCAAGCCATGCTTTGTATATATAACTCTTTGATTCTATCACATCTCAACTATGGTGTCTTTCTTTGGGGTATGAGACATAGGCAATTAGAAATCCTACAGAAAAAGGCAGTTCGCATCATTAACAGGAGCAGATATAATGCACATACTAGTGTAATTTTTAAGAGTTTGGGAATACTTAAATTTAGAGACATATGCACACTACATGACTATAAACTGTGTTACAAGTTTTTTAACTCCTTACTTCCCGAAACACTGCTGGGCTGCATTCCACTGAATAAGGGATCTCCACCCAGGTACGTAACCAGATCCTATGATAGTCAGTCCTTACCTTTACCTAGGGTAAAGCATGAATTTGCCAAACAGAGTATAACATATAGATTACCATTACAATATAATGACATGACTGAATTAATTAGACAAAAAATTTTCACTCACAGTTTCATCGGTTTTAAATTATATGTTAAAAATTGTCTAATCAAAAACTATGAAACAAATTGTAATAACGATAACTGTTATATTTGTTCACAAAATATGATATAATTACTAAAATTTAAAGAATATCTTCAATTTTTTTTTTTTTTCTTATCAAAAGGAAGTCTACGTTCTTTCTAGAAAGTAATAAGTACACATGGCTACGTCTGCTTCACCCTCTACGCCGTCTACGGTCACTTTGTGAAAATGCCAGTCAGTATGTAATTTTTTTTTGTTTGTCTTTTTATGTCTCTCCTTCTATCGCACTTCTTTTTCTGTGTATTATAATTGAATACTACATCATGTCTAACTAATTAATGTATGTAAATTTCAATGGTGGCCCCTCGATAGCGGCTCCAGGGAGCCTTAGAGGGGTCTCCAATGTTCTTATTCAATGTATATGATAAGACAAATAAATTATTTTGAATCTTGAATCTTGAATCTTGAATCTTTAAGGCAGCCAAGCACGATGCTTCACGCCCCATTCTCCTGGTCTCCTTCTCTGTGATCTGATCGGCAGGATGAGGGACCAAACCTCACCAATCCCAATAAAACTCCCCTAAACCCTAGACCCCCATCCATCTCTTCATGACATCATGACAAGACCACGATGATGTGGAATCCTTGATGATTTCCTCATATCCTCTAATATGCTGCCGTTATTCCATTCAATATAGCCTCCGTCACCCCACCCAAGCACCAGCACACTGGTTTTGACCTAACTGTATGTGCCTATTGTTCTGGCACTCAAATCTTAATTCTTGGGATTTATCAGGTTAGATAATATTTTTTACTCCCTTGCTGTTTTTGGTGTAATTATTCAAACTGAAGACTGCAGTGCAGGTCTGAATTTGATGGAAAAATAGATATGAATATTCTCAAAGTCAAAACAGTCACAACACCAAAGCCCAGCTTGTTTGAGTATTCATATCGTTTTGAAAGATTTTCTTTTCATTTTACTTTCAAAATCATTTAAAGATACCTGCCTCTGCACAAATCTATTGCATATGTAGCAAACAACCTGGGCTCCTCGAAAGTGACATAATACAGCCTTTGAGTAGGTCCTGTATTTTTATTTTTTCAACACAATATTAGATTGTATATAATGATTTGAAAACAAATAAAATATCTGAATATGAATATTAAAAGCATTCTAGGCGGTCCATCTTAATGGTACGTAAGTAGATTTATCTGACACTCTGGTTGGTTGATGCACTTTTCAGCTTTTTTGGACAGAACTGAAATGCTCTTAAATGATGCTCAATTAAAGGCAATTTTGCAGTTTTACTCCAAATTTTCGGCATCAGGAGTCTACTAAAACATGTCAGAGGAAAAAAAAAATTTCGGGGGGGTCACTGCATCTTTTAATAGGAAAAAATGCTATTTTTAGCTTAAAATCTGATAAAATCACTAAAATAGATGCCGAGGGATGAATTTTAATAGTAGAAATGCAAATAAGGTGTCTAATGAAAGAAGAGAAAATAGCACTATATGATCCTGGAGGCGCTTTTCTGAATTTTGGTCTGAGTATTTTTTTATTCCCAATAAAGATGCCAAAAACGGCTCAGTTTCAACTAAAACCCCTTGGAACAGGGATTAAAAGTAAAATTTCAAAAAAGCGCCGCCATCATCTTGTAGCACTGCTTCTCTGCTTTCTTTTGACACCTCATTTGCCTTTCTACCATTAAAATTCATCCCTTGGCCTTTTTTTGAAGTTTTTCTTCATATTTTAAGCTAAAAATATCATTTTTTATATAAAAAAAATACGGTGCCCCCCCCTGAAAATTTTTTTTTTCCTGTACAATGAACATAAAAAAATATACTAATTGCTAACTCTCTTAATACTTAACTCTAGCCTCTTCATGTTGAGAAGATTGATTGTTTGAGGTCCCGGTGTCAATGAAGAGTTTCGGTGGTTACAACACAGCAATACCAATGCCATCCTTGCGAAAAAAAAGCTGGCTGCTGGAATGAATTAATTCTGATTCATGACTATGTGATGTCCACCTTCCTAGTCCTTTCCTGACTGGAATTAATGGAGGAGATTTCCAGTCCCTCTGGTTTCCGGAATGTTGTGAAAATACCCAAACAGTGGGTCAGTAAACGGATGAGTCTGGGTGAGATGGTGGGATGAGACAAGTAAACAGATGAAAAAAAAATTGTATCAAAAACTATAGCAACAAAGTGTGCTATGGATCACACTTTTCAATGTGATACTTTCAGTTTCCCTTTAACCAAAAAATCATTACTGTTCACATATATCACTGGGATGGCAAAGTCAAATATGTTCATTAAATTTGTTTTTAAAAAATTAATAAGATGGCAAACTTAAAACATGTCAGTAGTTGGCATTGCCACTTGAAACTTATTTACAGTTAGATCTTTCATATGAGCAAATAGCAGTTAAGTCAAACAACAAAGCTTTTCAGTTACTGCTTGAAAGAGGGATTTTTCATGAAACTCCTCCTTAGTCCTCCAGACAATTTTAGATGAACATAGCTATTTTTGAGATGAAAGCTTAAAGTGGTGCTGCATGACCAGAGTGGGTTTGAAGGTGCATTCACTATTTCAGTATTTGAGGCTTCCAGATGAAGCTCATGCAGCAAGAATGCAATATAAAGATCTAAAAATGCATATATCAAAGTTGTCTTCAAGAATATATTGTTAATGAAAAATGTATCTTAACTTAGTTTGGATTATCGTCCTTCAACAAATGATCAATGATAAAAATGAAAGAAAGTCAAGAAGAGGACACTCTGATATAAATTGAAAAGAACATGTACACATGTGGTTATTATGACTAAATATAACTGTTCTGGTTCAGTGCATTTTTTATTATCTCTGTGATGACCACAAAACAAAATCTCTCTGATACCAATAAAGGCTCATTCTAAGCAAGGTCAACATTTCTCTAGTTGTATTGTGAATTCTCTTCTCATACCATCCAACCATCTTGAGTATATTTAGAAAGCAACAGCAGGTCGTCCACCCAGCTAGATGACTGTCGACCTTGAGAGATGTGGGTATCATGAACTTATGTATTCCTTAAGGTTGCCTTCTCTTGGCGATGACCCGCAGTGTTAAAAAATCACCACTTCGTGTCGCAGTCGGAGTGATTAATCCGCACATCCTGGGCCCAGGCATGGATATTTCCGAGGATTGCAGAACAGGGGATCACTATGATAACAAGAAATCCCCCTCCTTGACACCCCTGGCACACAGTGCTCATTAATACTGGGCAAGAGAGCACCTCTGCTATGTATGCGTCTCTGCTTCCCTTCTCAGAATGGTTAGTGGCCACCAGCACATGGTTGTCCGCAGCTGCGAAAAAACAAGAAGCATTTGACAGGAATTTGTCTTTGATAAATTTGCTCAACACTGACTGCCTCTATAAGACGTCTGTGATTGAGGCTTCTAAACTGACGACCTTAATATATGAGTGTGGGTATCATACATTTATCACAGAAAATATCTCATCAGGTGTTGCATCCAACTAAGTTGGCACCGCGACCCTTCCACCACAGGACCAATGGTGGAACCTAAATTTTTGACCCAGGACCACTTCAGAAACTGGTTGAGATGATTGAGGTGATGGTGGAAATACCGACCAAAAGTCATTTTGTTCCTTACCCGGGGTGTATAGGGTCGCACAGCATTGGGAACCCTCCATTCCACCACAGGACCAATGGTGGAACCTTTTATCCACCACAGGACCAATCGGATAGTTTGAGTCAGCTTTTGATATAATGCTTGTTATATGTCTCTTAAAAGTCATTTTGAGTAATTAGGTCAGTGTTGGGTTACACGGATGAAGGAACCCTGCATTCCACCACAGGACCAATTGTGGAACCTTCTTTTTTCAACCCAGGACCAATTCAGAAACTGGTTGAGATGATTGAGATGATGGTGGAAATACTGACCAAAAGTCATTTTGTTCCCTACCCGGGGTGTATAGGGTCACACAGCAATGGGAACCCTCCATTCCACCACAGGACCAATGGTGGAACCGTCTTTTTTCAACCCAGGACCAATTCAGAAACTGGTTGAGATGATTGAGATGATAGTGAAAATACCTACCAAAAGTCATTTTATGCATTACCCGGGCTGTATAGGGTCACACAGCATGGGGAACCCTCCATTCCACCAAAGGACCAATGGTGGAACCTTTTATCCACCACAGGACCAATCGGATAGTTTGAGTCAGCTTTTGATATAATGCTTGTTATATGTCTCTTAAAAGTCATTTTGAGTAATTAGGTCAGTGTTGGGTTACACGGATGAAGGAACCCTGCATTCCACCACAGGACCAATGGTGGAACCTTCTTTTTTCTACCCAGAACCTATTCAGAAACTGGTTGAGATGATTGAGATGATGGTGGAAATACCGACCAAAAGTCATTTTATGCATTACCCGGGGCATATAGGGTCACACAGCATGGGGAACCCTCCATTCCACCACAGGACCAATGATGGAACCTTCTTTTTTCAACCCAGGACCAATTCAGAAACTGGTTGAGATGATTGAGATGATGGTGGAAATACCTACCAAAAGTCATTCTGTGCCTTACCCGGGATGTATAGGGTCACACAGCTTGGGGAACCCTCCATTCCACCACAGGACCAATGGTGGAACCTTTTATCCACCACAGGACCAATCGAATAGTTTGAGTCAGCTTTTGTTATAATGCTTGTTATATGTCTCTTAAAAGTCATTTTGAGTAATTAGCTCAGTGTGGGGTTACACAGATGATGGAACCCTGCATTCCACCACGGGACCAATGGTGGAACCTTCTTTTTTCAACCAAGGGCCAATTCAGAAACTGGTTGAGATGATTGAGATGATGGTGGAAATACTGACCAAAAGTCATTTTGTGCCTTACCCGGGGTGTGTAGGGTCACACAGCTTGGGGACCCTCCATTCCACCACAGGACCAATGGTGGAACCTTTTATCCACCACAGGACCAATCGGATAGTTTGAGTCAGCTTTTGATATAATGCTTGTTATATGTCTCTTAAAAGTCATTTTGAGTAATTAGGTCAGTGTTGGGTTACACGGATGAAGGAACCCTGCATTCCACCACAGGACCAATCGTGGAACCTTCTTTTTTCAACCCAGGACCAATTCAGAAACTGGTTGAGATGATTGAGATGATGGTGGAAATACTGACCAAAAGTCATTTTGTTCCCTACCCGGGGCGTATAGGGTCACACAGCATGGGGAACCCTCCATTCCACCACAGGACCAATGATGGAACCTTCTTTTTTCAACCCAGGACCAATTCAGAAACTGGTTGAGATGATTGAGATGATAGTGAAAATACCTACCAAAAGTCATTTTATGCATTACCCGGGGTGTATAGGGTCACAGAGCATGGGGAACCCTCCATTCCACCACAGGACCAATGGTGGAACCTTTTATCCACCACAGGACCAATCGGATAGTTTGAGTCAGCTTTTGATATAATGCTTGTTATACGTCTCTTAAAAGTCATTTTGAGTAATTAGGTCAGTGTGGGGTTACACGGATGAAGGAACCCTGCAATCCACCACAGGACCAATGGTGGAACCTTCTTTTTTCAACCCAAGACCAATTCAGAAACTGGTTGAGATGATTGAGATGATGGTGGAAATACCGACCAAAAGTCATTCTGTGCCTTACCCGGGGCGTATAGGGTCACACAGCATGGGGAACCCGCCATTCCACCACAGGACCTATGGTGGAACTTTTTATCCACCACAGGACAAATCGAATAGTTTGAGTCAGCTTTTGTTATAATGCTTGTTATATGTCTCTTAAAAGTCATTTTGAGTAATTAGCTCAGTGTGGGGTTACACAGATGATGGAACCCTGCATTCCACCACGGGACCAATGGTGGAACCTTCTTTTTTAAACCCAGGGCCAATTCAGAAACTGGTTGAGATGATTGAGATGATGGTGGAAATACCGACCAAAAGTCATTTTGTGCCTTACCCGGGGTGTGTAGGGTCACACAGCATTGGGAACCCTCCATTCCACCACAGGACCAATGGTGGAACCTTTTATCCACCACAGGACTAATCAGATAGTTTGAGTCAGCTTTTGCTTAAATGCTTGTTATATGTCTCTTAAAAGTCATTTTGAGTAATTAGGTCAGTGTGGGGTTACACGAATGATGGAACCCTGCAATCCACCACAGGACCAATGGTGGAACCTTCTTTTTTCAACCCAGGACCAATTCAGAAACTGGTTGAGATGATTGAGATGATGGTGGAAATACCGACCAAAAGTCATTTTGTGCCTTACCCGGGTAGTATAGGGTCGCACAGCATTGGGAACCCTCCATTCCACCACAGGACCAATGGTGGAACCTTTTATCCACCACAGGACCAATGGGATAGTTTGAGTCAGCTTTTGATATAATGCTTGTTATATGTCTCTTAAAAGTCATTTTGAGTAATTAGGTCAGTGTGGGGTTATACGGATGAAGGAACCCTGCATTCCACCACAGGACCAATGGTGGAACCTTCTTTTTTCAACCCAGGACCAATTCAGAAACTTGTTGAGATTATTGAGATGATGGTGGAAATACCGACCAAAAGTCATTTTGTTCCTTACCAGGGGTGTATAGGGTCACACAGCAATGGGAACCCTCCATTCCACCACAGGACCAATGGTGGAACCTTCTTTTTTCAACCCAAGACCAATTCAGAAACTGGTTGAGATGACTGAGATGATGGTGGAAATACCGACCAAAAGTCATTCTGTGCCTTACCCGGGGCGTATAGGGTCACACAGCTTGGGGAACCCTCCATTCCACCACAGGACCAATGGTGGAACCTTTTATCCACCACAGGACCAATCGAATAGTTTTTGTCAGCTTTTGTTATAATGCTTGTTATATGTCTCTTAAAAGTCATTTTGAGTAATTAGCTCAGTGTGGGGTTACACAGATGATGGAACCCTGCATTCCACCACGGGACCAATGGTGGAACCTTCTTTTTTCAACCCAGGGCCAATTCAGAAACTGGTTGAGATGATTGAGATGATGGTGGAAATACCGACCAAAAGTCATTTTGTGCCTTACCCGGGGTGTGTAGGGTCACACAGCATTGGGAACCCTCCATTCCACCACAGGACCAATGGTGGAACCTTTTATCCACCACAGGACCAATCAGACAGTTCGAGTCAGCTTTTGCTTAAATGCTTGTTATATGTCTCTTAAAAGTCATTTTGAGTAATTAGGTCAGTGTGGGGTTACACGGATGAAGGAACCCTGCAATCCAGCAGAGGACCAATGGTGGAACCTTCTTTATTCAACCCAGGACCAATTCCGAAACTGGTTGAGATGATTGAGATGGTGGTGGAAATACCGACCAAAAGTCATTTTGTGCCTTACCCGGGTAGTATAGGGTCACACAGCTTGGGGAACCCTCCATTCCACCACAGGACCAATGGTGGAACCTTTTGTCCACCACAGGACAAATCAAATAGTTTGAGTCAGCTTTTGATATAATGCTTGTTATATGTATCTTAAAAGTCATTTTGAGTAATTAGGTCTGTGTGGGGTTACACGGATGATGTAACCCTGCAATTCACCACAGGACCAATGGTGGAACTGTCTATTTCAACCCAGGACCAATTCAGAAACTGGTTGAGATGATTGAGATGATGGTTGAAATAACGACCAAAAGTCATTTTGTGCCTTACCCGCGGTGTATAGGGTCGCACAACATTGGGAACCCTCCATTCCACCACAGGACCAATGGTGGAACCTTTTATCCACCACAGGACCAATCGGATAGTTTGAGTCAGCTTTTGATATAATGCTTGTTATATGTCTCTTAAAAGTCATTTTGAGTAATTAGGTCAGTGTTGGGTTACACGGATGAAGGAACCCTGCAATCCACCACAGGACCAATGGTGGAACCTTCTTTTTTCAACCCAGGACCAATTCAGAAACTGGTTGAGATGATTGAGATGATGGTGGAAATACCGACCAAAAGTCATTCTGTGCCTTACCAAGGGCGTATAGGGTCACATAGCATGGGTAACCCTCCATTCCACCACAGGACCAATGGTGGAACCTTCTTTTTTCAACCCAGGACCAATTCAGAAGCTGGTTGAGATGATTGAGATGATGGTGGAAATACCAACCAAAAGTCATTCTGTGCCTTAACCGGGGCGTATAGGGTCACACAGCTTGGGGAACCCTCCGTTCCACCACAGGACCAATGGTGGAACCTTTTATCCACCACAGGACCAATTGAATAGTTTGTGTCAGCTTTTGATATAATGCTTGTTATATGTCTCTTTAAAATAATTTTGAGTAATTAGGTCAGTGTGGGGTTACAAGGATGAAGGAACCCTGCAATCCACCACAGGACAGATGCTGGTACCTTCTTTTTTCAACCCAGGACTAAATCAGAAATTGGTTGAAATGATTGACATAATGGTTGAAATATCTACTCAGAGTCATTAGCTAGGCACATATAGGGTCACATGTTCTGGGGAACCATCCGTTCCATGCCAGGCGCGTAACCAGTGGTTCAACCTTTTTTATTTTACAGAAGAAATTTTATTGTTTGTTCCGACCATTGATAAAATTCATGGGTAATATCACTTATAATACATCATAATAAGTAATTCGACCAGTATGGGCTTACATTGACAAGGAACCTTTCAATCCACCACAAGACCAATGGTGGAACGTAACCCCCTGCCCCTGACTACACTTATTATTTTATAATCATAATTTCCAATAAACCTCTAATAGTCAATGCCCCAGATGACAGGGAACCTCAACTTCCACAACTGGACCAATGATGGAACCTGACCAAAGAACACCTTCGAACAGTATATTTAATTAACTTAAAAATTTTAACAACCACCTAAATTGTATAAAGTTTCAATTATGATGTTTATGTACACTGAAAGACAAAAGTTTTGCATATGTTGGGAGGGACAGATGTTCAAGGGTTATGGTCAATATGATGGGTCCATGGTGTAAGACACCCGAAAACAGGGTCACAAACAATAAATCACTGAACCGGGAAAATTTTTCGTTTTTAAAAATGACTGACCAAGGGGAGTTCTCAGAAAACACAGTTTTTGCTGTTGACCCATACCATTTGCAGGTATGCGGTTTCATGTGAGCTTACATGAATCCTTAAACATTCAAGCACACAATTCTCTTACAACTGAATCTATTGTGTCCCCAATTACAGAATATGATAGGGATGAAACTATTGGAATGGTGCAGGTGTGAAAACCCAGCTTAATGTTGTAGAGTCTAAGATGTTCATCTGTCAAGTGCATCAAAGAAAGCTGCCTGTTACAGGCGCGTAGGGTAGACAAGGAATAAACAAAGAGGTGTTAGACCCAGAAAAACAACTGGAACTCAAGACACCCTCCATTGTAATGAAGGAATGTTTCTCGATGTTGTAGGGGATGCTACAGATGAGAGGAAATCTAAACCTTCGAATGAACCCCAAGACCATTATCTTCACACTTCATGGTTTATTTTATGTAAAGCATGTGTTTGGTAGAACCTTATATTGAGCACTCAGATGAGGTTCTTGAATGCACAACATATGCATAACTCTTGTCTTTCAGTGTATAAGTTAGTAAGAGGTGAAATGCCGAGAATGTTTTCAGATATGTTCAATTATCCAGCTGATTTTTATCTTACGGAACAAGAAATACGAATAACCTTCGATTACCATTATGTAGATCAGAAATTGTTAAAATCCATGTCAGATTTAAAGGTGCGGAAATTTGGAATTCTGTTGTGAATGTCGTTGATTTAAATTGTAGTAAATTTACATTTAAAAAGAAAGTAACTAATATTTTAAGGAATTTGTGGTCTCTACCTAGAATATCTTTCGCTATTCTGTAATACAAAACTATTATTAAGATTATTGTCATTACCACTTTTGTATATATGAAAGTGCCTATTAATTTTTTTAATACATCAGTATTTTTATTAATCTTTATTTCCTATAATATATATTCATTCACTGTTCCATAAAGATTAAGAAATTATATTGTGAAATTGCTAGGGAACATACACACATTCAGTGTGTCAGTTCCTTTTTTTTATTGGTATTATAATTCTGCTATTTGTTATGTTGATTCGTTGAAGTGTAATGGTATTTTGTTTACCAATAAATTCTAATTCTAATTATAATTCTAGTCTAGATCAACTTACCAATTAAGTAGTGGGATCAAAATCAAGGATTGTTACGTGACTATATATGTATTTTTTTCCCGTTTCTATCCATTTGTTTGATTCTTTTAAAATAGTTTGGAATAGATATATATAATATTATGAAGGCTGCACAAGGTATGGAACTTCATCATACAGCAGACCAATGCTGGAATATCTTGCCCTCAAGAGGACATTGTTAAAATTTATTAACTTGAGCTAAATATCAAATTATGGAGATTACACAAATCATTTAACTTTTCCTCCACCAAAGGACCAAGAGGACATTGTTAAAATTTATTAACTTGAGCTAAATATCAAATTATGGAGATTACACAAATCATTTAACTTTTCCTCCACCAAAGGACCAAGAGGACATTGTTAAAATTTATTAACAGAGCTAAATATAAAATTATGGAGATTACACAAATCATTGATCTTTTCCTCCACCAAAGGACCAATGCTGGGACCTTCTCAAGAGGACCACTTTTAAAATTTACCACTTGGTACTAAATATGGAATGATGGAGGCTATACATTCAAGTGACCTCCTCGTCCACCACAGCACCAATGCTGGAACCTCTTCCCATAAATATTTTAAGAAGAATAATTTGATATATATATAATAGTTACTCAAATCAATTTATCTGCTACACATCATCATGTGGTCAGCAGAAGATAAATTCAAATACTAAAACGTTTCAAGAAGATTTTATGCATTAATATTATTTAGTGTCATTGAGTTTCAAACAGGATAATAATGTAATTACAAAACTTACTACAATAGGGATTACTGCATCTTTAGCAACATGGCTCTAGCTGAAGAGAAATTTATTTCTTTTACAAGTAAGGATAGATTTAGCAGTCACTTTAATTTCTGACATCAATATTCAAATTTTTCTAGATGCTCCAGTTTTCAAAAAATATACATGTGGTTTTGTCCGTTTTGAGCTTTTTAAAATACTTTAATTTCGTTCTTCCTCAAAAAACTTACATTGTAAAAGAAAATGAACTTCATTTTATAATTTACGCAAATTTTTCTCTACACTTTTACAATACCATCTATCAATTTTCGATCTCTAGTGGAGGTATGCCTGTCCTAAACAGTGCAAGAAAAGAGCGTTCTTTGTATGACTCATGAATCTTGTGACATATATGGTTCAAGGCAATATATATTCATGATTAAATTGTAAGTACACAATTTTGATTTTGTTTAATGTCGTCTGCCCATTGGATGCAGCGGAGTTCATGTAAAATTTACCAGGCATTATTTAAATGTTGTAGGGGAGACTGGGGTAAGTTGTGCCGCGGGGTAAGTTGTCCCGCCCACTGTTAAAGTGAAAATTGCGCATTGCAAATTCTACAAGGATATAAAAAATAAGTTCAGAATCTGTTGACATGTGATTCTCATCAAATTTTATGAAATATTCTCAGATTCTTTGGACTTACATACTCCTCCAAATGTGCAATTACCTTTTCTGAAATATTGCTCTTATCCTAATGTCCTCATACTTTTGTTCTCATCATATTACATAATTTATAATATATATTTGGTTCTTCACTCAATATGCACTCATTGTACCATTGTTGCTTTGATTTTCTGTACGCTACTGTTTATTTTATTTCTTTAATGGATCTCTCTGAGATGATGATATGATCTTTTAATTTTTTTTTTAGGGGGGCCATCTCGCCAGCGATAATTACTTGTCTTAGAGATGTCCTCCCTCTTTACTGTAACATAACGTTTCAGAAAGAAATAAAATATCTTGAGTCTTGAGTCTTGAGTCTTGAGTCTTGAGGTGAAATGAAGAACTGGGCAAAGAAGGCAATGCCTACCATATATACCCACTTGGTCAACATCATTTGGCACCAAGAAAAAAACTACCAAATATAATGGTATGAAAAGCTACACTCATAAATTCAATTTTGTTGCTGAAAACTTGAAGTGCCGAGGACTGACATTCTTGTTTTTCCGTCATTTGGTATTTATAATGAGATGATGTCCCTCTGGTAGGATGGAGTTAGTTTAATATTAGATGCTTATTGCAGCAAATGAAAAAAATTGAGGGTAGTCTTGTGCTGCATAATTAATAATTATATTTTTAATCGAGTATAAATAAAATTATTTGAATTTGAATTAATTTGAATTTGCAAGTTGGGTTCCACCATTGGTTCTGTAGTGAAAGAGGAGTTTGATGGTCCTTTGGGGTATTCATTATCAGGCGTTTATTGGAAATAATGAAATGTTGAGGGTAGTCCTTCTGTGGAAGATGAGGTTCCTGGTCTGTTTGGGCATTTATGGTGAGGTGCTTATTGGAAAGAATGAAATACTGGGGGTTGCCCTGTACAGGAGGTCAGGTGCCACCATTGGTCCTGTGGTGGAAGATGAGGGTTCCACAGGCTGTATTACCCTATATACACCCCAGGTAAGGCACAATATGACTTTTGGTAGGTATTTCCTACCCCGTCTGCATCATTTCAACCGATTTCTGAATTGGTTCTTGGTTGAAAAAAAGAAGGTTCCACCATTGGCCCTGTGGTGGAATGGTGGGTTCCACAGGCTGTGTGACTCTTTACGCCACAGGTAAGGCACAAAATGATTTTTGGTAGGTATTTCCACCATCATATGCATCATTTCAACCCATTTCTGAATTGGCTCTGGGTTGAAAAAAAGAAGGTTCCACCATTGGTCCTGTGGTGGAATGGAGGGTTCCACAGGCTGTGTGACCCTATACGCCCCAGGTAAGGCACAAAATGACTTTTGTTAGGTATTTCCACCATCATCTGCATCATTTCAACCCATTTCTTAATTGGTTCTGGGTTGAAAAAAAGAAGGTTCCACCATTGGTCCTGTGGTGGAATGGAGGGTTCCACAGGCTGTGTTACCCAATACGCCCCAGGTAAGGCACAAAATGACTTTTGTTAGGTATTTCCACCATCATCTGAAACATTTCAACCAATTTCTGAATTGGTTCTGGGCTGAAAAAAAGAAGGTTCCACCATTGGTCCTGTGGTGGAATGATGGGTTCCACAGGCTGTGTGACCCTGTACGCCCCAGGTAAGGCACAAAATTACTTTTGTTAGGTATTTCCACCATCATATGCATCATTTCAACCCATTTCTGAATTAGTTCTGGGTTGAAAAAAAGAAGGTTCCACCATTGGTCCTGTGGTGGAATGGAGGGTTCCACAGGCTGTGTGACCCTATACGCCCCAGGTAAGGCACAAAATGACTTTTGTTAGGTATTTCCACCATCATCTGCATCATTTCAACCCATTTCTGAATTGGTTCTGAGTTGAAAAAAAGAAGGTTCCACCATTGGTCCTGTGGTGGAATGGTGGGTTCCACCTGCTGTGTGACTCTTTACGCTACAGGTAAGGCACAAAATGACTTTTGTTAGGTATTTCCACCACCATCTGCATCATTTCAACTCATTTCTGAATTAGTTCTGGGTTGAAAAAAGAAGGTTCCACCATTGGTCCCGTGGTGGAATGGAGGGTTCCACAGGCTGTGTGACCCTATACGCCCCAGGTAAGGCACAAAATGACTTTTGTTGGGTATTTCCACCATCATATGCATCATTTCAACCCATGTCTTAATTGGTTCTGGGATGAAAAAAAGAAGGTTCCACCATTGGTCCTGTGGTGGAATGGAGGGTTCCACAGGCTGTGTGACCCTATACGCCCCAGGTAAGGCACAAAATGACTTTTGTTAGGTATTTCCACCATCATATGCATCATTTCAACCCATTTCTGAATTGGTTCCGGGAAGAAAAAAAGAAGGTTCCACCATTGGTCCTGTGGTGGAATGGAGGGTTCCACAGGCTGTGTGACCCTATACGCCCCAGGTAAGGCACAAAATGACTTTTGTTAGGTATTTCCACCACCATCTGCATCATTTCAACCCATTTCTGAATTGGTTCTGGGTTGAAAAAAAGAAGGTTCCACCATTGGTCCTGTGGTGGAATGGAGGGTTCCACAGGCTGTGTGACCCTATACGCCCCAGGTAAGGCACAAAATGACTTTTGTTAGGTATTTCCACCATCATATGCATCATTTCAACCCATTTCTGAATTAGTTCTGGGTTGAAAAAAAGAAGGTTCCACCATTGGTCCTGTGGTGGAATGAAGGGTTCCACAGGCTGTGTGACCCTATACGCCCCAGGTAAGGCACAAAATGACTTTTGTTAGGTATTTCCACCATCATCTGCATCATTTCAACCCATTTCTGAATTAGTTCTGGGTTGAAAAAAAGAAGGTTCCACCATTGGTCCTGTGGTGGAATGGAGGGTTCCACAGGCTGTGTGACTCTATACGCCACAGGTAAGGCACAAAATGACTTTTGTTGGGTATTTCCACCATCATCTGCATCATTTCAACCCATGTCTTAATTGGTTCTGGGATGAAAAAAAGAAGGTTCCACCATTGGTCCTGTGGTGGAATGGAGGTTTCCACAGGCTGTGTGACCCTATACGCCCCAGGTAAGGCACAAAATGACTTTTGTTAGGTATTTCCACCATCATATGCATCATTTCAACCCATTTCTGAATTAGTTCTGGGTTGAAAAAAAGAAGGTTCCACCATTGGTCCTGTGGTGGAATGAAGGGCTCCACAGGCTGTGTGACCCTATACGCCCCAGGTAAGGCACAAAATGACTTTTGTTAGGTATTTCCACCATCATCTGCATCATTTCAACCCATTTCTGAATTAGTTCTGGGTTGAAAAAAAGAAGGTTCCACCATTGGTCCTGTGGTGGAATGGTGGGTTCCACAGGCTGTGTGACTCTTTACGCCACAGGTAAGGCACAAAATGACTTTTGTTAGGTATTTCCACCACCATCTGCATCATTTCAACCCATTTCTGAATTAGTTCTGGGTTGAAAAAAAGAAGGTTCCACCATTGGTCCTGTGGTGGAATGAAGGGTTCCACAGGCTGTGTGACCCTATACGCCCCAGGTAAGGCACAAAATGACTTTTGTTAGGTATTTCCACCATCATCTGCATCATTTCAACCCATTTCTTAATTAGTTCTGGGTTGAAAAAAAGAAGGTTCCACCATTGGTCCTGTGGTGGAATGGTGGGTTCCACAGGCTGTGTGACTCTTTACGCCACAGGTAAGGCACAAAATGACTTTTGTTAGGTATTTCCACCATCATATGCATCATTTCAACCCATTTCTGAATTGGTTCTGGGTTGAAAAAAAGAAGGTTCCACCATTGGTCCTGTGGTGGAATGAAGGGTTCCACAGGCTGTGTGACCCTATACGCCCCAGGTAAGGCACAAAATGACTTTTGTTAGGTATTTCCACCATCATATGCATCATTTCAACCCATTTCTGAATTAGTCCTGGGTTGAAAAAAAGAAGGTTCCACCATTGGTCCTGTGGTGGAATGGTGGGTTCCACAGGCTGTGTGACTCTTTACGCCCCAGGTAAGGCACAAAATGACTTTTGTTAGGTATTTCCACCACCATCTGCATCATTTCAACCCATTTCTGAATTAGTTCTGGGTTGAAAAAAAGAAGGTTCCACCATTGGTCCTGTGGTGGAATGGAGGGTTCCACAGGCTGTGTGACCCTATACGCCCCAGGTAAGGCACAAAATGACTTTTGTTAGGTATTTCCACCACCATCTGCATCATTTCAACCCATTTCTGAATTGGTTCTGGGATGAAAAAAAGAAGGTTCCACCATTGGTCCTGTGGTGGAATGGAGGGTTCCACAGGCTGTGTGACCCTATACGCCCCAGGTAAGGCACAAAATGACTTTTGTTAGGTATTTCCACCATCATATGCATCATTTCAACCCATTTCTGAATTAGTTCTGGGTTGAAAAAAAGAAGGTTCCACCATTGGTCCTGTGGTGGAATGGAGGGTTCCACAGGCTGTGTGACCCTATACGCCCCAGGTAAGGCACAAAATGACTTTTGTTAGGTATTTCCACCATCATCTGCATCATTTCAACCCATTTCTGAATTGGTTCTGGGTTGAAAAAAAGAAGGTTCCACCATTGGTCCTGTGGTGGAATGGTGGGTTCCACAGGCTGTGTGACTCTTTACGCCACAGGTAAGGCACAAAATGACTTTTGTTAGGTATTTCCACCACCATCTGCATCATTTCAACCCATTTCTGAATTAGTTCTGGGTTGAAAAAAAGAAGGTTCCACCATTGGTCCTGTGGTGGAATGGAGGGTTCCACAGGCGGTGTGACCCTATACGCCCCAGGTAAGGCACAAAATGACTTTTGTTAGGTATTTCCACCATCATATGCATCATTTCAACCCATTTCTGAATTAGTTCTGGGTTGAAAAAAGAAGGTTCCACCATTGGTCCTGTGGTGGAATGAAGGGTTCCACAGGCTGTGTGACCCTATACGCCCCAGGTAAGGCACAAAATGACTTTTGTTAGATATTTCCACCATCATCTGCATCATTTCAACCCATTTCTTAATTAGTTCTTGGTTGAAAAAAAGAAGGTTCCACCATTGGTCCTGTGGTGGAATGGTGGGTTCCACAGGCTGTGTGACTCTTTACGCCACAGGTAAGGCACAAAATGACTTTTGTTAGGTATTTCCACCACCATCTGCATCATTTCAACCCATTTCTGAATTAGTTCTGGGTTGAAAAAAAGAAGGTTCCACCATTGGTCCTGTGGTGGAATGGAATTCCACAGGCTGTGTGACCCTATACGCCCCAGGTAAGGCACAAAATGACTTTTGTTAGGTATTTCCACCATCATATGCATCATTTCAACCCATTTCTGAATTGGTTCTGGGATGAAAAAAATAAGGTTCCACCATTGGTCCTGTGGTGGAATGGTGGGTTCCACAGGCTGTGTGACCCTATACGCCCCAGGTAAGGCACAAAATGACTTTTGTTAGGTATTTCCACCACCATCTGCATCATTTCAACCCATTTCTGAATTGGTTCTGGGTTGAAAAAAAGAAGGTTCCACCATTGGTCCTGTGGTGGAATGGAGGGTTCCTCAGGCTGTGTGACCCTATACGCCCCAGGTAAGGCACAAAATGACTTTTGTTAGGTATTTCCACCATCATATGCATCATTTCAACCCATTTCTGAATTGGTTCTGGGTTGAAAAAAAGAAGGTTCCACCATTGGTCCTGTGGTGGAATGGAGGGTTTCACAGGCTGTGTGACCCTATACGCCCCAGGTAAGGCACAAAATGACTTTTGTTAGGTATTTCCACCACCATCTGCATCATTTCAACCCATTTCTGAATTGGTTCTGGGTTGAAAAAAAGAAGGTTCCACCATTGGTCCTGTGGTGGAATGGTGGGTTCCACAGGCTGTGTGACTCTTTACGCCACAGGTAAGGCACAAAATGACTTTTGTTAGGTATTTCCACCACCATCTGCATCATTTCAACCCATTTCTGAATTAGTTCTGGGTTGAAAAAAAGAAGGTTCCACCATTGGTCCTGTGGTGGAATGGAGGGTTCCACAGGCTGTGTGACCCTATACGCCCCAGGTAAGGCACAAAATGACTTTTGTTAGGTATTTCCACCATCATATGCATCATTTAAACCCATTTCTGAATTGGTTCTGGGTTGAGAAAAATTAGGTTCCACCATTGGTCCTGTGGTGGAATGGTGGGTTCCACAGGCTGTGTGACCCTATACGCCCCAGGTAAGGCACAAAATGACTTTTGTTAGGTATTTCCACCACCATCTGCATCATTTCAACCCATTTCTGAATTGGTTCTGGGTTGAAAAAAAGAAGGTTCCACCATTGGTCCTGTGGTGGAATGGAGGGTTCCACAGGCTGTGTGACCCTATACGCCCCAGGTAAGGCACAAAATGACTTTTGTTAGGTATTTCCACCATCATATGCATCATTTAAACCCATTTCTGAATTGGTTCTGGGTTGAAAAAAATAAGGTTCCACCATTGGTCCTGTGGTGGAATGGTGGGTTCCACAGGCTGTGTGACCCTATACGCCCCAGGTAAGGCACAAAATGACTTTTGTTAGGTATTTCCACCACCATCTGCATCATTTCAACCCATTTCTGAATTGGTTCTGGGTTGAAAAAAAGAAGGTTCCACCATTGGTCCTGTGGTGGAATGGAGGGTTCCACAGGCTGTGTGACCCTATACGCCCCAGGTAAGGCACAAAATGACTTTTGTTAGGTATTTTCACCATCATCTGCATCATTTCAACCCATTTCTGAATTGGTTCTGGGTCGAAAAATTAGGTTCCACCATTGGTCCTGTGGTGGATAGGTCGCGGCGCCGACCTCTATCGTTGCATCACTAGGTGAAATTTAGAATTTCTAAAAGTCAGTTTGTTTTGATAACTATCCAAAACATAGCTTACACAATACACAGTTGCTGCTGTCTCTGTGTTAGATTATCCTTTTATAGTAGATGAAGAGCAAATCTTGTACAACTTGTGTGCATCAGTGTTATGGCCTTTGATGATTATTGTTCCTCAGAGGGACCTGATTTTGATTCTGGCTAAAAAAAATCCCTGCCATCATGTAAACTGGTCATACAATTTGATTGCAGTCAGGAAGATCTGCAGCTGACGGAATGCTTCTCGTCAGAAATTAGAGGAAGTGGCATACTCGTCTTGCATTAATTAGATTTATCTAGTGACTTTTTCCTTGAACCCTTTTTTTCTCTTTTTTTTGTTGAAGAGTCGAGCACAAGATTAGCATCATGATGAGTAGTAAAACTTGACTTGATCGAGTTCTGACCCAACAGATTGTTTGGAAGGAATTTTGGTGAATAATTAATGACTGGGGCCCTGCCATTCCTAGGGTCAATTGGTGCTCCCTGAGGCAGCCCTCTTCGGTAGGTTTTAGGCTCTATTAAAGGCATGCTTGACCTTCCTATTATAAGCTTGCTAGCTATAGGCATGCTAGTTGGCTTCATGATTGCAAATTAGGTTCATTCTTTAATAAATTACCTGTCTAAAATTACGCAATCGGTACAATTTTACCACCTATACACGATTTGTATGCAAAGGTCCCATGCAATCTCAACTTGCAACTTGATTTTCTGGTGACAAGCCGATGGTTACAATGGTTAACACAAAGCAGGCGAAAACATGATAGTGTCTCACCACTATTTTATGCATACACCCTTTCTGGAGTCATGAAGCAGTCTCTTGTGGGAGTGCAGTGCCTCATCCAGTGCAAAACATATAAACATAGGCTACGCAGCAGCAAACCTTCAGTGAATAACACAATTACACTATAAAATTGCATTTGTTAGTCTTTCGTCCAGGAAGACTGAGTTACTAACTGATGGATGTTTTTGCAAAAAATTCAGCTGTGTTGATCTTTGGAAGTCTCTCATCTACTGTACAATGAGTAGTGTCATAACCACGACTTGCTTCTGCTCTCAATGTTTATATTTTTGTTTCTTTTCATTTTGCAGGTGAGTAGATTTGGCAGAGGTGTTGGAATAACATTATGTGTAGGGCTGGTAGAAACGTACTAAACTGTAGGTAGCATTCATTTTTACAACAAAAGGTTTGTTGAATCTTGTCAATGGGGAAAGAATCGAATGCAAAATATTTGTGATTGGACAATGGTGCCAGACGTGGTTAATCATTACAAATTCAAAATTTGTTGTTTTTAAAACTAGAAACTGACATAAGATTAAACGTCCAAGGTGTTTACAGCTTTCTAAGTAGGAAGTAGCCACTTTAAACCTGGATTCATTTTGCAGGTACAAAGAGTGAGTGATTTGCTTTGTCTTGAACCTCATTCAGCTGTTAAACAATTTCAAGCAGCTACACTATAGCTTGAAGCACAAAGGCTTGACGTAACAAGTTCACAAGGTGTTAACTTGTCAATCTGTCACCCTAGTGTGAGATGGATAGTTTGCCAAAACGATTTTGGAAAGGCAGTTGTTTCAAGGATGGTGGAAATAGTTTCTGGCAGCCCAATACAGTTAAAATAGGTCCACAAATAACTGGTTACATGTATACACAGTGATGTACATAAAGATTTGAATATTTTCTAACATTACTCACTGAAATACATAACACATTAAAAGAGAAAGGTCTCATAAATTAAATATTATATACTTGCACAAAAGCCTCATAGGAGGCTCTGAAAGCTTGATGGTCGGGCTGCTTTAGTCCAGGGATAGAGAAATAATCAGAAAGATGTCCATAAGATTTAAATTATCTCAATCGAATGTTGGATAGAACATCTTTTAGTTCATCCTAAACATCATGGGATATGTCTTGAAGTTGAACAATTGAGCAGACTGCTTTTCAAGGACAGGGTAGATTGTTCCAGGTTCATGATGATGTTAGTCCAATTTGAATGGTTCCAATTGAACAACCTAAGAATCGTTTAGGATGTTTGCTGCAATTAATTGTACAATATTTAACTCTTAACCTCAGAATGTCTTCCTGATGCTGAGTTTGTGCGCATTTCATAGAAGGGCTAGAAACCAGTTGTACTGCTAGGACATAATACCTTTAGGATTCATGCCACTGATTGGATTGGGAATTGAAGCTGAAACAAACAAGAGATGGTCTCTTCTGATAGAGTCTGCTGACAGATTGCAAGCCAACTTCCAGAGATGCTCTCTGAGCTATGCTTTGCTGGGTTTACAACCAATGTCGAATTGTTACTTGTAGAGAAAAGAAAAAAAGTCCCTCATGGAGCTGATGGTACCCACATGGTCATGTTGATTGATTAGAATTGTGCACAGGTTGACTGACCACTGGGTGATAGAAAAGTCACAAATTCCTTTTTTTTTCTCACACTTGGTACATTATTTTGCAAGTATAAACATTTCAAATATAATTTTTAACTAAAAGGTCGTGTTCGACTGTTTCATTGGGGGAAATAGTGCTATAAAATTGTTTGTTACATTTTATGTTTGATTCTTAGTTACAACTTTGCAAGCCTGCTATCCAAGTACAATGTGCAAGTTACTGCAGTTGCGATACTTGTGACATTTTGTTGAATCTTCTCTTTTATGATTAATCACAATGAATATTTATCAGTGAAAGAAGCTTGTTTAGACACACGATATCTCCCTCTATATGTATTTGTCTTAAAGCTACCTTGCATCATAAACATTTTTTCTGATATTGATATGTCCTATATTATTCTGTGACCTTGCTCATATTTTGGCATTGTCCACCTTATGCATGCAAGAAATACATTTATGGTTACAGCTCCTGATTGTGTTATTACATTAGCATAAGATATGTCTACTCAGGGACATATAAAGCAATATATATGCACCAGGAAACGGAGAAGCATTATTCAAGTTAAGGATTTAAGCATGAATGTCAGCAATGATTATGTTATTTGTATATGGCAACTGTTCCATTACTTTGTAACTTTATAGGCTATTTTATACTTACATGTGATGGAATAAACAAAAAAATGATATGTTTGAACATGACATGTTCATATTATGATATTATTAGATATCTATATGAGAATCCACCATGTGGCAAGTGAAAAGCTTATGTCCAGGTTCTTTAATTCATTATAATTATCTCATGATTGTTCAGCCAAAAAAATCACAGTTGCAGTTATTGGAAGTTTTTCTCATTGCATCTTCAACTTTACAAATGAATCTAATGCGGAATCTGGAGGGCATTCTTATTGCTAAGACACAAAGATACTCTGTGATACTGCACAGACTCAAGAAATTTTGAATCCACTGAATAGCCGACAAGCAATTTCTTAGACACTTGAGATCTCCTGTGCAGAAGACAAGGTTTCATATTTACTATGGCATATTCTCAACATGTTATGCGAGCAGGGTTTTCTGTCCACTGCTATTGGCTGGTCAATAAGGGGCAATGCTTTATTTTGCTGACCACGCAAAAGTGGGGCTTATGGCAGATTTCACAAAATTCTGCAAAATGACTTACCACAACTTGCTCCACGAGTTACATTAGTACAATGGCGACGATGCTGATCTTGCAGTTACATTAGCAGTTACATTAGCAATGAAAAAAAACAGCTACCACTCCAAGTTGTTTATTTTGTTGGTGATCTATATAGGTAAATAATACACATTTTTCAATAAAATTTCAGAATTTCATATTTTAGATTTGCCTAGATAGCAAGAACACTGAGAAATTACAATGTAAAAGTTGCTAATGTAACATCAGAGTCCAGTGAGACGGAATGGAGTTACATTAGCAGTCTCTCTTATTTTCCTTTCTCAAAATAGTTTATAGTTATGAAGGTAATTACAAATAGTGTTAAACAAGTATTTTAAGTGTATTTTATCAATCACATATCATTATGTTTTGCTAAAGTGTTTACTGTGGATTCTACAGAGCGCCGAAGTTGGCATGTCAGATGACCAGTAAGTTTTGCCAACCATTATTGTCCTTATGAGAGATTAAAAAAGTATTTTTTTAAGAGCAAAAAGCAGCATATTGGTGGATTCATTTATTGATATTTATTCTTTAGCTCACTAATTTACTTGATGATCGGTTCACGTGCTTCAGGAAGCAACAGATAGATAATAAAAAAGGAGGGACAGTTTAAGATAATCTGTGAGCAAATTTTCGTGAAATCTGCCCTATGGTGCAGTGCCTAACAGTGATGCATTGTATTTCCAATGCATACATAAGGTAGCAATTTGCAAATTGGATGATACAATGCTTTCCTCAGAGGCAATGACTGACACTATGACATTTCTTAGTAGATCTATCAAAAATGGAAATGGCTTGCAGAAAGAGAGAAAGCTGGTTGCTACAAGTAAATTCAAAATCATTTCTAAATATCCGCCCCTCAAGCAAAAGCTGAAGTCAAAATTTTAAACAACCATTGTAACTTAGAATTTTTTAATGGTTTACAGCAGCTTGAAATGAATGATTCTACTATGCATTTTCCTCATGTGCCCATAATAGCATAATATTAACATTTTTAATCCCATGGGGAGATTGAGGAGGTCAGTTCTACCACTGACTACATTGTAGAAGATTGTAATGCCCAGTGATTCTGAAAGCCAGCAATTTTAAGCTGTTCTGTCCATTGCTACTGTAGGTCTGTGGTGGAAATTTTACAGTTAACAATTTCCGAGTGGCACTGACATCTAAAAGGGAGACTGATAGTGACCACTCCCCATCAAATATTTGGAGTTGACTGGTGTGTCTTCCAGTGGCGTCCCTATGGGGGGGTACAGGGGGGCACGGGTCCCCCATATTGGACCTGTGCCCCCCTAGGTGCCCCCCATATGAACTTTACAACTCTGGCTGAAATATACAACTAGTATAGTGGGTGCCCCCCAGAAAATCACGTTCCCCCCCAGGTACCGCCCCCACCCCCACTCGAGACCCCTCAGTTATGCCATTGGTGTCTTCCTGTCCTGATATAGTTCCTGATAGCTTTTTTGTTAAATTTTCAAACATTTCCAGCTTGGAGTTAGGAAAACGTTCTTTGTGTCATCTTCTTCTTCTGTCTCAACATCTTTCTGAGTCCATTTCCCCATGAAATAAGTATTTTTTCATATTCTCATTACTATGTTTCAAGGTTGTTTCTCACACTAGAACAGGGTGATAATTGGCTTACAATATGAATGAGGTTCATTCCAGTGTTGAATTTCGATGGCAAAGTGTTTCAGTGTAAAGACGGAGTACATTTAGGTCGAGACTTTTTTGAGGTCACAAAGGTGACAGAAATAGGTCCGGTTCTCACAAAAATAGGACCCTTGCCCCTGGGTGGCCTGTAGATGATGGCTATGGTATGAGAGCTGGAAACAGGTCTGAGACGATATCCTGTTGATATCCTCGAATAGAAGGCAGGATTTGTGTAGGTGAAGGATTTGAGTCCGTAGGCGTATTTTGCGGGGGGTTAGGGGGCTGCACCCCCCCTGGCATCAGGGCAAATGGCATATATCAGGGCAAATCCTGATCAATCAGGGCAGATCCACTGCCCTGGTCACATTCGCGCCATGTTAAAATTTCAGGGCAAAATAGTCACAGCCCCCCCGTGAGACAGCCATCCCGTACGCCTATGTTTGAGTCTCTGCAAATCTGATCACGGCATCCTGAAAACAATTGTGCTGAGCCTCAGATCCCCTTGTGTCCACAGAAGGTCTTCTCTTGCAAGGTAGTTTCACTGCTGCGGTGAATGCTGCGCCCACAGAGGGACAACACCTACTGTTGTGCTGTTGTCATTCTCATCCTGTTGATCGTGGAATTGCACAAAGGTTCTCTCGAAATTTTCAACCAAATTAAAACACACTGTAGAAAACTAAGAAAAACAGAATTCATTCCAGCTCAAGTTTTACCATGGATATCAAAATATCATTGAACTAAATTGTCACTTTTAAAAATTGTCACTAACCACATAGGCCTATCTGATATATATCTGAGGATGTACTTTCATACAAATAACTGCAAAAATAACTGCCAGTCGAATTCTTCAACACCTGACCATGAGAGAAGTCGATTATTGACACAAATTTTGCTACTTGGTAGCTGGCTACTGTCAGCTGGTGGGCGGAATTAATTTAATTTCAAATTAGAGAAGATGAGGTATTTCCAATTACAATCATTTCATTGATCGACATCCTGTAGTCATGACGTGATTCTTGATCCAAGCCTTACAAAAATACTACTCAGCTGTAAGCAGCATTTTTACTATGGATTTCTTACAACATATTATAGTCAACTTGCAGTGAAATTTAAAGGCAAACACTCATCAAATCCCGACTTTCAATAAATACACCTTTCATCAGTGGAATTGAGTCTTATAAGCACACAAAGGTAGTTAAAAAATATTTTTGACAAGTCTACACTTTGTAAAGGACCTGTGAAGTTCTGATTTGGGACCTCCTTCGTGGGCCACAAGACAGCTGGCTCATTTGATATGCATGACGTAGAGCTGGGTGGCCCCCCTCCCTCCCCTTAGCCCAGTGCCCACTGACCATGCAATGGTTATGCACTGGAAGGTGCTGCCACCACTTGGAATTCCACTCATTGGTGTGGATGTTCAACCTATTATTTATTAATTTCTACAGCTTCCAGTCGCTCATCAACATCAGTCTCACCCACTCTCCTCTCAGGCTTATACATATAAGACTGCAAGCCCATTTGAGGCTCACTGCGTGACTCTGAGCCCATCAGCATTCCACGTTGCCATTTGTTTACCTATTACCCTGAATGACGTGGTCTGCTCATTAATAGCTGGCAGGGGTCGCTTCTAATTGTGCCAGCTCTCAGGCCAAAATCGGGAATTAAAATGAGCTTTTTCAGTATTTCATTTTGATCAAATAGGTGAGCAATTTTCTAGATGCATATAAAAAGTAGGTCTGATTCATACATCGAATAAAAAAAGCGCACTATTGTGGCCCTTCAAACCGATGAGTGCAATTTGCTGGTGCTATATATATGCATGATGGTGCCTTACAGAATCTTGATGTTTGTATATAGGCTCAGGCCAAAAGTTTTTAGCTAAGATAGTTTGTAGAATAGTGAGAATGTTTACTCTATGTACTATAATTATCCTGAATGCTTATTAGTTTATTTTATTTTTTTTCAATACTTGTCGTACAGAAGCTTCTGTTTATATCCTTGTATATCTTTGTATATCTTGTGATTGATTGAATATGACGTTAAATAAAATTTTACCTACCTACCTACATACAAAGTAAAAGTCAGCTTGTTGGTGTGAGGGACATCAAAACTAACAGGAGACGTGAGATGCTGTAGATCACAAAAGTATTGAGGACAAGGCCAGGAGCGATATGGCAGTCTTTGGAGAATATCAATAACAAGAACATCAATCTTATAAACAAAAGAAAAGTAAACTTGAAAACCAGGCTTGAAGGACAATGGTCATCTGGTATGAGCTGAATAACCAATAATTTCTCAAAGTGATCTTTCATATTTTGCAATGACAAAGGAACACTATGAGCTGTTATGGATACATCTCCTCTTTATATTATAATCAGAATCTCGTTTAGTGCAGCCAAATGTTCCTAAAAGGTCCTTTTGAGACATTCAATTATTATGTCATGAACTATCATATATCATTGCTTTTCCTCCGTGGCCTAATGGTTATAGCAGTTGATTTTGAATCCACTGGCCTGAGAGGACGTGGGTTCGACTCCCCGTCCTGGAACTAAATTGGAGTGAGTTGGAGACAGTTGTGGCCGGGGGAGATGGCCACTGTGTAGGCAGAGGTCCATCCTCCTGTCTGGTGTATGTGTGCAACAAAAATGTCCCAGCCAGACTCCACCTGGATGACAAGCAGTGGACCGACATGCAGTCGAGCATCAGAGAAAAAGATGGAATGAGGACATCCGGACATCTATGTGGACAGTCATCACTGCTTCGATTGTATATAAACATTGTAAAGTGCACCTGAATGCCTGAGTGATGGCAAATGGTAGCACTCTAAATATGAACTAGAGTTTCGATCGGGACCGATGCGAATTGAGAGTTCTCGCCATGTGTGTGGGTTGCTATGTGGACGTGGTTAGTGGAAGGAGGGGTGGAAGCAATGTGAGCAATCAGCAATACTTTTTGGGCAGACCCACCCAACCAAATTTTTTGTCTCCTACGTCTCCTACCGTTTAATTCATAGTGGGTTGGAAGATTTTTTTTCCCCCAAACTCTCAAACAGAAGTAACCCATGACATGATTGTGTATTGTGCGAAATCCAGGAAGGCCAAATATCTAGGGTGGCCAATTGCCCTGGCAGCCATCGCAATTGGCGGCCAATTACCTAGACGACCACTGCCGAAAATGACCAATATGTTATTTTCAGAGCATTATGCTTATTTAGTTTTAATTTTTGTTTTGTTTGTTATTAAATTATACACTTCGTTGATTATTCAAATCATTTTGGTATACTGAATAGCTATGTTGTTGAATGTTGATCTTGTAACAACCTTAAATAATAACACTAGATGTTATTCAATGCAACAAATGCCAACAAGGCACAATTGGCAAATCCCTGATCGTATTAATTGCTTACATAATGACATTATTTGTGGCTTATTAGCAAGTTGTTACCTGTCTTTTCGAGACCTTTTAATGATGCATAATTTATCTTTTTTGACATCAGTCCTTCGTATCTGCCCTCGACTCTTTATGTCGACCCTCCCGTACCTATGGAATATCTCACTAAATTCTGCATCACACGGCAAATTCCTTGTATCACATGGCAAATGCTTTATAACCCAGGGCAGATATGGACTTTAAGGGTATAATGTAAATTATGTATTGTATTGACTGTTATTTTTATTTCTATGAATGCCGTACAGAAGCTGTGCTTAGGCAATGTGCTGACCGACTTAAAACGACCATAAATAACACCATACCATTGCCTTTCCATATATAAATATCTACACACAATAGAATTCTGATTACTTCACAGTCAGGTCATGAGATGTGCAACAACACGGCTGAATTTCAGTGATTTATTGGTTCAAGAAGAAGTCACACAGAATCACAGATGCCTTATCCAATAGGCCACAACCTCACTTGAGGACAGTACTCAACATTAAAACACACGGACTAATTTCTAAGCTAGTTAATGAAATTGCAACAAGTCTAGTAAAGTCAACAGAAATTCATATTATTTCGATTTGGTGTGAATTTTAATACAGATCAAAGTCAAAGGATATTTGTTAAATATATTTCCATGACAACAGCTTAGTGGAATTTGTGATATTTTATACATTTTTGTAACGCTGACATTTTGATCTTATACACTATCAAGCTTCAAGCTTAAATTACATGTTTGTTAATTTCTAACATTTCTATCTTAAAATTACCATACAATGCATTGCACAATTAACAATGAATATCGTTGAATTAATTGTTTTTAACAGCAGCTGTTCGACATGCAGTGATATAGCCAGTGGCGGGGGGGAGGGGCAGGTGACCCCCCTGCGGCCATTCACACCCTCCTCTGAGGATTGACCATATTTGAAAATAATAATGAACTGCTTCTGTTATTATAATATTTTATACTGTACCTTTTAGCATTAAATCTTAATTTCCTTAATCCTTAATATTTTCAATTGCGCCTCCCCCCCATACCCCACTCAACGTTCGCTTATTTTCCTTTCTACCCACACTACCACAAACGCCCCCCCCCCCCTCCTCCGGACAAAATCTGGTTTTGCCACTGCTAATTGCGAGATCAAAATGGTAATTTGCAATCAACTAGGCCTATTGCATTATCAATCATAATCATTACACTATTACAATATATTATAATATATTATCAAATTTATTATAACATTGATGCCATATTCCTGCTCAGTATTGTAGGACATCAGACATTGACCACCACTCCAGATGCTGAAAGACATAAAGAAGAGTAAAATTAAATTATGTCAACTAGTACCAGATCCTGAGGGGGGTTTATCGGGTTCAAATCCCCCCCCCCTGGTGGGCCTGTAGATTTTAAAGTTAAAAAAATTAAATCGGATATTTTTAGTATATTTCCATTTGTAAACAGTCTGACATTTTCTGGATACATCCCTGAGTAAACACTGACACTGTCAACAAACAGCACCTGTATACATTTCTTAGGGGCTATAGCCTATCTGTTGCAAAGAAGAGTTGATATGTTAGCCCAATGCAGGACCTTCTACAAGGCAGTGTAACCTATCAGTAGGACTAAGTCAGGGCCTATTAGTACTGTGTTCCAATGCTCATGGCCTTGACTCAGACTGTAGCCTATGATTATGACAGAAAATGAAATGTGAGATAGCTTTTAATTTATAATAACTAGCAGGGGTTGCAATTTATCAGATCATAGCATCATAGCAGCTGTCAGTGAGTAGATGCATTGAGCCAGCCATGCACAATGCAAGCAGTTTGTTTACTTTTTGTCAATACACAAAAGTTGTCAAAACAGGGATACTTCTGGCAGGATTCTGCTGTCAAAACTCGGTTTGGCTATCTATCCTGCAGCCAGCATCATGTTTGTAGAGTAGAATTACATATTTAGTCAAAGAAACAAACTTACCAGTGCTAGAGCCATGCTGAGGGCAGACAGCTTGCTGTCTGCAGTTTGAATGGCCAGAGGGAGTTAGTACCAAAAACGGCCACTTGGCGCATGGTTGATCATTATTGAAATGTTGGAGAAAGTTTTTTTGGACAGGAGAAATTACCTGTGAACAGGCTGTCCTTACACATGCTACATCTACAATAACCACGTAGAAATGCAGCCGTTGGATAGGCAAGACCCTTACTGCCTAAATGAACAGTGGTTGAATGTACAAACAGGTATGTGTTGCAAGCTGGCTTGACTAATCTAACTGGTGTTGAAGATGCTTGCGAAAATTAAAGAGTTCATCGCCAGAGGCGAGAACTCTAATAATAATTTCTATTGACAGCACATGGAGCAGCACATGAGTCGTTGCAAAAGACTGAAAGTTTCAAAATAAGCAAAATATCTTACACAGTTTATCTTGTTTCCCTGACTAGCATGGCCTTTCCTAGAAATATGATTTACACTCGCAGAAACTAATTATTCTTGAACTAACCTCAACTTAGTTTTTCTTAAAATCTGCAACTTTATATTGCATCAACTGTGACTTCACGTCTTTAGGTCATCAGGCCATATCCACTCCATGAAAATCAGTCTCAAGAAACTCACAATGTATCCTTCAGACCCATCACATCAAACAGCTTCCTTGACAAATTGAAGCACTCAAGGGATATTAAGTATTACAAGGACATGAACAGTGAATATAAAAATGTCTACAGTTACTGTATACAATTTATTCTCAAGAACGTATGCATGTGGTCCATAAAAAACATAAATGTGTCAAGCAGACGTGCACTGATTAATTCTGACATCTTTATTCCTTTGGCTATGAGGCAGGATGGTTTGGGGTTCAGCAACTTTAGGAAGTGTTAAAAATAGCTTGAATGTCTACTTGGATGGTTTTGTTGAAGGGCAGGAAAGGTGAAAGGGCTGTTTGCCTGACTTGTTTGCCTGATTATGATGGTAATATGTAGCTTGGAAGTAAATGATTTATTATAATGTCAAAAGGAAAAGAGCTCTATCCCATAGTATTTGAAAATACACCTTCGGTATAGAAAGAAACAAATGGTATAATATATGCTTAAAATTTTGAATATGATATGTTAGTTATTTAGCCATCTAGAAGATGCTTTTAAACTGTCGCGAGAGACGTGATATTTTATGTAGATACTATACAGATTTTTTAACTTAGAAATTGCGCAGTACCAGGTTTTAGTCAGAATGAAGTTTTTACAGTGATTCTTTTAATTTATATTGTATAATCGTTTTTATTTCAAGTCTTTGATATTCTTTTTATTTGATTAATTAACCATGTATACCATTTTTGTACCCACTGTATAGTGATTTAGTGTTTGAAATAAATGATTTATATACATATCCAAGCATCACTGTATAAAAAGACTATGTCATATTAACTTCCTTTTAAATGGCAAAACAACAAAACTTACAGACTACACAGCTAGATGGACGGACAGAGAGATTGACTGGTAGACAGATGGATAATAAGGTAATAAGACCCCCTGTTATAAGATCGCCTTGTCTAATGAGACCGCCTTCCTCCCGCAATAGGTAGTTTTTTTATTTCATTTTGCAACCTGACGAGAGACCGCACCCCCACTTCATGACCGCAGAAGGGGCAGTCTTATAACACAGGGACCAATGCAGTTCTATGGCTAAGACAGAAAGCAGTCTAATGCACATATCACCAGCAGTGCTAGACCTACTAATTATGTGCAGTCTAGGTGGCCCTTTGATAATTCAAACTTTAAGGTATCTTAAAGGGGTGAGCCAGCTCGATCATTAGTATACATTGTATATATGATTTTATAATTTATTTCTAAATGTGATTTATTGAACAAATGAATGATTGAAATTGAGATTTAATTGAAATTGATATAGATGGATAAATAGATTGGTCGATTCATTGATTGATTAACCTTAGATTGATATATTGATTAACTGATCGATTGATAGGCAGATAATCTGATTTTATTAGCAACAATTTAATTAGCCCAACTTTGATGATGGAGATACCAACTTTTTCTTATGTTACAATGTGTCCATACCTTTTGCAAATATGCCATTCGTCAAGGGACATTTTATCGACAACGTTATGGAATACTTGGTGTCTTGCTGATCCGCTTGATTCTATGTACACTGAGTGCATACATAAACATTCTTCTTTAGCATCATGAACCAATTTTTGTGAAGGACTATCCACGGGATAACACAGCTTTCCAAAACTAGGTGACCTTGACTATCAATATTCTTAATGATATCTGGGCATGCTTAGAATTTTTATGGCTATTTTCCTAAATTGATAAGCTTGTTGGTTTACTTTGCCTGCCCTGCATAGTAATATGAACACCCTGTCCATCATACACACCCTATAAACAAAGGTGTACTAACATTGCCTTGTGTAAACAGGAAGCTTATGACATATTGAATTAATGTGCTGATGATGGAAGTGTTCTAGTGGTAGTAATAGTAGAAATAATTATGTAGTAGCAGTAGTGATAGTAGTGGTAGTACAGTTGAGGAAAGTTGACACTAACACATGAAAATGATGGAATGCGCGACACAAGTGCATTATACAAGTTCTTGACACAAGAGTATATATGATGCATGAGAATTAGGGTGGTCCAAAAAACTTTTTTTGTCAATATCAATTCGCATACCCTCCTATTTTGTGAGAAATGGTGCAAAAACAATGCAGCTTAAATTTTATGAAAATCCAACAAGAGGAAGGGGTCCCCCAAAGGCCTTTAAGTTGCAATGTTTTTTTAATTTTCGACCATTTTCGCCAATCCGCGGTTCTCTATAACTTCATCAGTATTAGTCATACAACATTCTAATTGCCATGGTTGGAAAGCTCTCAAAAAGACCTTCAATTTGCATACCAACATCAATGGTCTAGGACGATATCTTGATTCCCATTAGCCCTTCAGCCTGCACTCTTTAGAATTAAAATGACGCAGATTGTCTGATCCTGTTAAAAAATGGCTTTGGAATTTTTTTTTTCAATGATAATTACAGTTATTTGCATTCTCATAGTTCCAGAATGACCAAATACAAAAAATGTTTTGATTTTTTCCATGGGAGTGCCTGGCATGTGAGTGATGAAGTTTTAATGTTAACGTCAGTTGAAAACTCGTAAAAAATGTGAGATGGGGCCTGTTGCATTTCATATAATATCTTCCTCAGAATTTATTGCAGGGCAACATGAGTGGTACCAAATGAAAGGAAATAGTCTTAGCATTCTTCTAGTACCAATGATGTAGTCCTGTATTTAATTCTTGTGAAGTTAAAATGTGAAATATAACAGCCCCTCCATGAATAATTTCAATAATTCCGACGAAATTTTGCATTAAAACTTCCAAGCTTATAAATCTGGATTTTTGATGACCAAAAATTAAAAAAATATTTTGTTTGCTTATTCTGGAACTTGAAGAATGTGAATCACAGTAATTATCAGTGAAAAAGACATCAAAAGACTTCAAAAGCCTTTTTTTGATAGGATTAGACAGTTAGCGACATTTTCATTAAGAAAAGTGCAGGGCGAAGAGTCATTGGGAGTCAAGATATCGTCCTAGACCATTGATGTTGGTATTCAAAATATAGGTCTTTTTGAGAGCCTTCCAACCATAGCAATAAGAATGCTGTATGACTAATACTGACGAAGTTATAGAGAACCGCGGATTGGCGAAAATGGTCGAAAATTAAAAAACATTGAAACTTTAAGGCCTTTGGGAGACCCCTTCCTCTTGTTGGATTTTCATAAAATTTCACATGCATCTGTTTTATACCTAACCTCATCAAATAAGAGGGTATGCGATGTGAAATTCACAAAACATTTTTTTCCCATCTAAAAATGAACCACCCTAATGAGAATGATACAAGAAGGCTGGCCTCTGGGGATGAAGTGGTTAATGCTATTATGCATAAATGTGCAGATAGATATACATGTAAGTAATCCTTGCACCATGTCAGAATATGTGTATACAGCAGATAATATAGTAAGTGTGTATCTTCCAACAGGTGGCTCTTCTGTATGCCAGGCAGCCTCAGGTTGATGAAAAGTTTAAATTTTGGCAGGACACCGGGGGATGAATTTAGTGGCTAGTGCCATTATGCATGGAGGTGCTGATAGCCATCACTCAAGAGGGGGTAGTCCCAGTCATCCATCACTGACTGGGCTCTGATAGCTACAGTGTATAGTCTCTTCTGTGAAAGTTTATTGTAGTTCCTGCAGAAAGAAGCAAAACTACTTCATTAGTTTTGAGTAATAAGTCCCTTAGAGTGGTCCATGAGTTTTAATACCACCCCTTTTGCAGCCACGAAGCGGTCTCTAGGGGTGCAATATACACCAAAGGTGTTAGTGCAGGAACCTCGGTTTTTACATAAATTCGATTTCAGGAGTAAATTGTACTTAACTTCCCGTTCACGTTTGCCTTCTCATTCTTAGCCAGATTCTAAAAAAGGTTGAAGTCAACATGCTAAAAGATACATATATTCAGTAAATTGCACTTTTGGATACAGGTTAATGCTTCTGTCTGACTGACCAAATTTACCCAAAAAAAAAAAAACATGTATAGTACTCCCAAAAGGTTGCTGTAAATTCAAGCAGTTTTTTTACAATGTAAGCAGGGAAAGATTAAGGGTATAAAAGTCGGGGAAGAGGGATTGAAAAAAATACCCCTCAATGAGATTTGTCTGTTAGATCGGATTTCGAAACTGAGGCAGCTTGTGGTAGCAATAAATCATTGCTTGTGTCTGGAACATGAAACTAGACACTAAAATGAATTGACGTATTTTAGAAACCAAAGTATGTGCTGCAGGAATGTCGCTGAAATGTGGCTTAGACCAATAAGCCGCATGTGGCTTTCAACAGGGAAGGCCACAGCAGGAGTGATTTTCTCTGTGCCAAAGTCTCTTCAAGCCTTTTGATTGATCATGTCCATCACAATTTTATGCGGTAGAATTCAAACTTGTTCAAGGATTTTTTGCTGAGTCAAATTGAAAACATCCTTACCCCAGAGTAAAAGCCAGGGTATCCTGTGCGTACAAGGCTTCAACATAAACCTTTAAAACTTACTTATATGCCCAGAACAGCAAGATATGTGGTTAATCAGCACCATTTGAAGGGGAGGTCAAGGTGCATAATTCTTGGTTAGTCTCTAACATAGAAAGGCTGATCTTGTTTCAAGTGCTATGTGGTGCCTCTTGCTTTTATTTGCGAATATATAAAATAATCTTTTAGCCTTTAAACCATCTAGAGACTCTGATGTTAATAGGTTTGCGTTGAACTTATTGTTGATTAGTTCAAAGATATACGCAAGTAACTTCATATTCTGCAAAATTTCGGATACGCTAATTTCAGATTGATGTGATATTCTGCACAAAATAGAAATATGCTCTGTTCACAGAGCAGATCAATGACAGTTCATGAAATTATCAGCCTCGTTTTGTTTCATTCGCCTAAGATGAATTCAAGATGTCTGACCCTCAAACTGCCTGTGGTTCCTTAAATACAATAGCAAATGCCGAGTTGAGACAAAGTTGGTAATGCTCTGCAGTCATTTATACCGTATTTGTGTACATATGATGACTTAAAACATCATTCTCGATAATGCGAATCTTGGAATTGTACTTCCATATGCCTGAAATAGGTAATGTTTGCGGTTGCACACATTATGTCTTTGCTTATATAGTAGTGACGGGAATCGGTCTTGTTTTTGGGAATCGATAATCGGTAGCTCTTTCGATTCGATTATCGATTCAGAATCGATTTTACAAGAAATTAAAATGTTATACTCAAATTATGATAATTTACCAACAATGACAGGCCTTTAGTAGATTAGCCATTTTTATGAGGACTCTTTTAAACTGTCATAAAGGTAGTTGATATTCTGGCAATGTTCAAGTCCATTGTCAACTGACAATATTAAAACAATTAAGAACACAAACTTAAATGTAGTGTGGAAATATGAAACCCGCTTGGATAAGATGATGGGAAATATAGTTTTTTTATGGAAAAGTATGTAGGGTCAGGAGTTTATTTATGAAGGCCTACCTGGAGGTCATTGGAAATGAGTGCTAATGGCTGCTGAAATTTGAAAAGAAGAAAAATGATATTTATATTCCCACTGTAAACAGAATAAGAATGAGACTGTGGTTGGCCTTGGTGTAGAAATGGAAGAGCATAACTTTTGAATAGTGAGAGGGGAGAGGAAGGACAAATACCTTGGACAAGGAAAAGTACCTACAACCTAAGAATTTTGGGCTATGTCCTATTTCTTGACCTCCCTGTGGCTTGAATATTTACATAGATAGATAGATAGATGCCCACCTAACATAATTTCTGAAATAAATACTGTACCATTGTTACTTCCCCAATCCAGAGTAATAAAAAAAGTCATATGTTGCACTGCTGCAACAGAAAAGCTGAGACAAATACAAGCCACACAAGAGTAGTCCTTTAAGAATTGCATGATCTTAGAAACTTTTGTTAGGCTATCAGACTGAACAATGGTCAATAGATAATTGCAATTCACATCTTTGATTACTTGGTGACAAAGGAAGAAGCATGTCAGAAGAAGTCAATTGCCATTAGCCTCTGATTGCTGTGCATTGACACCTTGTGAGGCTTGTACTTGTTCAAGCACTCAATGGGGTCCCCGCGAAGCTTATCTACCAGGTGGCGCTATTACGCAACTCAGTCCTACATAACTAGGTCACGCTGACACAGTGCCATGCGTCCTGGCAGCAATGCTGCGAAGTGTATTAAATGCCTGTGATAAATATCGCTCTAAAATGGCATTTTATAGACTGTGGAATACTGCACAAGCCAATAACAGTTACGTGAAGCCCACAGTCAACTAGTTATCAAGCATTTAACTTACTTGCTTGGCCAACCTAGCTGTTAGGCCCACATCTGTGTTGCCGTGAGCCCCGTGAGCCCACTCAAAAGTCATGACAGCTTGCTGGCCAGTGCCAGTGGTTGCCTGAGCAGCTGGCTGGTTGGCCCACACAGGGCTGCAAACTCTCTTGCATTTAAAGCTATTTTAACTGTCTATATATACTGGCCTATTGCAGTTGAACCACAATAATTTAAAGTGTTTTGAACGACTGTACTTAAAGGAAAAGTTCATAAAATGGAAATAAAGCAAAAAACGTTTTTTAGTGGGCCTATAGAATCATTAAGTTATATTTTTTAGAATTCTAAGTAGGGTGTAGGCCTTAACAGATTACAATGATAGGCCTATATCAAAAATATTATGTTACAACCAATAATTTTCTACACACATGTAAACATTCAATATCCAGAAGGGGTGGGGGGGGGGGGCGGTTGGAGTTTTATTGAAATAAATGATTTCTAGCTCAGTTTTTGGGAAATAAATAAATTCTTTATGGGTTGTCTTGAAATAAATAATTTCTGCCAGGGGTATTTCTTAACAAGGTGTTGCTTGATTGTGGAATGAAAATTCCCGATGGGACTTCGCGCTCTTGAACTAAATAATTACTGCCGCAGCTTGCTGCCAGCTGCCCTGAAATAAATAATTTCTTGCTGAGGAAAACCCCAAGCCCCCCCCCCCCCCCCCCCCCGGAAACTAAGTGGTTGTGAGCATAGCACAGTTCTATACATCGGAAAAAATTACCTGGCCACCTGGGCAGCTATTCTTATGATCAACCCACCCTTATAAATTACTAGAATTTCCCATGAGCTGTCGGTAGAGAAGAGAGGAAGGCTGACCCCTCCCTTTTCATGTCAAAAGCATGACAGGCACCAAAAATGTGCTGGGAAGCAATTAAAGGTTGGTGTCAGGTTAGAGCAAGTCTGAAGGTGTGAAAGAATATAACTATGCGAATATATAATTATATTTTTTTAAAGTGTGAGTAAATGATCGAAATGCAGACTGGAGCCCTCCCTGGGGCTCTGGATGGGAGGTTTATAATTGATGGGGGACAGGGAATTCAAAAGTAAAATGGCCAAGGGACAGGGGGATGCAAAACCTCATCCAGAGCTTGATCCTCCCTCTGTGCAGCCAAGGGAGAATGCCATTACATTATGAGTATAGCATGTGCCAATAGTGTGTTTTAACTAGAAGTAAAGAACTATTGACAATTTGCATACAAAAATGAAATCAGGGCAAAAACTGCATGAGAAATATAATATAGGGTGGTGTATAAATTAGCTAACTTGTGTACTCAGCTCAGCTATTTGGGATCATAGTGAAAGCCAGGTCTGTATCTGCATGCTCTCCTTCTTCGTGATACTCGACAACGTCCCTGCTGATGGATCCGTTGAGGGTACAGTTGCAGTATTTCTACCAGTGCAATAGATCGGTACATGGCTGCACTGATAGGCTAGTGTGTCGGAGATAAAAAGATGTGGATTTAAGAGACAGATGGAGAATTAGAGATGTATGGTAAATTATGGGTGCTCACAAGGGTTGATTGATGAAATGGGAGAGAAAGCCGGAACAGTCACTGTGGCGTCACCAGGATTTTATTATCTTCAGCTAACGAAGTTCGAAGAAGGTATTGTATTCAGTTGGGTAAAAATCTTGTCCGTCCGGTGGGCACACGGCGGGCGGATAGATCGTTTCCGGGCTAGAACTCAGCCCCTATTGAATATAATATATAGCCAATATGGTCTAGTTGTGCCTTTTGATGGTCTGATTGATGGATATGTGTTACCCTTTGGAATATTGAGGAAAATATATAAAAAATCAGCCACTATTGCATGTACCTGTACATGGATGAAATGTGGTACAAACATATATCCTATATGGTCAAGTTGTGCCTTTTGATGGTCTGCTTGATGGATATTTTGTATTTTTCAAAAATATTGAGAAAAAATATTTAAAATTTGTTTGTAGTTGTTCCAGGACTCAGCCCCTACTGCATTTAATTGATTTTAATTAGCTGCACATATAGCCTATATTGTCTAGTGGTGCCTTTTGAAGTTCTGAGTGATGTATATTCAATATTTTTTATTCAAATATTGAGAAAAACATTCAAAAATGTGTTTTTCCTTCGGAATCCTTCCTGCCCCAACACTCAGCCACTATTTCATTTACATCAATGAAATTTCGTACACATATAGCTTGTAAATAGAGTAGCACCTGCAAATATATGCTGCGTACCAGCCCCAGTATCATTTCAATTATTGCAAGCCTTCCAATAATACAGTTCAGCAACTTGCACTGCATGTCTAATTACTCTTTTTGGGCCGACCAGACGATAGTTCGGGGCAGGGGTCTATGGATTTTACCCCCGAGACAAACTTTTTTTTCGTTCGCGAGACATCGACGAACACTTTTTTTGCATGCAGATGAGCGACACGCTTTTTTATAGCAATTTTAACATTGCAGTACGCTAGCTACAGGTGGAAACTCACTTTTTTTTAATGTGCTGAACAAGCTTTTTTTTCGGTGTCAAGTGGGAAACTTACTTTTTTTTTTTCACCAAAAATCCATAGATGATCTGGTCGGCCCCTTACTGTCAGACAATCGGGGGGAAGGTTGGTATAGTGGTAGCGTGATGGACTGCCAATCGCTGGGTCCAGGGTTCGAATCCAGCTGTTGCCGGGTCACCTGGGCCTATGTTTGACAATAATATAGATCTAATCTAAATCTACCAAGTGCATAAATACAGGACATATTATTTAAAAGCCCAATCATCTATTCAATACTGTCAGACAATCTGTGATGGCCCATCAAGTGTAAATACATCCTCAGCCTACATTACGTTTTCTACGAAATTAATATAACTTTTATTTAAGTCAATACACTATGCATTTACCTTAAAGACGGGGGATAATAACACAACAATTACAATTATAAGTCGGCCTTCGTGCATGTTTAATGTCATAGTATTACACTCCCTCCATTGATGCCAATTAGTCACTTTCCAATTTTTGTCAAAACACATCTCTAATTTATATTACTGTATCTCTTTCTGTACTGTCAGTGGGCTTTTCTAGTGTTTTAATATTTTACTTAACAAACTGCATGACTTCCCCTGCAGCTTGGCAACTGAATCTTTTAAATACTTTTCTAGAGATGTATTGATGTAAGTGAAACAGATCTATTGGTTACCATTTCCGTTTTTACAGCAGAGTCACTGATGTAGCAAAAAAAAAGGGAGAGATCAAAATAATGCTATTTTTTAAAGATCGATTCCATATACTTCTGTTTCATATGAAATTAACTTAATTTTTTCAGTTTTGCACATTAAGCATATTTATAAATTGAAGGACTGACTTTTCAAGAAGTTAGATTTGGTCCTGCCTCTGGCCAAACCCCCTCTGATAGGCAATTAAGTGCCTGGTTGCGACTAAGTGTACACAGTACACAGCCACACCAATAACACTCTCCACAAGCCAGTAACACTCTACAGATGCCAATATCGTTATTTATTGGCGTGGCACGTGACTGATCTCCTGTTACGTGATTGGCTTTTAAAACAATTGTGATGCAGAATATAGTAAGATATAGAGAGTCAGGCAGACAGACGGAAATCATGGAATGCTCTAATTTCTTCGGAGGGGGGCATGGCAAGTTTCGCAAAATTCCTGGGGCTGTTGGACCTTGGCCAGTCCCATCCCCATGAGGCCAGCCTGCTTCATAATTACTTCTGTATACATATCAAGTAGGCCTGTAAGATCTTCATTATCTGTGATGTTAAAAATAGGCCTACACATAAAATAAAAATTAATTATTTATTACACCATTTACTTTTAATTTATTGCATGTATGCTTACACTGACCAAAAAACAAATACATGTATTAAAGGGCTGAGGGGAGATGGATTTGACACATCTTATGTGAGATTATTTGGATCCTATAGGCCTTTATGCTTTTAAATGCCATGGGCTGTTGATCTTTCAGAAAGATAGATATATAGATATATAGATAAATAGATATTAGATAGAGAGATAGATAGATAGATAGATAGATAGATAGATAGATAGATAGATAGATAGATAGATAGATAGATAGATGTATTGACTGATTGATGATTGAGCTATATTAAGTGTGAGGAAAATTCACGGAATGCTGCATGCTACCAGCCAGTGTACATCTGTAGGCCTACTACTCTAGCAGCAGTACTAGCCCTACTTGAGCACTTCAATTGTCTTCCTGGTTCTATTGACTGCCACCTTTGGAATCTCTATGCCATATATACAAGACTCTGGTCTCTAAGCAAAGGTATCACGATATAGAGTGAAAAAGTACTTTTTTGGTCTCTGAATGTTGTATGTTGAGAACTAAGCTTACTTCAGCAATGTTGAAATGTAATTTTTATATTAGTCCATTTTGTTACACAACTTTTGACATCATAATTGTTTTTGTATGTATTGCCATCAATGAGAAAATCTCTATTTTCTGAAAGCAAAAAGTTGTTTCTGAAGTTTACGATTTTTTTTCGTGAACAAATTATGGATTAAAAACCGATTTGTTTACATAACTAGATGCGGAATATTCCAGGCTCTGTGGTGCTTTTTAAATTTTGTAAATCGGATGGATATTAAGGTCAGGAGAGCCGTTTTTGTGACGCAGGTCATTGCTTCTCCCACTCTTGTGCTGCCTGCAGCCATGTAACGTCACCATTCTGGGACCGAGTTGACGGTCAGCGCCACCTGTAGGTTATGGCGGCGCGCGGGGACCTCATTGAATCTGTTAATCTTCTGAAGTGCACAAAATGGTTGGTGTGCTTGGAATCGGTTTTGGATCACACTAGAATCTTAGAATCGTTGTCGGATCGCCGCGATTTCATCGACAATGTCGGCGATAAATCGTCGAATCGTTACATCACTATTATATTGTGTACTGTATGCCCCACTAGAAGTTAATACTGCACCTGACTGAACCATATTAATCTTGCCAGTGCCATGCACTATGACCCGAGTTGGCTTATGGAAAGGCAAACTTTGTTAGACCACTTGATTGGGTGGGTAAAACAGCATGCCAAGGTCTCATCCGTATATGTTTCAGCATGGTCTCCAAGGGAATAACAGACACTTGAATACATACTCAGTGGACCAGTGATAGATAGATTGAGTACAACTTTGTTAATGCTTTGATGAATGTCATGCCATGTGCAATGTACATTGTATGTGGAATTCATTGGTTGAGAGAGAAATTGCATAGCGAGTAATTCCAGTCTTTCGATGTAGATATTGACGAAGTCTATAGAGAAGCTATTGACCAGAAGGATGCTGAAAATATCTAATAAGAGGCTCACTGACCAGGCCCTCTTGACCAGCTTTCAATCCTGGAGCTGTTTTTCTTTACTCAGCCAAATTATCCAAAGTGGCTTTATGTTTTGCTCAATTATGTCAGATCTGGGCAATTCCGTAAAGTCTGATTCACAGATTTGACACTTTAGCAGCTTGTGTAGCCCTACCATTATGCCTCAGCTATTTCATTGTTAAACAGGGATGAGGGCAGGTAATAGGGGTATCAGACAAGCCATCAACCAAAGCTCCAAGTGTAACAGGAGCTGAGCTACAAAGCAAATATCATGGTGTCGGACGTACATCACACAATGTACGTCCGACACCATGATATTTTGCCATAGCTCGACTCCTGTTACACTTGAAGCTTTGGTTGATGGCTTGTCTGATACCCCTATTACCTGCCCTCATCCTGGATAAGAATGAAATAGCTAAGCCATAATGGTAGGGCTAAGCAAGCTGCTAAAGTGTCAAATTTGTGAATCAGACTTTACGGAATTGCCCATCTACCGCTTTGTCTGGAAAATCACATGTGATATTATTACATGACCACTATACTACAGCGATGCTGATTTGCCAAAATAAGTCAAATGATTACATCATAAAAACTCATGAGAATTATTTGCCATGTTTTTCATATTGCATCGTTAGAGTGCAAAAAAAATTTCCTCAATTGTTTTTGTTTTTTTCAAAATTTTATTTTGCAAAATTTTTTCTTTCCACATTTTTTTTTTCAAAATTTTTATTTCCAATAAAGAAAAAAATGTTGCTAAAAATACCCTCAGTGTATGAGGAATACATTAAGTTTGTCTTATACCAAAGGGTCTCAACATAAAAGAATGCAGTAAGTCTGTCAAGTTATTCTACATTATGAAAATTATATTACTTTGATTCTAGGATGTCAGTTTACACTTTCCACCATTTGGTTTCTGCTGGCTTGCTTTACTGCAGTCAAACCACTTTCCTTGCTCACCGCATAAACGCAGTGTGATCATCACACCTTCCGCCAGTGACATCGTAATTCAGTTTTGCCAGCGTTATTGACCTCGCAGCTTTACGCCTGATGTCACACATTCAACTGACCAAACCAGGGGTTTAGAGGCAGACAAAAAGGCTTCCCAGTGGGTGATCCACACAGGGATAAAAAACTAGAAGACAATAATGGTCAGCAGCTTCATGGACATTCATAATCTCTTAGTGTCTCTTAGAAAAAAGATAACTTTAGCATTTCTTTTTTAGATATTCAAGAACGAACATGGATATGAAGTACTGAGTAATTGTATACTTTATACGAATCAAAGGCTCATAATTTTCATTGAATGTCTGTTTCATATTGATTACACTCTTATTAAAAAAAAAAAATTTTTAGATTCCTCTTTAACTGCTTCAATGAACATAATTTACCCATTAATAATGATGAAATTCTCATGGTTGCTTTCAGATAAGTTACTTTCATATATATTGTGATAGACCAGTATTTTTAAGTATACTACGGCATCATTTATATTCTGAAAGGTGTATGATTTACAGCATTTTGACAGGTTTGTCCTTGCTACTCAGAGCTTTAATGGTAAAAGTAGCTGTTTAGTCAGTCTGTTGTGAGTGTTTTTGTCCTTGATCCCTTCCACCAGGATTATGCAAAAATATCGCTCAATCTAGGAACTACAGTTGGCGTTTAGAGTTTTTTTTTTTTAAAGCTGCCATGAAGCTACCTCCCAATGTCCCAAGTGATATTGTATAAAATGGAGGGGAGGAAGACATGTAGATATAAGATAGTCGAGCCTTACTCTGTCCTCAGACTTTAATTAAACTTCATAATCATGTCACTGAAATCGCAACATTGGTAGTGAGTATAATGGTGGCTGTGTGATCAGAGTGTGACAAGATTTGGACTTTAGGTTGTCAGGCGGTACCAATAATACAATTCAGTTTAACTTTTCATGTGAATTAATTTACCCTTCGGTCATTTGCCCGGCTTGTGTTATTCAAGTTGTGTGGGGTGCCAGAGGTCATGGTCTGGTGTGCCTCGTTTTCTTTACTTAACTCTTTTTTTATTGAAAATCTGCCCCTTCACTTTTTAAAGAAGCGAGCTGTAAAGTGGCTTCTTCGTACTATGTAAAATACACATTGTAACAAAACATTATATTGTGAGTTGGTGACAGGCAACCATGGCAGGGATAATAAGAAGTCACAGCTACTCTATGGATACGATTTAGCCACATTTGGTGTGGAGCAGTAGTGGTGCGAGTGTCAGGAGGTCACTTGTCTACAGCACTGGGACCGATATAGCTCGGATCATTTCTCTGGGTGGTGCAAACCTCAGTATAGGGCAGTATGTGATGGAAGATGATAACAGGCAGCAAACCACATATAATAGCCATAACAGCAATGCATTTGGGGATTTCTGGTATTCCATTCTTCAGATTACTGCCCTTGGACCAGCACATATACACTATGACACTCTCCAGGGAAATTCATGAGCAATATGAGATGAGAGCCTGAAGCCCAGAGATTGTCCAAAGGATATCAATTGAATTCCCTTCATGTAATCAAGAACTAACGGTGATCCTAGCTTGGCTGCAGCCTTGGCTGGATCACTACTGTACTTGTCATAATTTGATAGATAATTTGGTGCCGGGGGGTTTTGTTAAAATATTATTTTTGAAAACTAACTCACTAAAGATTCAGAATCAGTTATGTAACAGCTGTGCTAAAAATTGCACTACTGCTTTAAATATAACATAGGATTATCAGATCACTTTATTCATAACAACATATCAACAATACACTTGTGTGATTGCAGTAAAGTTAACAACAAAGAAAGAAAGAAGATGAATATTAGAAAAAGAAAAAAATGGCATATAAAGATTAAAGAAAAAATTGATATTGCTCTCAGTTGAGTTCCTAAATTTTTCCATAAGCGCAAAACATACCATTTACAGAGTAGCATTATCATGCACAAATAAAGCTACAGAAGCAAGTGTTATCAGCATAACATCATGAAATACTAAATTTAGACTTATTAATGTACATGTATAATGGCAGTTGAGTTAGCAATCTTGCGTGCAACACTAAATCTCATCTGTGTATTGTCTTTTCTTTGGACAAATATATTTATGAAAATGGACATTATAACTGCACTGGCACAGAACAAACTGGATTGCCATTGCAGCGAGCAAAAACGAGAAACTGCATTACCGTTTACTCTCATAACCATAAAACTACTCACCCTTTTCTCCCAGATACGAGAAACTTTCAGTTTCCATGGCAACCACAGAATGACTTACACATTTTGAAATTGTCCAATATTTTGGAAATCCATTCCAAATATGCTGAATTTTATCCTGTGAAAAATTCATAGTTCTAGATTGAAAATAAGTGTCAATAAAAAAAAAACTTCGAACATTCTAAACGCCCCTCGTATACCATATCATTTAGAATAGCTAGGCAAAGGAGTTCCCAACTGCATCTGCACTTTAGGTTGTATCTGTAGCTTACATCTTTGGTGTATATCTACAGCCAACAAATATCAAAGATCATTTTCAGCTAGAGTTCTGAGTGGTGGTTCAGCCCAGTAATGCACATTGCCTATGGCTTTGACCTCCTCCAGCAAATCATTCATGTGGGCAGTTTTACGGTATTTGCACTCGACCGATTTTTTGTCTTTAAGCAATTACTCTGAGAAAAGTATGACAGGTACACAGAAATTTGTCTTGGTGTCATTCTTGCACTACATTGGAGTATATGTGTACCAAATTTTACCTTGCTACGATACTTAGTTTTGATACAGCAGGCGATTTATGACCAATTTTTGCACTTTTTTGTGTCTCACGGGCAGTTTCGCATATTTTTATGGCAACACAGAAAAGCAAATGGAGGCAGTTGTGATCCATGTTAATGATGCCTGTCTGGACCTATGTCTTGGGCATAAAATACAACAGGTTTCATGTGAATAAGTTATATACGAAAGGAGCTGTCTCCCACAATGTAGAAAATGGCATGTGTCAAAAAGTTTGTCTTCGATTGACCATTTATTACTGCATATGCTGTTATGAATCAGTATCAAAGACTGTATCTACCGTTTGTGTCAATTTTGTAGCTGGAGACATGTCTCAAGGTAAATCAAAAAGTTTCATTCCAGAATCTATACCTTGTTTTCGGAATTTGAGGCTTGAATATGATGTCAAAAAAATGTGTCCTATCCAGTACGAGGAAAAAACACTCAGGATTCGGAAGGAAAAAACAAGCTATTTGTGTTTTCTTTTCTCGATTGTGTGCCTCTACATCAATGTGACAAATGCAAGTTGAAAAGATATCCAGGCAATGCACATGCATTTTCTCAGAAATTAAAATTCATTATGTCACAAAATGTCCTCTCCAGTACATCATAAGTTTCGCTCTGATTCAAGTCTTTTAACACTGGATTCATTAAAGAAAAGAACATGGCTAAAATAAATAATTTAACCAGGATGCCTAAAAAGGGTATTTATAAATATAGAAAATAAAGATATATATTTTTAGATTATTAAATTGCACTATTATGAGAAAATCAAACTTGAGAGTAAAAGGCACTTATTTTATGTAATATATCATTATAACTGCAATTTTTCGCAAAAAACAGAGTGACTAAACAAGATAATGTGTAAATATCTTGTTTATGGAGCAATTCAAGCTGATTTTTTTTCTGAGCCTTAATTTTGGGTCATTTTCGGTGATTTTTCTCTCTAGAACATGGTCTTTCACTCAAAGGAAACACTATGAATTCAAATGATACAGCAACAAAACTTGACTTTGAGTTAGTATGATGCCTAAGCATTATTTATCTTGGCAATCATGTGTCTATTGAGACTAAAACCTTACTAAACACTCTAAAACATAAACTTTGAGAGTAAGAAATATTTAATTTCTTTAATTTCGTCATAAAAATCGTTGCAAATAAAGTTCTGCCATATTTCATTGAAATTTAAGTTTTGTATTGCTTTTGGGGGTTCTATGCAACAAGATGGCTGGATTTCCATTGCAAAAATGGTTGAATTAGTATTCACATGGACATTTTTTCTGATAAACATTTTTTTCAAAAATTCAAACCTTGCTTACTTTATGGAGTGGCAATTTGGTGATAAACCAACAAATCACATGTGTTCTTGTTGATTTATGAATCTTTAATATGTTCATTTCATGATAGCATGAAGGAAATTCTCATTTACAAACCTTTATTTTGACCCCCCATGAGACACTTTGAGTGCAGATACTGTAAAACTGCCCATGTAATCTGTGGTCCTAGCAGACCTGAATTGTCTTCCACCCGTTTTGGAATTGCTCTGGCTTCTCGATTTCTGAAGTACAAGTTTTGGGGTTATCTGTGAACCTCCACCCTTTCAGAATGACTGAGAATGTGGTCCCAAGACAATGTTGTGTTGTGAAAGTGGTTTTTAAACAATGTCAAAAACAGCTGTTTTGAATCATTTTGTGATATGATACATGTTAAATTTTACAATTTTACTGACGTCACATGGCCCATTTCCTACTTGTACCAAATAATTAACAAACAAACAAACAAAAGTTGTCATATTAAATATAATTTTACACAGGCATCACCACTGATGTTGCTCGAGTACTCTCAAAGATTTCTTTGTTATGGCAAAAAATATGTTGGATGCTTTTTTTGATAACTAGGTGTCATTTTTATTGAGTTTGTCAATAATAATTGCCTGTAATAAATGCAGAGGCTTTCAATATTGAGCCATTAACCCTTCTGAAACACTTTCTAATGTAGTGTGTTTGTCACGAATGACAAGCTTGTTGCATGGTTGAGGTCTTTTCTAAAGATTCAAACTACTTCAATTTGGCCCACGAGGGTACTTGCCATCTTTTATTAAGGGTTGTTTTTCAATCGGGTAGCCTCTCGAAAGTCAAACAGTATCTAAAATACCCAAAATTCCATACACGTACATGGAAAAATCACTACAGAGAATGATTAAACAAACGGAGACAGACACTACAATAGTGAAAAAATTATTAAAATCTGTTGATAACTGTTTCAGAAAAAATTAATAGTGTGATTTCGACCAAAATTGACTGTCTCATTTGCAAATTAGGCAAATATCACCAAAGATTTTTCCGCTCTAACCTACTGATAAGTTTAAACTAAAGTGCAAATGCTTTCAACATGGTCCTAGAAGTTAAACTTTAGAAATACATGCAACAATTATGATTAGTCCCTTCAGAATCCTGCATTGAACACATGAAGGTCAATTCCGTCAAATATTGTCCTCTCTGAAATCGGGTCGCAAAACAGCAGTAACATTAAATTAAGAGTATTTTTATTTTATAGAAATACTCCTTCAATTGATAAGACAAAGTTTTGTTGTTTTACTTTAGTTGTACGAACTGCTCAATGCTCGTATAGCGGAAAACACTAAAAACAGCTTTTGTCAAATAAACTGTCCTCTCTGAGAATATGTCTATTTTCCTTGACATGCACAAAGTTCGTGGCCAAAATTAAGCAAGTAAGATGATTTTTCATTGTCATATATATATATCTATCCACTCAGCACAAGCCCACACAACTGGGTGTTCTATACATCCTGTAATAGGGGGATGAGCAGAGTGTTGACCTTGGTCAAATTATCTACAACAATGCAAAAAGTCAAATAAAAAAAATTCAGAATACTTGTAGCCCTAAAATTTTCAGAAATCCACGGCACGGTATATAGCAACGGAAAAAAGTCAATTTGGCCAGAAAAAAAGGACCTTTATTTTTGACCCCCTTGAGACAAACCTATGTACCCCAATTGAAAAACAAATGTAGAATTGTGTGGTTGTCAAGGACAGTTGGTTTTTTGGCCAGTGTTTCATCTTAATGCAGCCTAGTTGTGTTGAGTGGTTATAATAAACCCCATTACTTTTAATCTTGAGCTTTTAGCCGTGTTCCAAAATGTGCTTGCGTTGTGCATATTGTGTGAATGACAAACCATTTTCCAAATGGAGATTTGTATTGTAAAAAATGGTCTGTCACTTTCATGTGAACTCAATTTTGAGCTATTTGCTACTCTAAAAATTGTTTGTAAAATTCCTTTGAAGTTCTATTCTCACGTCAAAGCTGGTGGTTTGATTTCATCCTGGTTCATGTGAATCAAAAACTGAAATGTTATTCAAACAGGTTTGAATAACTGTTGCACTTGAAAATGTCTGGACGCCACAACAGTGGTTACTCATTACCACCTTTTCAACATGATCTATTACCAAGCCCCGATTAATAGATTCATTTAAAACCAGCAGCATTATATTATCTTTTCAACACGGAATAAGTTATCACTTCTTTGATGGGTGGAAGATGCGATATCTTCTTAACTTAACAATGGTGAAATATCATACAGATGGTACAAGCATCTCATGGCACGGGTTAAATTAGTGGAAATAACAACACATCACCAACGCTATCTATCTATCTATCTATCTATCTATCTATCAATTCACACATTCATTTACAAATCATGAATTCCACGTGAAAGTGGAAAATTTTAGGAATATCACCTTTCTTTACAGAAAGTGACCTAGCAAACACAATTTTCAATATATTTACAAGAAATGAAATTGCTTTTAATCTTGATTTATTTTGTCATTTGTTACTTTTATTTATTTTTAGATTTCAATGCTGGTTAGATTGTTATCTTTAGATATTACAATTTTATGGAAATTGTGTTTTTTTTTTAAATGCTAAAAATTGAGAAAAATTTCTTTGGAGGTCTACTTATGAATAAAACTCTGTATCTACACTAGGAATATTGAATCCATCAGATATTATTACTTTTCAAATTGACAATTTTTCAAGAATTTTTGACAATTTTTCAGATTTTCATGCCCTACTGCCAATTTAATTAAATGCAAATTGAATGTCTGGTGGAAGCAAAGTGATCCCGTCACATGATTCCGACACGGTAGGGGAGACCGGGGCTGGTTGTCACAGGGGCAGGTTGTCACACTTTTTATTGCACTGAACTAGGGAGTTACACAGCTCAACCAATCATTGTTTACAGCTTTTATAACCCACTGGAATATTTTTGAAAAATCTTGACCCCTGGAAGGGAGTTCGGTAGGCACACGGTCTATTAAAAATTTCCGGTCACAAAAAGTAAATTTTTACCTGCAACTTGCATGTCATCCTACTCATTAACAAATAGTTGTTGAAAAAGGTAAAGTTTATACACATACCATATAAACAAATCTGTAAATAATGATAGGAAGAAATAGTGAAAAATATGATAAGAACAGCCTTGGTCGCCCGTTTTTTGTATTTTCATCAGTCGGGGCAGGTTGTCACGAAAAGACGGGGCAGGTTGTCACACTTTTTGGAGCTGGTTGTTACCAGTGATGGGCACAATTCAATTCATGAATTGAATTAATTCGAATTAATTCAAAATTTCAAAAGTCGATGAATTGAATTGAATTGAATTGACCATGTTGGAAAAATGCAGTGAATTGAATTGAATTGAATTGAGATAGGCTGTGAATTGAGGTTTTAATTCAATTCATTTTCAATTCAACTGGATTATATAAATATATACATTATTGGTCATCCCTCATGAAAAAAATTCCAAAAGTGAGGAATTGATAATTATTAATAAGAGTCTGAACCTTCATTTTTCAAACCTTTTGGCGCAAATCAAAACATTGTAACTTACTGGCTAATACTGGCCTTATTATCAAAGATACAGTATTTTAACTTTAGCCATTAGATTCAGCTACTTATAAAGTATATATATACGTTTTTAAATTATGTTTCTAACTCAATTTTAACCATAACTTCCATTTTAACCATTTTTTGGTTAGATCGACGCCTTTACGGAAATTGGAATAGAACATTTAGTCTACATGCTCAGCCTGCCTTATCTTAATTCTAAAAAGTTTGATTTTAATTATAATGCTATGTTACAATTTTATCAAAAGATAACTTTTCTCAGCTGAACGAAATAGCCATCTCTATACTTGCAATAAATTTAAATTGTGTTTAATTTTTTCCTAAATCTGCCTGGTTCTGCCATGCCAAGCTTTGATATGTGTTTTAAACGAATTCTTGGCATTGAGAAAACTATATTGAAATAAAATAAACCTTACAGATAGCATCATCCTCACTTCTCAATATATAGCTATATTATTTTTGTTTTGGCGAAATTATATAGATCACATCTCCATTAAAGTGTATTAATTATTTGAAATTTTGACTTGACTGTATACATCCACATTTATTTCAGCTGTAATTATAGAAAAGAATGACCAATGACCATACTGGATAATTATATTGATTAAGCATCTTGTTTTTTAAGACTCAAGACTCAAGACTCAAGACATTTATTTCTTCCTGAAACATACAGGTTGTTACAGTAAAGAGGGAGGACATCTCTAAGACAAGATTTTTGTCGCTAGCGAGATGCCCCCCCCCTAAAAAAAAAAAAAAAAAGACTAGTTGTCATCCCAGAGAGGCCCATTAGGTTTAGATGTAAAGAGCTTAATATGTACTTTCTTGCAAACTATATACATATATCTAAGCAATGTGCATCTGTGGTAACCAGTGTTGTCATTCATGAGAGTGTGAGAGGAGGCAAAGTAAAGCAAAAAAAAAAAAAAAAATCACAAAATGGTAAGGAGGTAAAAGTCTGCTAGCCCTTGAAATGAACCTTTTTTCAATGATCATTTTAACCAAGACCAAGAATGGAACCAAAACCCAAGAAAAGCCACTCATTAACAATACATCATATTTCCGAGAATGTTGACCAATTTAAAACTACAGAAATGAAGCAACAACAGTTTGCATAGCATAGGCAACAAAATCCGAAATTGAATAACTAAAGTATTCAAATGACAGATATCATTTTTTATTTAATCTTTATAGACTTTAATATTAATTATTTATGTATTTTTTCATTTATTTATTTATTTTTAGTTCACTTACAAATATAGCACTGTGGAATTTCGCAAGTACTGCTGTAGCTTCTAATCATGTGAAGTTTTATATATTTAGTGAAACCTGATATGCTATGAGTGTGAATTTTATTCGTAAAATATGATGGGGCTTCATTCATGATTGTCGGTATTCTAAAACGTATACTATTTCTAACAAAGTCATGTTTACTTTGTGGAGCTCTAAATGCATAAGCCTGTCGAGTATTGTGACCATGTATGTCAGCATTTCCGCTGAACATAGAAATAAGAAAGTTTTGAGGTAAAAGCTTATTTTCAAGTTTGTATATAAATTTAAGCTCATTTAGCCTGAAGATATCATTAATTTTCAAAACACCTAACAACTTAAAAATTGGTTCTGAGTGGGCATTATACTTAGCATTCATAACTATCCTGACAGATTTCTTTTGTGGTTTGATTAATCTTTCCAGACGTGAGCCCCATACAAGAATCCCATAATTTAAATAAGGTAGAATTAGTGAATTATACAAGGTCAACAAAATGTTTTTAGGAAAGAAATTTTTGAGTCTACACAGTATTCCATTTGTCTTAGCTATTTGTTTGGCAACATGAGTAGTATGGTGTTTCCAGTTTAGGTGGGAGTCAAAGATAATTCCTAGATACTTAAAATTACCAACAAACTCTATTTCACTATTGTCTAGTTTTAAAATGGGGGTTCTAACTTTTCTTTGAATGTTGTGGAAAATCATTGCTTTCGTTTTATTACTATTCAGAGACAATTTATTCAGTTTGAACCAGAATTCAATTTTTTTAAGTTCATCATTTATAGCATTACCTTGTTCTACATCTTGCAAGTTAAAGGCTTCAAGAGAAGTATACAAAGCTGTATCATCAGCATAGATTACAGGTTTAAAATTTTCACAAGAGTAAACTAAGTCGTTCAGATAAATAATAAAAAGTAGGGGTCCAAGAATGGATCCTTGGGGAACTCCGGTTACAATAGGCAAATATTCTGATTTCATCTCTTCATATTGTACTACTTGATATCTATTTTGAAGGTAAGACTTAAACAAATTGAAGGCAGTACCCCTAATTCCATAATAATTTAATTTCATAAGCAATATGTTATGATCAAGTGTATCAAAAGCCTTTGAGAGGTCTAGAAATATACCAATATGGACTTTGTTATTGTCCATAGCACAAACAATTCTATCAATCAAATCAAGAGCAGCCAATTCAGTTGAATGATTTTTTCTAAATCCATATTGATTTTCGTAAAAGAGTCTATTATCAACGAAGTACTGATATAGCTGATTATATACTATCCTCTCAAAGACCTTTGATACACTTGGTAGAAGTGAAACTGGTCGATAATTCTCATATTTAAAGTTTTCACCTTTCTTGTACACTGGTAAAACCTTCGCAATTTTTAATTTATCCGGAAATATACCAGTAGCCAGGCTCTTGTTAATAATTACGGTCATGGGTTTAATGATCTGAAATATGACATGTTTAAGAAGATTGTTAGAAATATGGTCAATTCCACTACTTGTTTTATTTTTTAAGCCGTCAATAATTTTTAGAACATGCTGTTCGGTAACTGCATAAAATTCGAAAGACGATGTAATATTTCCACAAAGAAAATCATTAAAAGATTGACTTGTTGGCTGCTTTATGCTATTTGCCAGCATTGGTCCTATATTCGTAAAATATTTATTAAATTCATTTGCTATAGATTGGGGATCATGGCAGGGTTCATCACCATTCATAAAAAATTTGGCTGTGTCTTTTTCTTCATTATGATGTATAACATCTTTAATGGTCCTCCAGGTATTCTTAATGTCCTTTTGGTACTTACTGAAACAGGATAAATAGTAATTTTTCTTGGCTGTCCTAATGCTTTTCTTTAGGAGATTTACTTTCAATGTTTCAAACGTTTGATCTGAGGGACAGGTTTCTCTTAATTTTCTGTACAAATTATCCCTAAACTTAATAGACTTAATAATTCCCTGAGTTATCCATTTCGATTTCTTATGTTTATGTTTGTTAAATTTGACCAGTTTCCGAGGCAGATGTTTCTCAAGACACACTTTCAATATATTATCCAGTAGATCATAATTTACATTTGGATCATCAGAGTTGAATTTATCGATAGTACAGGTATCTGCAATGTCCTGTTTAAATTTTTCTTTTGCAGCCAAGGTGGACCTGCATATACTAATCATTTTTTGCATTTTCTTTTGTGTAAATAGATCATCCACGCAAACAAAATATGGCTGATGATCGGAAATTTGTTGTAATAAGATTCCGGCAGACACATTGGAGAGAACACATGAGTTGTCAAATTTGACAAAACAATTATCAATTAGTGATTTACTCTGGTGAGCAATTCTAGTTGGCAAGGTGATTTTGGGAATGAAGCCACTACCTATTAGCATGTTCAGGAAGTCATCAATATGACGTTTTTCATTTACTCTCAAAAGATCGATATTAAAATCACCCATTAAAATTACTTGATTGGAACTTTTTAATTGGGAAATGATCTGTTCAAGCTTTTCAGTGAATACATTGTAATTTTCAACATTTCCTCTTGGTGGTCTGTAGATGTTTCCCAAAACCACCTTGCTAACTCTATGTTGGTTTTTTGCCTTCAAGTACACTTCCAAGAAAAGACTATCACAGCTTTCATCATCTACACTAGTAGGCAAGATTGTAAAATCAACATCATCCCTAATATAAAAAGCCACACCTCCATGTGTACTGGCCAATTTTGGTTTATGAACAAATTTGTAGCCATCCAGTTGAATAAGAGACACATCATGCTCCGATGACAGCCATGTTTCCTGAAGGCTGATGATTGTTAATTGACATTGTTAGTTTTTAAGATAATTTAGGTAGATTTGAAGCTGATCGAATTTTGCGCAGAGTGACTGGCAATTCAGACTAAGTATAGTTAATGAATCTTTCTTCTGCTTGAGTAAGTGTAAAGCTTCATCATTACCATAATAAGGTGAGTGTGTAAAAACATTTGGCATTTCCTCATCCTCGTCCTCATCACACTGAGAATTAAGTATATCAATTAATGAATTAATTTTGTGAATTACCATTATAAGCCAAGTCAACAATTCTATAAGAAAGTAACCTGGTCACCCCAGCTGCACACTTGCTGTTCTGACATGCAAGTTTTACACCCAAATATGTAATGGACCTCTCTGAGACAAGTAAAATGCTATCAGTAAGTTTATCAGATAAACAGTACAGATGTATTGGAGCCGTAATAAATACAAAATTCATGTTAATGAAATAAATGAGATTGAAATTAAACATACAGAAATTGAATAAGGAAAAAAAGGACACTTGCATTGCTAGACAAAACATTGTCTGGTTTAACTCAACTAAACTGCAACAATAACCTCAAGATCTATTAAAATTTATGTTTAAAATTAGGTCAAACTATAAACCACCATCTTTATATACAAGTTCCAATAATTAATGTATTAGATATATTTATACTAATTCCCATTAATAAAAAAACCAACAAATAGAAAAAACAACCCTGACCTTCTTACATGACCCCTTAAAACAGAATATGACCAACAATAGTGTGCAAGTATATATATACATATAAACACAAACATCTCATATGAAACCATATTCAAAGTAAAAAGAAACGGATTTATGAAAAAATTTGAAGCAAAACATAATATCATAAGCAATTGTGACAGCAAACCAAAAAATTGATATTTAGCATCTTTTGTTATTATTATCATTGTTTATCTTATGATTGACATACCTCTCGAGATACACATTTGGGTTGGGAGCACCACCAGAGAAGCACAGATTGATAGTTAAGATTCACATGGTCGACCATTTTAGACAATCGCGCCCCAGTGCCACTTCCAACCCTCTCTTGTATTGGAATTTGATTTGATCTGGAATATAATTAGTCAAAAACAATGATTTAGTTTGCTGCACAAGAAATTGTAATTAAACAATATCTAAATAAACTTTTATATTTTAAAGAAATTTTTCCATTCATTATGAATTGATAAAAACAAAGCAGTCACATGTAAAAAGACCCAAAATAAATGGTAACCATTAACATCATACCAAAAAAGTGCCATCACACCTAGCCAAACCAAATTATACATGAAGCCATCGGATACAAAGGCATAAATTTACAAATATTTGTCAAAAAATTCAAGAGGGCAAAAATTCAGAAGGCAAGAGCAATTTTGAGAAAGAATTATAGCATGCAATGATGTAATTCCAAATATCATCTCAATGGGCAGTGAAATAATTTCCTCTCCCTCTCTCAAATCAATAAATTGGGATAAAAATAACAAAAAGAAACTCATCATACATTACCACATCCGGAAGAGTAAGGATCAGGAGTACAACCACAAAGTAATATGTGGCCAGCTGATGAATTTCACACGGTTGACCATTTTCAGCATTACCCAGGGATCGCAATATGCAAACAGCCATCCTTTGAGGGGCCACATCTCAGCTCATGCCATCATGGAGTAGACTACAACTCAAACTCATCACTGAGAGCTGAAAGACTGTTGAGAGAACCATGCATCTGATAAAACATAACACAATTATTTAATGAAATTCACATGCCACTTGGATTTGTGTCATATTTCAATATAAATTTCTAACCAATAGTTCAAGATAAATTACCTTTTACATGACAGTTATCATTCACTGAGGAAATCAAGCATATGACTGTAGAGAACACTTCTAATTAACCGAGCATGAAGAAAGAAACAAGATCATACCGACAGATAAAGGAAGAATGATGATATACTTTTGATGATATTCACATGCCACTATTGATTGTGTCATATTTCTGTGAGATCCAACATATGAACCAATCTAATAAGACCCATAGAACGAAATTTAAAAAAAAACTGCAGCAAATTTCATCTACATAAGATTCGAGACGGCAAGTAACATACCCATGAGAGAATATTTGGTCTTTTAAAAATAAAGGAAATAAATTGAAATTTTAAGATAATCAATATCAATCAAATTTGCATTAACTACATCGGATTTCACACAAATTACTTACAAAGTTGCGTTCATTCTTAAATAAAAAAAATATCATGCAACTTCACAGTCACAGAATTCTCATTCGATAACAGTCTCATTTGGCAGTTCAATATATTCAGGATGTTACGATTGTGAGATTTCAGCACGTACTGCCATAAGGATTTCCCCTAACACATTTTGTCCCTTCCATTTCTTGTTGAATGCGTCTGGGTTAGTTTTGAACATACCTATGCCCCAGATTGAGTTCGGACCAGCCTCTGCCAGCTCATCGTCCCCTGTTTGAAGAAGCCACCTTTTGCAAGTATTATTTTGCGTGAATTTAGCCCTACAAGCAGTATGCACTACTTGTTTAGCTATTGCAAGCCATTCAGTCTCATCCACTTTGACTGAATCCCCAAGTGCCTTGCACTGATTCGGTCTTATTGCATTGCGAATTTTTTTCACCAGTTCAGGTTGCTGAGCAAATTCTGCTTTTTTCGTTTGCAGGTATCTTTCTACTCTGTTAATTGTTATTCAAGATTAATTGATAGATAAAATTATAGATAGATAGATAGATAGATATATAGATAGATAGATAGATAGATAGATAGATAGACAGATAGATTTTAAATTGAACGATTGATTGCTTGATCGCCTTTAACTAATTTATGGATTGACTGATTGGTTAATTGAGAGTTTGATTGATAGATTTATTGATATATCTATTAGTCTATGATGAGTGACCAATATAATGTTGCATAACTCAATCCCGTATCTGGAGCTTACAGTTTTGTACTTTACAAAATCTATCACTTAGTCAAGTTATACGACAAATGAATTGAATTGAATTGAATTAACTACCCCTGTGAATTGAATTGAATTGAATTGAGCTCATTCCCAAAAGCAAGTGAATTGAATTGAATTGAATTTGCACTGACGCCCAATTGAATTGAATTGAATTGAATTGCACATAGCTGAATTGTGCCCATCACTGGTTGTTACCCATTAGGACCAGTCTTTTAAACCAAAAAAACTATCACAAATATAAATTGGTGATTTATACATGCTATTTATGACTAAAGATGTATGCAGATATGGCATAGTGTCAAAGTAAATCGATTTCAAATTTATAAAGAAATTTTCTTTAAAAAATTGTGATTTTCCTCCTCCTGATCAGAATGCTTTTCTGCTGCTTGGTAAGCCTTCATTTGTAGCACCCTTGTACACAGTAGCGTGTTTGTTGAGGTCTACAATTGGCAAGTTGAGGATTCCTAATATGTCGAAAATAACTTGTCTTAGTCAAAATCTGCCTTACGGAGTCCCACTTCCTGTGTCCGAAATCTTAACCAAAAGTGTGACAACCTGCCCCGAGAGTGTGACAACCTGCCCCGAAAGTGTGACAACCTGCCCCGAGTGCTGAATAAAAAAGAATGTCCCATAAGATGTCAAGATTTCGAATGATATTGATATAATTGATCAGATAGGTTTAAGTCACTCCCCTTTTAACATTCATATAGATTTACAGTGCTCCTGCATGCCTTAAATAGAAATAGTAGCATATTTAAGTTCTACACAGTGTGACAACCTGCCCCTGTGACAACCAGCCCCGGTCTCCCCTACTTATCACTGCTTATGCTGCCACCAAGGGTATATCCTACCTTTGATAACCGATATTTCTATGAATTTCATTAGTCTGGAAGTATATGCTCTGAATAAAAAATGTTTCAAGTTTCTTTCTTGGTAAGTTTGCTTGCAATGATCATGAAAAAATGTAGTGCAAAAAATCACTCCCGTTTCGATTGTGATTCCGTCATGCTGATACAGGGCTATGGTGACGAGCGTAAAAGTATCTCAATGGTGTAGAACATCCTAGACCCTGGCCAAATATTCTTTTTACATATCCAAACATCTTAATTCCCTGATATATGCTACATGTGGTTTTGACAGTAGAAATAAATACCAAAAACAATGTCAATTCCAAGACGGAATCTCATGGAATTCATAAAATGAATATATATTTATCTTTCTCTCTATCAATATCTGCCTATAAGCTGGTTATTTAGCAATTTTTTCCATTTTGCTCTGTGCTTTGTATGTCATATTATAATGATTGTCTAATCAGCCCAGCATGCCTGAACAGCTTTCTCCTTCCCTCTCAATTTTGTTTGTTCCTCCCTCTCCACTCCTCCTCTTTAAGGCAGCCAAGCACGATGCTTCCAGCCTCCATTCTCCTTGTCTCCTTCTTCTCTGTGATCTGTGCTGCAGGATGAGCAACCAAACCTCACCAATCCCATAAATCCTAGATCCCATCCATATCTTCATGACATCATGACAAGACAACGATGATGTGGCATCCTTGATGATTTCTTCTTAGCCTCCAATATGCTGCCGTTATTCCATTCAATATAGCCTCCGTCACCCCACCCAAGCACCAGCACACTGGTTTTGACCTAACTGTATGTGCCTATTGTTCTGGCACTCAAATCTTAATTCTTGGGATTTATCAGGTTAGATAATATTTTTACTGACTTCACTTTTTTGTGCAATTATTCAAACTGAAGACTGCAGTGCAGGTCTGAATTTGATGGAAAAATAGATATGAATATTCTCAAAGTCAAAACAGTCACAACACCAAAGCCCAGCTTGTTTGAGTATTCATATCGTTTTGAAAGATTTTCTTTTCATTTTACTTTCAAAATCATTTATGGAGGAGATTTCCAGTCCCTCTAGTTTCCGGAATGTTTTGAAAATACCCAAACAGAGGGTTAGTAAACGGATGAGTCTGGATGAGTCTGTTGGATGAAGCAAGTAATTAAACAGATGAAAAAAAAAATTGTATCAGAAACTATAGTAACAATGTGTGCACTGAATCACCCTTTTCAATGTGATACTTTCAGTTTCCCTTTAACCAAAAAATCATTACTGTTAACATGTATCATTGGGATGGCAAAGTCAAATATGTTCATTAAATTTGTTTTTAAAAATAAGATGGCCAAACTTAAAACATGTCAGTAGTTGGCATTGCCACTTGAAACTTATTTACAGTTAGATCTTTCATATGAGCACATAGCAGATAAGTCAAGCAACAAAAGCTTTTCAGTTACTGCTTGAAAGAGGGATTTTTCGTGAAACTCCTCCTTAGTCCTCCAGACAATTTTAGATGAACATAGCTATTTTTGAGATGAAAGCTTAAAGTGGTGCTGCATGACCAGAGTGGGTTTGAAGGTGCATTCACTATTTCAGTATTTGAGGCTTCCAGATGAAGCTCATGCAAGCATGTATGCAATATAAAAATCTAAAAATGCATAATCATCCCTGCCATCATGTAAACTGGTCATACAATTTGATTGCGGTCTGGAAGATCTGCAGCTGACGGAATGCTTCTCATCAGCATTTTAAGGAAGTAGCATAATCGTCTTGCATTAATTAGATTTTTCTAGTGACTCTTTCCTTGACCCTCTTTTCTCTTTTTTTTTGGGCTGAAGAGTCAAGCACATCATGATGAGTTGGAAAACTTGACTTGATCGAGTTCTGACACAACAGACTGTTGGGAAGGAATTCTGTTGAATAAGTAATGACTGGGGCTTTGTCATGACTAGGATCAATTGGTGCTCCCTGTGGCAGCCCTCTTGAGTAGGTTTTAGGCACTATTAAAGGAATGCTTGACCTTCCAAGGGCATACCTTCCAACTATAGGCATGGAAGTTGACATCAAGGCGAATTAGGTTCATTCATATAAAAAATAATAACCTGTCAAATAACCTGTCTAAAGTTATTCAATGGGTACATTTTATCACCTATATATATATTAGATTTATATATATTAGATAATATTTAGTGTAGGAGGAAGGTAGTCGATTCAGGTAAGTTGGTCTTACAACAGGGGGTCTTATAACGCAGGTACCATTTATATAGAATTCCGTTTATGACTGGGGGGTGGGACTTTTGGCCAAAGGGGTACTAACTTTTCACATGTGTTTCAAGGGGGGTACTCATTTTTGACAACACTTCCAAGGCGGGTAAGAAATTTTTAACAAAGAAAAAATGTTAAAAAACACACATAAACTCATTTTATTTGGACTTTTTTACGCGCAAAAGTCCGCGAAATGACGCGAATCTGTACGCGTGGCCGTGTATAACAGTATATATGTGTGTATTGCTTTTTATCCTCAGTCCAGTGTGAATCCTTGATTCTGATTGGCTGAGAGCCGCGATGTATGACACCGTACACCCTGTCTGTCGTCACCAGACAGGGTGTATGAGATAAACACATTAAAAGAGAAAGGTCTCATAAATTAAATATTATATACTTGCACAAAAGCCTCATAGGAGGCTCTGAAAGCTTGATGGTCGGGCTGCTTTAGTCCAGGGATAGAGAAATAATCAGAAAGATGTCCATAAGATTTAAATTATCTCAATCGAATGTTGGATAGAACATCTTTTAGAAATATCATGGGATATGTCTTGAAGTCAAACAATTGGGCAGGCTGCTCTTCAAGAACAGGGTAGAGTGTTTCCAGGTTCACACTGATGTTAGTCCAATTTGAATGGTTCCAATTGAACAACCTAAGAATCGTTTAGGATGTTTGCTGCAATTAATTGTACAATATTTAACTCTTAACCTCAGAATGTCTTCCTGATGCTGAGTTTGTGCGCATTTCATAGAAGGGCTAGAAACCAGTTGTACTGCTAGGACATAATACCTTTAGGATTCATGCCACTGATTGGACCGGGAATTGAAGCAGAAACTAACAAGAGATGGTCGCAACTGATAGAGTCCGCTGACAGATTGCAAGCCAACTTTGGTGCTCTCTCGGCTATGCTTTGCTAGGTTTACAACCAATGTAAAATTGTTACTTGTAGAGAAAAGAAAAAAAGTCCCTCATGGAGCTGATGGTACCCACATGGTCATGTTGATTGATTAGAATTGTGCACAGGTTGACTGACCACTGGGTGATAGAAAAGTCACCTTTTCCCTCACGCTTGGTACATTATTTTGCAAGTATAAACATTTCAAATATAATTTTTAACTAAAAGGTCGTGTTCGACTGTTTCATTGGGGGAAATAGTGCTATAAAATTGTTTGTTACATTTTATGTTTGATTCTTAGTTACAACTTTGCAACCCTTCTATTCCAAGTACAATGTGCAAGTTGCTGCACTCTTTTATTATTAATCACAATGAATATTGATTAGTGAAAGAAGCTTGTTTAGACATCAGCATACAAGATATTTCCCTCTATATTTATTTGTCTTAAAGCTACCTTGCATCGTAAACATTGTTTATGATATTGAGACGTCCAATGAATTATGCAGTGACCTTGCTCATATTATAACATTGTCCACCTTATGCATGCAAGAAATACATTTATGGTTACAGCTCCTGATTGTGTTATTACATTAGCATAAGATATGTCTACTCAGGGACAAATAAAGCAATATATATGCACCAGGAAACGGGGGAGAAACATTTCTTCTATTAAGGATTTAAGCATGAATGTCAGCAATGATTATGTTATTTGTATATGGCAACTGTTCCATTACTTTGTAACTTTATAGGCCATTTTATGTTTCCATAGAGTGGAATGAACACAAAATGATACGTTTGAACAGATGATATTATATGTCTATTTGAGGATCCACCATGTGGCAGTGAGCACCTTAAGTCCAGGATCTATAATTCATTATATTCTGCAGCAAAATGTTAAGGCCAATCATGTACCAGGAGATCAGTCACATGACAAGCCAATGAATTATGATATTGGTGTCTTAAAAGTGTTATTGGTGTGTGGAGAGTGATATTGGTGTGAACCTATCTACTGGGTATGAGGAAATCCAACTTCTTGAAATGTCAATCTATCATTTTATAAATATATAACAGGTAATATTGGTCTCGCCCTACGGCCTCGGCCAATATTACTGCTTCGGCCGATAAAACTCAATATTGGTCTCCTAACCATCCACTACCTATATAATAATTATCATATGATTGTTCAGCCAAAAAGGTCACAGTTGCATTTATTGGAATTTTTTTCTCATTGCCTTTTCAACTTTACTATTTGGAATCTGGAGGGCATTCTTATTGCTAAGACACAAAGATACTCTGTGATACTGTACAGACTCTAGAAATTTGAATCCGCTGAATAGCCGACAAGCAATTTTTTTAAATACTTGAGATAAGTGTTTATTTCATATTCTCATTACTATGTTTCAAGGTTGTTTCTCACACTAGAACAGGGTGATACTAAGCTGACAAGATGAATGAGGCTCATTTCAGTGTTGAAATTTGATGGCAAAGTGTTTCTGTGTAAAGATGGAGTACATTGGGTCGAGACTTGAGGTCACAAAGGTGACAGAAATAGGTCCGGTTCTCACAAAAATAGGACCCTTGCCCCTGGGTGGCCTGTAGATGATGGCTATGGTATGAGAGCTGGAAACAGGTCTGAGATGATATCCTGTTGATATCCTAGGATTGAAGGCAGGATTTGTGGAGGTGAAGGTTTTGAGTCTCTGCAAATCTGATCACGGCTTCCTGAAAACAATTGTGCTGAGCTGCGGATCCCCTTGTGTCCACAAAAGATCTTCTCTTACAAAGTAATTTCACTGCTGCGGTGAATGCTGCGCCCAGAGAGGGACAACACCTGCTGTTGTGCTGTTGTCATTCTCATCCTGTTTATCGTGAATTTGCACAATGGTCTTCTCGAAATTTTCAACCAAATTAAAACACACTGTAGAAAACTGTAAGAAAAACAGAATTCATTCCAGCTCAAGTTTTACCATGGGCATCCGAATTTTACTGAACTGAATTGCAGCTTTTAAAAATTGCCACTAACCACATACGCCTATCTGACATATATCTGATGATGTAGGGGGAACGGGGGCACATTGGGACGCTTTTAACATCTACTAATTTTGGTCAATGCTGAAAGCACTGAAGAACTCAGAAGTTTGCATGAATATCACCAATACTATTGAGCTTAAATGCAAGGCATAATAAACTAGACTGAACCTACCCTTTTGCAGCCAGAGAGTCATAAAAATGACTGTCCCAATGTGCCCCGGCTAAAACAGCTGGGGCACATTGGGACATCAATTAAAAAATCATTTTAACACTCCACGTGCAATAGATATCACATATAAGTAGTGTGTAAGATAATATACAGTGCATTAACACTTTGTAGTGCCAATAGTTCATAACTTTAAACAGTTTTAAACATTTAACATAAACTGTCCTGGGTGCGGACATCTATGTAAGTAACACACAGTGCTCTGCGAAAAATTTGTTACAGAGCATGGTGATCCACTATGCCTCTATTCCCTGTGGCCTGAATACCTGTGGTGTGCTGTCCCAGGTCATTCAGTTGCCTTGGACACTTAAATTCTGCCATATTAAGGGCGTCCCAATGTGCCCCAAATTCACTGTCCCAAAGAGCCCCTATATGACTTTTACACCAAAATGCTAATTTTTCGGACACCAGTGAGTGTGTTTATCACGATAGTAATTCACAACTGTTCGTTACGATGTATAAAATTCATACAAGCGCTGAGAAAGTCTCATTGTTCATGGTTTGTCCACAGAATGGTTCAAATTGAACCCTTCCATATTTACTTTAGTGGTAGGAAAACAAACTTTTGCTCGCCATACTTCTACATGTGGCTGTAATTTGTCTATAAAACCATGGAAACATCAGGATTTGAAATTACAAGATATGATGGCACTACCATATCATATACCTTGCCAGGATCCAAGAAAACCCACCGTCCCACAGTGCCCCGCGTCCCAATGTGCCCCCGTTCCCCCTACTTCAATACAAATAACTGCAAAATAACTGCCAGCCGAATTCTTCAACACCTGCCCGTGAAAAAAGGTGATTATGGACACACATTTTGCTGCTCATTAGCTGGCTACTGTCAGCTGGTGGGCGGAATTAATTTAATTTCAAATTAGAGAAGATGAGGTATTTCCAATTACAATCATTTCATTGATTCCTGCAGCCATGACGGGTTTCTTGGTCCAGGATCCAAAAATACTACTCAGCTGGAAGCAGCATAAATAAGTATTTTTACTATGGATTTCTTACAATATATTTTACAGTTGTGCTTAAAAGTTTCTGAACCCCTGGCGCTTCTTACCTTATTTATGCACATCTCTCTAAAAAATGCAGGAACAGCTTTTAAATTGGGTTAATAATACAACTGAACACCATCTTTTTTATGTAAGCATAATTTATATTCATAGCGAATAATGACTTTTAAATATGATTTTATGATGAAAGTCTCCAAAACTGCATGTTCAAATGTTTCTAAACCCTTCTGAAATGTGTACAATCAACAATTTGTATGGCCCCCTTTTGCCAAAATAAATCCTTCCAAACACTTCTTATGGCTATACGCTACCAATTGGCAGATTTCCTATGGGATTTTTGACCATCCTTCCAAAGAGCATTTTCTTAACCCTCATAAGCTGGTGGGTCGTCTGACGTGGACTGCTTTGTCAAATCTGAGCAAGGGATATCTAGTTGTCTGTGATCAAGAAATGGTCCGGGCAATGCCAAAGCCATAAATTTGACAGATTTTAATCAATTTTGTGTGGATTTGCTTGTATACTTTGGGTACTGTGCTGCTGGAAGACCCATTTGCAGCCAAGTTTCATGCTTGTAAGTGAAAGCTTTACGTTTTCTGAGTGCATTTCTTGATATTTCAATGGTGGCCCCATTGTAATATGGACTTGTTTTGCTATAAATGGGACGGGAAAACGAACTATTGTTAATATCATAAGGAATTCTGTGAAATATCAAGATATGTGCTTAGAAAATGTAAAGCTTTCACTTGTAAGCCTGAAACTTGGCCGCAAGTGGGTCTTCCAGCAGAACAATTACCGTAATATGGGGTGAATCGGGACAGATTTAGCCCTTTTCCTGCCATAGCACGGGCATAAAACCTCCAAAAAATCTCAGTTTAGTCTAGAATTATGTCCTGGCCGTAGATTAAACTGTCCCTGAGACCCTGACAGCATTAACTGATGCCTGTATTTTTCAATGATTAAGGCTGAGAAAACCACTGTCCCTATTCACCCCTCACTTTGGGGTGAATCGGAACAAGGACTAATCTAAATAACTAGTACTCCCTGGCCTGTGTAATTGATTTATACATATGAATAAACATTAGAAAACATGCGTAGCATCCCAAAAAGTCACTCTGAGTAAAATTTTAAGTCTATTATGAGTAAAATATTCAGTTTTTAACAAAATGTAATAAATCACTGTAAACTGGCAAAAATGTATATATCTGCTCATTTTGCAGGTGAAGAATAATCTTGGACTAAATCCACAACAAATGATGCCAATTTCAACAATATAAACCCAAAAATACACGTAAATAGGGCGGATTGAATATTAGTAAGGCTTTTTAGGCCATCTCTGTTATTCTGCTGCTCTCTTGGATTCAAACCCATGACTGAACAGACAAAAGCTCACATCTCAGCAACTCTTTTGATCTCTTAAAACTGTTTAAATCGATTTGGACTGTAAACTCTGATTTTTCTTCATTTATTTGATGTTTTATCAGAAATTTTTTTTATCAGGTTCCAAAACACCATATTTATCACAATTTGGCATAGTTTGACCTTCCTACAAACATTTCTACAAAATTAAAATGATTTTGCAGCATGTTAGTACCCCGTCCAACATTATTTTTAACATTTCATCACTAATTTCATTTCTTGAGTTAATACTGGCTCTTGAAAGTTACACTAAAATAACTCTAAAACGGAGAGTGATTTATTGCCTTTAGAATATAGTCAGTGCTAATGTACCGAAGTGTATGATTCTTTCCGCAATTGGCCACAACTATATGCTTGAAGTTTTGTGAGAATTTTCGTGTCTGTAGCTTTTATATTTTTAGTGGTGTAATCAAAGTTTTGAACAGTTTGTGAAAATGTAAATTGTGCAGGGCAATGTTTTTTAAAGGTGCTGCAGTTCCTTACTGCCTACAGGTAGTGTCGTGAAAATCCGTCGGAATCTTCATTGGAATATTCTTAAAATGTGCACGAAATCAAGTCTCAACAATAAGTAGAAGTTATTCACCCCATATTACGGTACCCAAAGTGCACAATAAAATCCTCGAAAAATTTATTAAAATCACTAAAATTTAGAGTTCTGGAATGGCCTGGACAGTTTCCCAATCAGAACCGATTAGATATACCTGGGTCAGATGCGACAAAGTAGTTCTCGTCAGACGACCCACCAGCCTATGAAGGTTAAGAAAATGCTCTGCTTAAAAATGGTCAAAAATCCCTCAGGAAATCTGCCAATTGGTAGTCCATAAGGTAGTCCATAACCATAAGAAGTTTTTGGAATCATTTATTTGGCAAAAGGGGGCCATACAAATTGTTGATTGCATATGTTGCAGAAGGGTTCAGAAACATTTGAACAGGCAGTTTTGGAGACTTTCATCATAAAATCATATTTAAATGTCATTATTTGCTATGAATATATGTTTACATTAAAAAAAGTGATGTTCAGTTGTATTATTAACCCAATTCAAAAACCGTTCCTGCATTTGTTAGAGAGATGTGCCCAAATAAGGTAAGAAGTGCCAGGGGTTCAGAAACTTTCAAGCACAACTGTATGTCAACTTATAGGGAAATTTAAACATTTTCTTTTGTTGTGGTGTACTCTCATAGTTGATTTTCTCCATTCAGCATGGGAAACATAGAAACTGTTTGATAAGTCATGATAAAGAGAAGACCAACTGTTTTGTCCTATCTGATTTTAGAATGAAAATCAGATGCATAATCCTTTTGTTTACCTCTCACGAACAGTAGGAATCAGTCTCCTTAAATCAAATTAACATTGAAAGTATTGAGTATGATCAAGACAAATCATCAGTGTAATGATTCCTGAAGTGCCGTTTTCACTATGTAAGAGTACACTATTTTTGCAAATCAAAATAGGGTAAATAAACTGACTATTTATCTCTCTGTTCACAGGATTTACGCTAAAGATAATTGATAGCGAGATGGGTATTAACAGGATGGAATTAACTTTGAAATTTGCACTCCCCTTTCCATTCCTTAAACCTCCAGCCCTTCACCATTCCTAATATTTTATTCTAAATCTAGGCTCTACATTAGGAAGCAAGGATGTTCAGGCCAGACTTACCTTCAATGTCAGTGAAATACGAGCTTCTGGGGATGACAGTTGCGCTCTGACATTGAGTGCGGACTAAACAAGTCGACAGATGGTCTAAGTTGTGCCTACTCATATCTCAACATCTGCCTCAAAGTAACCAGTCTAGTTAGACAGAAATTCATATCCTGTTAGTTTTTGGTTGTGATGCAACCTGTCTAAAACACATCTATTGATTTAACAAAAATAACAGAAAGTCATTTCAAAATTGGACAATGTTTTCTTGGGTTGGTCTTGAGGTAGGGTGCTAAGCTTCCAAGCGCTAGGTCCAGGGTTCAAAACCAGCTCTTGCCGGGTCACAAGGGCATATGCTGGATGGCTGTTTCAATCATCCCTCACCTTCATTGCTGTGTCCTCCTACTGTCTTAACACTTTTAGGATCACATTAGTGGAACGAATGCTTCTTTCTTTCTCCTCCGTTCTCTCCTTACAGTCCTTCCTTTCTTCTACCCTTATCTTATCCTCCTCATCTCCTTCTATTTTTTTCGCCTCTTTCTTCTTCTCATAGCCTGCATTCCAAGGAGTGGGTGTCCACTGTCAACTTCCCAACTAAAGACCATTTAAATCTGTGGTCTCTAAAACTCAAAATTTTTTAGTTTTTTGAAAACTTTGAACCCTTCATCTGGACCTGGTTACATGATTGACAGAGCACGTGACTTAGGCAGACGTTGTATAACTTCCAAGATGGATGACAAGCGAATGATTTCAGACATGTGACTCTCAGTCTGTTGACACCAAAACGCTTTCTTGTATCCTCAGAGTCGCATACAATACAGTATCGTTTAGACATGCTGTGTTTGGAATTACCTTTATAGATTTTAGAGACAGAAAATGAGGTGAAGTAAAAATCAACCTCAAGTAATTCGAGTGATATTTGTCAGACCCATAACATCAAACATCTATGCACAAGAAGCACTCAAGAGACATCAAGTATGACAAAGGCATAAATTGTGAATATGAAAGTGTGTAGGTCATGAAATTTATGAATTAACTGCTCCCTGATAGTATTAATCCATGGTGTGCAATTTGCTAGGCAGCAATACTTATTGCACTACTGCTTTTGGTCCTGCTGCAATGTAAAAGTAAGTTTGTTTGTGTGAGGGACATTGAAACTAACAGGAGACGTGATAGATAGATAGATAGATAGATATAGTAAGTGCAGCCCTCTAAGCCCAGTTCTGGGCGCTCACGAGGGTTGATTGATGAGATGGGATAGAGAGAGAGAGTCGTCAACCCAGCCGGGTTTCGAACCCATGCGGGCAAAGACCTTCAGTGGAGCAGGCGGGAACCTTAACCACTTGGCCACCCAGCTGCAATAGATCACAAAACATTGAGGACAAGGCCAGGGGTGATATGGTAGTCCTTGGGGAATATCAATAACAAGAACATCAATCTTAAAATAGGAAGAAAGGAAAAGGAATTGAAAACCAAACTTGTAGGACGATGGTCGTCTGGTATGACCGTATGAGCTGAATAACCAATAATTTCTCAGAGTGATTTCTCATATTTTGCAATGACAAAGGAACACTATGAGCTGTTATGGATCCATCTCCTTTTTATGTCACATCAGAATCTCTTTAAGTGCAGTCAAATGTCCCTGAAAGGTCCTTTTGGTGACATTCACTTATTTCTCATGAACTATCTTATATCATTGCTTTTCTAAGGATAGCACAGGAGTTGTTGCGAAAGACTGAAAGTTTAAAAATAAGCAAAATATCTTACACAGTTTATCTTGTTTCCCTGACTAGCATGGCCTTTCCTTGAAATATGATTTACACTCACTGAAACTAATTATTCTTGAACTAACCTCAACTTAGTTTTTCCTAAAATATGTAACTTTATATAGCACCAACTGTGACTTCACGTCTGCAGGTTATCAAGCCAAATCCACTACAGAAAAATAAGTCTCAAGAAACTCACCATGTATCTATCAGACCCATCACATCAAACAGCTTCCTTGACAAATTGAACCACTCCAGGGATATTAAGTATTACAAAGACATGAAAAGTGAATATAAAAGTGTCTACAGCATACAATTTATTCACAGGAACGTATGCATGGGATCCATAAAAAACATAAATGTGCCAAGCAGACGTGAGCTGATTAATTCTGTCATCTTTAACCCTTTGGCAATGACACACTGACGCAGGAAGGTTTGGGGTTCAGCAACTTTGGGAAGTGTTTGAAATAGCTTGAATGCGAATGGGTGGTTTGGATGAAGGACAGGAAAGGTGACACGGCTGTTTGCCTGCTTATGATGGTAATCTGTAGCTTGTAATTAAATGTTTCATTTAAATGTCAAAAGGAAAAGAGCTCTATCCCACAGTATTTGAAAATACACCTTCTGCATACAAAACATAGAAAAGAACAAATGGTATACATGTAGAGTACGTGAGGCATGCAGCCCCCCTTAACTTTGAGGTGTGATTTGACCTACTTTTTATGGGCAATCATTTGAATGCTTGTGCTATCAGGAAGGGATCACTTGACTCTACTTGATCCTAGTGAAACAAATGTCTACCGATTTTAATAAAGGAGTTAAAGCCATTTTGTAAAAAAATTTAAGATGGCCATCTTGGCCATCTTGCCCTACCCATCGGGCAAGAAGCCCCCTATTATACTCCTATAGCAATTTTTTTGCGAGCGCATTCAGCTTGAAAGTTATTTCTTATGTTTCTTCCATCATTTTTAAGGTATTCTATTTACTTTTTCTGAATTTCTGAATTTTTCTGTTCATACTTTTATTTTTTAGGACATTTTGCACCCCGACGAGAGACCGCAAACCCATGGGAAACAGTTTCTTGGCTGCAGAAGGGGCAGTCTTATAATGCAGGGACCAATATAGTTGTATGGCTAAGACAAAAAGCAGTCTAATGCACACACCACCAGCTGTGCTGGACCTACTAATTATGTGTAGTCTAGGTGGCCCCTTGATAATTAACACTTTAAGGTATCTTAAAATAGTGAGCTAGCTCGATCATTTGTATACATAGTATATCATTTTATAATTTATTTCTAAATATGATTTATTGAACAAATGAATGATTGAAATTAAGTTTGATTGAAATTGATATAGATGGATGAATAGATTGGTCGATTCATTGATTGATTAGCCTTTGACTGATATATTGATTGATTGATTGATTGATAGACAGATAATCTGATTCTATCAGAAACAATTTAATTAGCCCAACTTTGATGATGGAAATACCAACTTTTTCTTATGTTACAATGTGTCCATACCTTTTGCAAATATGCCATTCGTCAAGGGACATTTTATCGACAACGTTATGGAATACTTGGTGTCTTGCTGATCCGCTTGATTCTATGTACACTGAGTGCATACACATTCTTCTTTAGCAACATGAACCAATTTTTGTGAAGGACTATCCACGGGATAACACAGCTTTCCAAAACTAGGTGACCTTGACTATCAATATTCTTAAGGATATCTGGACATGTTTAGAATTCTTATGGCCAATTTCCTACATTGATAAGCATGTTGGTTTACTTTGCCTGCCCTGCATAGTAATATGAACATCCTGTCCATCATACACTTCCTATAAACAAAGGTGTACTAAAATGCCGTGTATAAACAGGAAGCTAATGACATATTGAATTAATATGCTGATGATGGAAGTTTTCTGGTAGAAGTAATAGAAGAAATATGTAGTAGCAGTAGTGATAGTAGTAGTAGTAAAGGAAAATTGAGACTGACACATGAAAATGATGCGAGAGCGTGACATAAGTGCATTATACAAGTGCATTATACAAGTACTTGACACAAGAGTATACATGATGCATAAGAATCAGAATCAGAATCAGAATATCTTTTATTGTCCCAGTACAGTTATTATAAAAATTAAATACAGTTATCGTAAGAGAAAATATATAGCAACAGGGACTGGAGGCCACTTTAGGAAAAAAATTATTTCGTTGTCAAGTGACCCCCAATGAAAATTAAAAAGAAAGAACAGAGGAGCGTCCGCACATGCAAGCAAATAAACAGTGGTTGTTGAATGATATAATTTTCGGAAAAAACTTGAATGGTTAATTTTTGATAATTGATCTATTGTATTTTATAGATAACAGAGAAATTAAGGGTAGCCTACTATTAAGTAAATTATATTCTATTGCAAATGTAACAATTTTGAAGTGTACATGATGTAGTATATGATTGAATGACCGACTTTTTGATATAAAGCTTGAAGCCAACTAGACTATGAGAATATATTTTGTTTTTGAAATTAGGATTCATGTTGTTAAAAATGTATGGAATTTTATAAGAAATAGCTTGTCTGGCAAATTAATGTTTTATTCTAGGTAGTGTATATAGATCTGATTCTCTGAGAGGATAATCATGAGAAGCTGATCTTTTCTAAAAACCTGAGAGTAAAAGTAATCAGGTAACATCCCGTTCTCCAGCCTGAAGCAAAATTTAAAACCATGCAGTGCACATATATCTTTTGATTTTAACAAACCTAGTTCTTTAAATAGCGGATCGGTGTGGGCATTATACTTACTTAATGTGACAGCCCGAATGGCTTTTTTTTGTAAAATGAACAGCCGATTAGAAACAGTTTCCCATAATAGAGCACCGTAATTTAAATGAGGAACAATCAAAGAGTTATAGACCATTAATAGGATGTCTCTAGGGAGGAAATGTTTCAGTCTGTTTAATATGCCTACAACTTTAGCTATTTTCCTAGAAGTGTGGTCAATATGGGATGTCCAATTTAAATTATTATTAATATGGATGCCTAGAAAATTAAAGGAATCTACAAACTCAATTGTAGAACCATTAATCATAACTTCTGGATAGAAAACCTGTCTTTGTCGAGAATGAAATATCATAGCTTTACTTTTATTACAGTTTAAGGACAGTTTGTTGACTTTCAGCCATGTGCTATATTTTGTTAATTCATTATTTATGTTTTCTGAAATGTTGAGAGATGGACTGTCAAATTTATTTAATGTTGTTATTAAAGTAGAATCATCAGCGTACATAATAGGGTAAAATGAGTCACTTACTATTGACATATCATTCAAATAAATCAGAAACAAAAGGGGTCCCAAAATTGATCCTTGAGGGACACCAGTTGTGATTAATGATGGTTCAGATTTTATATGGTCAATTTGGACATACTGGTGTCTATTAGTCAAATAACTAGTTAGGAGTTCTAGAGCTTTTGTTTTGATGCCATAATATTTCAGTTTATATATTAGAATGTCATGGTCTATTGTGTCAAATGCTTTCGACAAATCTAAAAATATACTAAGAGGAAGTTGGCCTTTATCCATTTCTTTCACTACTTTATCTACAAATTCTATGGCAGCTAATTCTGTGGAATGTTTTGACCTGAATCCATATTGGCTTCGATAAAATAATTTATTTACACAAAAATAATCGTAAACCTGGTTATATAAGACTTTTTCAAAAACTTTTGAAATACTCGGAAGAACTGACACTGGTCTATAGTTATCAAATAAGTGTGTATTATCTTTTTTATGAAGGGGGATAACTTTAGCTAATTTGAGAAGATCTGGAAATATTCCTTTCACAATTGAACAATTAATGATTACTGAAAGTTGTTTAGCTAGTTCGTGTTTTATATCTTTTAATAATTTGTTGGAGATGCCATCATGACCACAACTAGTTTTTGATTTTAAGTCATTAATTACTTTGATGACCTGTTCAGGTGTCACTGGGGTAAATTGTAAATTCTCTGCGATAGGCTCTTTAAGATAATGTTTAAAATCAAAATCATTCGGCATAGTTATCTTCTCGGCCAACTTTGGTCCAATATTAACAAAGAACTGATTAAACTTATCTGCAATAGTCGGTTTATCAAAGACTTTTTGATCATTTATCATGAAATAACTAGGAAGTTCCTTTTTATCAGTTGATCTATTCAATATTCCATTTATTGTAATCCAAGTATTTTTAGCATCACTCTTAAATTTACTAAATTTGTACTTAAAATATTTCAATTTTGCAAGTCTAATACTGCGCTTTAAGATTCTGTTATAAGTCTGGAGATTTATCTTATGTCGAATGTAGTTAGGTTCATTTATCTGTGTTGCCTTCAGTCTTTTGTACAATGAGTCTCTATATTTAATAGATATAAGAATGCCTTGAGAAATCCACGGACATTTTTTATGTTTATATTTATTTAAACGAATCGTTTTAACAGGAAAACATTTTTCCATACCATCTGTAATAATGTTATTTAATTTGTTATAGCTGGTATTAGGATCAAGTAATATATTATCATCAAAATTTTTACCGAGTTCAGAGTTCTGCAAATACTGTTTAAAATTTGCCGATGACTGGGCATAGTCACTCTGAGATTTTATGAATTTGGCAGTATTGTGTTTCTTTAGTTGAAAATCAAATGAAATAAAATAAGGTAGATGATCGGAAATACTTTGAATCAATATGCCTTGTGTAGTATTGGAAAAATCATCTGATATTTTGTATAAAAAATTATCAATCAATGTTCCGTTTTGATCTGTTAACCTAGTTGGCAGAGTTATTTTGGGGATAAAGCTGGACGCTAAAAGGGTTTCAAAGTAGTTGTTTATATGATTATTTTCCCTAAGTTTTAAAAGATCTAAGTTAAAGTCTCCTGCAATAAGAACATGTTTGTATTGCTTAAGCATATCAAACAGCTGTACCATTTCCTCCGTATAAGTTCTAATATCGTCTACAATTTGTCGTGGAGGTCGATAGATGCTACCAATAATTATATTTTTCTCAGCTAGAATATCCATATCGTTACCATGTTTTTAATAAACAATCCATCCCATAAGTCAGATTCAATATGAGGAATAACAGTATGCTTAAATGTTTTATGCAAATAAATAGCTACACCTGAATGTGCACTGCATCTTTTACCTTTACTGATGAGATTGTAGTCTTCAAGCTGGAGAAGGGAGGTATCATCCTGAGAAGACAGCCAAGTTTCCTGTAAGCAAATTGCACCAATTATAATATCATGTCTGTTGAACAATTCTAAATAAAGTTTTAACTGAGAAAATTTTGCTCTAAGTGATTGGCAGTTCAAGCTTAATATCATGAATAAGTCTTTTTTATCTTTAAAACTTTCAATAAAATCATCATTTTCATAATAATTTGAATGTTTAAATAATTCTGGAGCTTCACTATCATCATCTTCTGAATTTTCATTTACTATATCCACAAGAGAATACCCATCATAGTCCCTATTATCTAATAAATCTTGAAAGCTATTGAAAATGTTCATTAAAAAATAGTAAAATTTCAGATACACTGCCATTGCATTGCATGTGCCGGTCACTCCTCTGTATGAATCCCTGTGTGAAATTTGAATTCTGAAAATACATGAAAAAATCTAAATATAGACATATGAGAAAATTTAACATTTACAGTACGAGATTGTAGTCCATTAGGGGTTATATTACAATATATAAATATATATTTTACCAAAAACTAAAATGTCTTGGTTGTTCAAATAAATGATAATTATCCACATCAATCTGATGCTTAATAAAATGATTATAATTCACACCTGACAGATTTGAGAAAAATATAGCATCAGTAACACAATCAAAAACAAATTGTCATATAAACATTTCTAAATGCAATTGAATTAAACAAGTAAAGAGAAAAAAAAGAAAAAAAAGAAGAAGATATCTATGCTTTACATATGTAACACATATTTGTATATATACAACATACCTTATAATGTATTAAATTTCCATAAGCTTGAAAGTTGAATTACTTCAGTGACTAACACACTTGCGCACAAATTATACAGACTGATTCAGCTGTGACCTATATATTCTGCTCAATATGCTTTTGCAGTTATTTTACCATTCACAATAATTACACATAGAGCTTAAGATGCAAACACAACACAACACACATGATAGTTTAAGATACAAACACAACACAACAAAACATGACTGAAATTTTACATGCATCAATGCATTATATATCACTTTCGAGATAAGGTCATGTTTTAGAAATTTAATAATTAAGAAAGGGGGAACAGTTCTTAAACACATCAGTTTAATAAATGAATGCATATGATTATTAAGTGAAAAAAAAAAAAAAAAATAGGAATCATAAGAATGATACAAGGGGCAAATGCAATACAAAAAAAACCAATACATACCTATAATATTTGGTGTATATAAGAGACTGATACAAGGAATAACACAAGAGAATGACAATATAATGACACAAGAGAAAGTGTATCAATATGAAATCAAGCATTGAGGAATGAGCTATGTAATGTGGTTTCTGATAGAAATAGAATGTCACTATGATCTTTTTTAGGTATTTTGTATCAAGCAATAATTATTTATGTTTTAAGCTGGCATTTAGTTGTAAACAATGAAAGGTCTCCTTTCACTCAAGAATGATATTATTCAAGCACTTGCTTGGGCTCATTGTTGAAATGAGAGAAAGACAGAGACACAGAACATTGATACTTCTAACTTGACATGATATGGGATCTTGCTTGTCTTGCACAGACGACTGGATGCATATATCATGTCTCTTGTGGATGATACTTGGACGTCATTTTCGTCTGGAAGCTCTTCAGACTACAATTCTGATTTAACACCCATTGTTTGAACCCATAATTATGAGGAGAGACCTCCGGTATAGAAGTAACCACTCAGCTGCACAGCAGAAAAGTAGTGGCTCCTATCTGAAGGATGTTTGACGACAGTGGAGAAATCACCTTAATTCAATTCTTATTCTTTTACAATGTAAAAGCCACTGTATGTCTATCTATTTATCTATTGACTGGCCAATTGCTCCATCAGCTGTTAGCTGGCAGCCGCAGCAGCTTCAGCAGTACGACCAACAGACTTGGCTTTCAGGCAGCCAGTGTGAGTTGTCAACTCAACCAGTCCAGAGCTGCACTTTGTTTTGCGCCAACAGCAGTTGTTGGAGTAGCACATGGAGTATGAGGTTGTTTTCTGTTGTTACAAACATGCATAATGGATTGTTACGCTTCATCATGGATTAAGAACACATGATATGATAAATCATTCCTCGTGATTTATGATTTTCCATCATTTGAAAAGGCATTGAATGTGAATATATGTATACTAATTGGATTTTACACACCACTGGATTCAAAACAAACAATGGAGTTTATCTCACGGATTATATCAGCTATGTGACCATGAAAAAATTACTGTACAAAGTATCGAAACAACATTGATAATCCAATGAACTATGGATAGATGACATGCGATATTCTAGCTTGAGTTATTATATTGATACAGGATCTTTAACGGTGATGATGAAAGGATAGCGATTGTAAAATTGGAAAAGCTGATTTTTGATCTCTACTTGTGTTGTGGGATACCTTTACCATGGTTAGAGTTGTGCTGTGCTGGATGCTTTTTGGGGTGTGTGATATAACCCTTGTTGGATTATCTCAATTCCAAGTGGAGGGTAAGGTAGTGGCAAAGCGGATGTCAGAGAGAGTTGTCACTACCCAATATGGAAAGTTGAGGGGTGTGTTATTCACCCTTTTAAGCAAAAACCTACCTGATGTGGAAGGGTACTTGGGATTACAGTATGCTTCAATACTTGGAGGGGAGTTGAGATTCATGCCCCCTACCTCTCCCATGGAAACTTGGGATGGGATCAGGGTGGCTATGAAATTCAGACCAGTGTGTCCTCAACGGATACCAACAGAACAGGAGCTAGCTGCAAAATTACCAATGGGGAGGGTGGATCATTTCAAAAGGCTGTTACCATTTTTGGAAAGACAAGCTGAAGAATGTCTCAACTTGAATGTCTACGTTCCAGTAAGAGGTTAGTGACCTTTATCAAGATTGTTTATGGTCTTTTGATAAACTTTGCACATACATTGTGTTACTGGATGTCGTTTGTGTCCCTCTTTGACCTTTGTTCCTTTTATCAGTGTCCAAGGTGGGCAAGCAAAAGATCCTACACACTGGGTAATTTGTTATACTATTATATGATGTACTCCTGTTTCTCTAGTCGCATTTTTAAAATCCACCACACGCTCAAGTTGACTCATATTGCAGTTCCTTCCTTGGAATTATTCTTCTTAAATCTGATATATCAGTTATCAGTACAGGTTGATTGACAAATTTTTTAACTTTCTGGAAGATTCAAGCCAGTCTTAAAGGGAGAGGCCTGTTAGAATAAATGCCTCGAAGTGAACCGTAAATGTAGTTTCATGTGGTGATTGTCTGTATTAAGGCATCCCTGCTTCCTTTATTCTAAGTCTGCATGAAATTTTGTACAATGTAGATTATTCAAGCAGAAACATTTGTCCTAGTTCTTCAATTAGATAACTGATGACGATAGTACGTATCATAAAACATTTTATGACTTTGTTTTTGCTAACCTGAACTGTAAAAGTGTATAAACATCAGATCTATTCATAGCCTAAACCATGTTGATCTTTTGCCTCCATAAAAGTGCAATTGCCTTCCAGACTCATTGTCAGCTTATAAATGTTTTATAATTGGAAAGTCGATACGGTGTCATGCATTATTACTTTGCTCTACTAATCATCCTATTGAAAAATAATCACTGCTTAGAAATATCTTTTTGGTACTTTTTGTTTCTAAATAATATAATTATTCTTGATTGATCATATTTTAGCTCAGGAGTAACTAAATTAATGTATTAGCTTAGAAGTAACTTTCTTGAATTGAAGTATGCATGCTCCCATTACAGAAGCCAGTTAGACATGTCCTCATTGGTGCTTGTACATACCTTTTGTCAAAATTAAGGTTTCATTACCAAATGTTAAATTCAATTCTGTTCATCTTATCTTGTGTACAGAAGTTCTACAATAATAAATTTGTCTTTGATCAAACTTTGCTGAAATCCAAACACAATCATTACAGATGATGCTGTGAATCAAATATTTAGAACATTACAATGACTCAATGCTACAACAATGCAACAATGAGTAGTTGATAGTTTTGAATGATTTATTCGATTTTCCATTGATCTCCATGGAAGGTGTTTACATTTCACACAATTGTCAATAGACAATTGATGATGTCCTAGCATGCGCAAAGTTTCGTAAAAATCTTCTAAAACGTTATGTGTTCATGAAGGGTAACATGCATAGTGTGAATCCTTTAGAATGTTACTGTATACTGTTAATCTTTCATTGATTTGTAGCTTTGAGGTACTTGGTGGAATTTGACATGCAGTTTCATTTTCCACATACACACAGTAAGCTCAGTTTCAGGGTGAATAAAACTCCAGCAGACATCAATATTTTGGACAAATCTCTCCCTGTAGTATTGCAGGAGTTAGCCCAGATAAGGCTATCATTCGAAAAGTAAGGCCTTTCCCCCTCATATAAGCTATTTCTATAGTAAAAGTAACCATGTTCTGACAAAATTTCCACCATCTGCATCAAGCACTTTCTATTTTGGAACTTCTTTCATTTCCAATTTTTCAGCAACCCACTTAATCAAGACAGAAAGCCTCTGGATTGATGATGATGAGAAGTGTAGTGTCCCAATTTTCTATGCTGAGGCATGGACTGGGACAGGGACTGTACCCCAACTCCATCATTGATTGAAGTCTGTCAAGCATTAGAATTAATTAGTCATCTGAAGCACCTATGATGAGTCTCTTTTCTGTGCAGGGATGTTGAATTAAAAACAGATATATAGACATGTTATAGGGCCACGGTGTAAGCCATGTGTAGGTAGATAGGTAGATAGATGAGTAGCTGGAAAGACGGACTAACAAATGGAAAGATGGATATTTGGATAGATAGCCAGATAGATAGATAGGCAGATGGACTGACGGAATACAGAACATAAAACACCTGCAGCCATCCATTATCAATGATAGGTTACCTCAAACCTCACACAGATTTGCTTGAAGGTGTCAATCTTTGAAATCCCTTCAACGACAGTCTTAAATTATTACTGCATCATGTTTTTTTAATAACTGCCATTGATTTTGAAACTATTGTCTAATTGCTGAAGCAGCATAACTTGATTAAGTCTTGCAGGAAGCGCTTTTGTTTGGCAAATGACTGGAAACAATTGACAATTACTAAGAATTAGAAATATTCTTTTGACTTGCTGCTTAGCTCTAAAAACATGAGCGCAATAAATGGATTATTTTGTTGGTAGGATATTGAAATGTTTTGGAAATGTGTAATGGTGATATTTCATGTTATTTGAAGATAGATAATGCAATTGTTAGATGTTTCGCTGTTAATGTTTGCCATATATTACAACATGTTATTCTGTCTAAAATAGATCTAAACCTTTTATCATATTATTCTTTGAAATAATACTGATTTTCAAAGAATGGAGGGTTAAAACACTTAGAATGTCATATGAAGTTATGATTTCGTATCATTTCTCCACAAAAAAATGTGTAATACTTTCTATGTAGCAAAGTGAATAGCAGAAACCTTTTTTTTTAAGTTAAAAGAACCATCAACTTCATGCTTGTGAATATCAATCATTTTGTAAACAATTGCATACACAAGATTTGCTTGATAAACTGCATGCAGTTATATGGTACCATCTAGGAGTGTCAAGACTGCTGAAATAAAGAATAATGTGAGATATACAGTTCAAACAAAAAACTGCAGATATGAATACAAAGTAAGTGAAATGTTGAGGTTTGTTTCTCAGTGAATTCCAAAAACTTGTTGTAATGAACTACTTTCTGCTTCCAACATGATATTTTCAAATGTAAAGCTGATATATATCATGACATTCCAAGATTGATTTGCCGGCTGTTGATGCTTTCCTGTCTCTTTTAAAGCTTCATCTCAACAGAGCTGTGTGAATCCAAAACATGAAAATGGATATGGAAGAAGGGTAAAAAGTGCATAGTGTTGAAAAAAGACATGGTTGTATATCATTGACTTAATGAGAAGGGCATTGCTTGGCAGGCATGCAGTTGCAGTTATAATGAAACAGATTTACTCAAGAGACATAACTGTGGTTGTAAGATTGATTTGATACGAAACACATAGAAAGCGAGATGATGAAATAACGTGTTGGTTGTCGGTTAGATTGATAAACAGAAGAATAGACTGAAAATGTGCAGATAAGGAACTTTCCTATGCCTTGAAAATGACATCATAATCTATTTACTATTTCACTCGACAAAAGTTATGGATCTCAAAATCTGTTGGCCCTCCATACTGATAGCTCACAATATTCGGAAATACGAAATTTATCAAATACAGGGTCACTGGGTCTGCTCTAAGTGGTCTTGACTCGAAGTTATAAGCGTGATGCAGACAGCAAACGAAATCATTACCTCTGTATTTATCACCTCAGAAAAATGCAATGTAACCTTGCGACCCCTCAACATTCAAATGCAATTAATTTATGACTGTTTGACCTACCCTAATCCATCTTTTAAAAAATCTTTCAAGAGAGATTTCATTTTTGTTTATCGATGGAAATTTAACTGAAGAATAGACTGACAATGTGCAGATAAAGAACTTTCCTACGCGTTGAAAATGACTTCATAATCTATTTACTATTTCAATTGACAAAAGTTATGGATCTCAAAAATATGCCCTCCGTTATATATGATACTGTTAGCCCACAATATTCAGAAATACGAAATTTATCAAATACAGGGTCACTGGGTCTGCTCTAAGTGGTCTTGACTCGAAGTTATAAGCGTGATGCGGACGGCACACGAAATCATTACCTCTGTATTTATCACCTCAGAAAAACGCAATGTAACCTTGCGACCCCTCAACATTCAAATGCAATTAATTTATGACTGTTTGACCTACCCTAGTCCATCTTTTAAAAAACCTTTCAAGAGAGATTTCATTTTTGTTTATCGATGGGAATTTAACTGAAGAAGAGACTGAAAATGTGCAGAAAAGGAACTTTCCTGTGCCTTGAAAATGACATCATAATCTATTTACTATTTCACTCGACAAAAGTTATGGATCTCAAAATCTGTTGGCCCTCCATACTGATAGCTCACAATATTCGGAAATACGAAATTTATCAAATACAGGGTCACTGGGTCTGCTCTAAGTGGTCTTGACTCGAAGTTATAAGCGTGATGCGGACGGCACACAAAATCATTACTTTTGTATTTATCACCTCAGTACAAAGCAATGTAACCTTGCGACCCCTCAACATTCAAGTGCAATTAATTTATGACTGTTTGACTTACCCTAATCCACCTTTTTAAAAAACCTTTCAAGACAGATTTCATTTTTGTTTATTGACATAAATTTAACTGTTTTCAACAGAAGAAATTGATATTTGTGCAAAGCAGTCAAATGAAACCCTGGTCAAGTCAGAGAGCAATCAAATTAATGAAATGTCAGAAATTATCACACCTTTTCATCTAATTTTAAATAGCAAGTTTTTACTTATGTTGGTTTAAGTCGTTGTCATACCCATGCTGCCCTGGCGCCTAGTGGGCAGCGGTAGCTGTTGTACAGAACCACATACTGCAGAACAGACTTTCTTTTCTGCCAACATCCATCAGACTCCTAAATATGACCGTAATTTTAATATCATTATTTATCTATTTTCCCCAACACTGATTTCGCTTCAAAATAATTATTTTTCTGTGACAAATAAATTAATCTAATCTAATCTAATCTATTATATAGTATATATAGCTTCATGCATCTTTAGTAAATTTAATTTCTGATTATATAATTAGCTTGGCATTATCTTTTTCTGTTTCTTTTTCCATTAAGCCTGACTCAAGGGAACCAGGGACTTGATTTGAATCACAAGTTGCATCATTTTGAGTACGATAAATTCCTCTGGGTCTTTGATGTAATATAATGTTGAACCCAAGGGGCAACACAAAGAGCGTATTAGAAATTTTAGAATGTTACATGTTTTAGGCTGTTTCGAAATCTATCAGATTTTTTACTATTCATAGAATAGAAAAGTATGGTAAGTAATTTGACTTTATGTATGGTGCAAAGTGCTATGTTTTGCTAGAGGTAATGCTTATGAAACAGTGAGATATTCTATTTCAATTAAACAACTGTTCATAGAAGAAAGAGATATTCTACTTAAGTTGTTTTGGAGGCTTATTTCTGTCACCATTTTGTACTGAGCGCATATTACCTTGGCGTCCAATTTTAGTCTTGCAGTGGCAAAAATACCTGCTTACGCAAGCGCTACCCTCGGTCATAGATTCTGTTGCTTGTGAGTCACCATGTAGGGCCTATGTAAAGTGTTAAAAAATATGGCCACCAAGGTCACAGAAATGGTTCAAGGTCATTCATGTTACAAGTCATTCAAGGTGTCACTGTAATACAAAATCCCTGTGAGTTTGGTGGTCCCAGGGAGAATAATAGTGGAGTTGTCGTGTATATAAGCTTTTTACATATATAGCTGCCAAGGTCACAGATATACGTCAAGGTCAATGATCTCAAAACTAATTCAAGGTCTTACAATTATACATAATCCCTGCTAGTTTGGTGATTCTAGTGTAAATACAAGAGGAGTTATCGTGAACATAAGATATTCACAAATATACACGTAATCCCTGTCAGTTTCATGATGATAGGATTTTTACAAATGGAGTTATCTTGTACACAAGGATGATGGACAGATAGACAGACAGCTAGACCGACAGACGGATGCTGCTGCGCTCTGCAATACCCAGGCCATGTGAACATGGCAGAGGGTAAAAATGAAATTTGCCCACCCAGGCCTAGCATGGTACAAATCAGCCATATTCGACCAAATCAATGCGAAATTGCAGAGCGAATAGCCCGACTCCCATCCAGACACAAATCCACTTCATGCTTCATATTTCGTTGCCTTCCTTTCCGTGTCACGCTGTCACAAGCTTTGCATGCCTTAAACAAATGAGTGAGCCAGTTCCTTGGAACTTCAAGGATAAAATGCAATTTGGACATTAAGGGGAAAATAATTTTTACTGTTTTCCAAAGGAACACTACACAAAATGTTATGCTTCGGAGATGCTATCATGTGGTTAACAGGAAAAAAACTTTGTGTATATGCTTTGAGACATTATTATCAAGGATTGTCACATATTCTTAATAGACTGTGCATCACAGAATCTACAAATTATTTCATTTGTTGGGATATTATCAAATAAGTTCTCCATACTGTTGACCAATTACCGGCAAATGACCTTGCTTATTGTTCCCTCGCCCTGACTGCCAGCTCTGTTTCATCCCTATTAATATTTACCATCAATTCCTATATCAAATTAACAAAATTGAAGCCATAGTTACTCCCAAAGGACCCTACAGATGTTTGATAATGCTTATAAACCCTTTGCTTATAATTGCAAAAAAAATGACAAGGAAAAAAATCTACCCATTTCTGATGATATAAAAATATTGATTTAACTAATGATGTACATGTAAAAATATCTGAAGACACATATAATATTTGAAATGTATTTCGTGATCAATTCTGTCTGATGGAGCCATTTCACAATTTGAATTTGTGGACCATACCTGGAATTAATGTAAGAAATGTATTTCCTTTTCTATGATGCCTATGATTAAATTTTTTCCTTGCTCATGTTTTAGATACAATAGTGCATCTAACTGATTGTTTTTCTTTCTATTTTCATAGTACATACAAGTATCTGTGACAAGTCAACATTAGTCCTAATGGTAAATCTATGTTTCATAATATCTATTCCTTCTTAAAGTCTATGTAGCATCTGTATAATATTATGGCAAAGAGAGCAGTGTTGGCTGTGCAAGAATCTGCGGGTTGATATAAATAGGATCTGAGAGGGAGAGGAAATGGTATTATGCTACAGATTTATATATTTAGACGCTTTTATTCTGTGGGGATGTTGACCAAAACGAGATGCAGGAGGAAAGACACAAGGGAATACTGATTCCTATAGCCTTGGGCACAGCCAGTCTGGTAACATAGTCTGGTAAAACCCATATTGGGTGCAACAGAATGTAGTGCAGTGGCTGGTGCTGGACATTGTGTCTGTTGTAATGGTCTGAAACTGTACAAGTTTAAACAGTGAGTAGCTGTTGCTTGCAAGCCCAACACCTAAAAGTAATTGAATTGTGAAACTGTCTTTATCTGTATCTGTTAAGATCAGTGGGATTGGAATCTTCTATGGAAATGATCAAGAAAAGATTGAGGTAATTTTTTACAGCTCTGTTTCAGATTTGGTGTCAAAAAACAACCCTGCAATAAGTAAATATGCTTGAATTGAGGCACCACACACTCTGTTGTTTTCTCTTGCTAACACATTATACCTCTAATCATCAGCAGCACGGTATCTTCACATTGAAAGAGACGGAACCAGTCTGAGTCGGGTATGAAAATTGAGCAGACCTGTAGGGGCAGCTCAGAAGTACTGCACAACCTGAAGTAGTCCTTCGAATTGATGTCTGATCAGAGCATAATTGCACAGTTTGTCGATAAAGTACAAGACCTTTTCCTCTTTGTACCCCGCCTGGGATCAATATGGGGTGGTGAACCAAGCATCATTTGAGTCCATATATCTGGACTAAGTGGGTTGGGACAGACTATACTGATAAATCCTTCAGATATAACCTAATCAAGCCAAAGTGTCATCTATGAGGCCAAGGGATTGCTTTATATAATATACATATACATATTACCGCCATTGGAGTTGAAGAGTCACCACTAAGTTGATGTGCAGTACTATAATATTTGTGGATGTCAACCAGGTCATGCCTCTGTATGGAAAGGATAGTGTTCTACTGGACATTATTCTGTACTTTTCCATGGGGCCAATACATCGAGTGTTATAATAAATTTGCCATCATCTGGATAGCATCATAATGTACAATGGTCGTAACAGCAGATGAAAAATAGGTTTATACAATTTTTAGTAATATAAACATCTACACTTTTTGTCATGCTCCTATGTGTATGGTTCCCAGAATGAGCAACATAAAATAAGTTGAACGATATTTCCACTGACGAATAACCACAATGTTTGCCACTTCAATATTTGTATGTTAATAATATAACTTTTTATGTTTGTGAAGAGGATGAGGCTTTAATAAAAATATTTTGTAATTGTATAAACATTCCATCCTGCACTATCACTTACATTTTGCAATAGTTAGTTAGTTAGTTAGTTTATTGACCAAAGTCCAACATGCCACATCTGGAATACATACATGGTAACTTAATTAATGGTTTACAAAGTTAATACATGACATGCCTTTTTAGCTATTGTGTTTCATTTTCATTATCTGAGGGTTCCAGGTTGTCCTGTGGGGCTCTCTTTGGCAAAATGGAAATTCATAGTTTAGATTGCATGAATGAACTAATATTATACACTTCCAGTAGGCAATGCGATGCTGCAAACATGGAATGATTCAATTTGTGACAAACTTAATTATGAAATTACACACTAATTACTTATTTCCTTCCTAAAAAAGGACACATAGTATATTTTCTTGGTTTCTTAGTTGTAGCCAAAAATAATTTTTACTTTGATAATATTTGAGTTAGAAATATCTAGGCCTATTTTTTCTGTCCATTTGTATCTAACATTGACAGAATCGTTGTGCAACACTTTCCTGCATAATATGATATGGACACATTAACCAGCATGTTATAGTATAAATGTTCTTAATTTTATGTCACTCAAATATTAATGTGTTAATCAGTGGCTGGAAGTTCTTTACTAGTATATTGAGCTACACCAATTTTAAAAGCAAGGTCTTAAATAGAATTGTGGGTTTGCTCCAGGTACAAAGCTTTTCTAGCTTGTCCAACAGAATACATGAAGTCTGAAAGGCTCTTAGAATGTGCTGTGGTCTTTCTTGAGCTTTTGTCCCTGGATGGAAAACTTTTGAAAGACATTTTCAAGAGACACTACGGTGAAAGTTCATCACGATGGTGTAGTAGTTAGATTGGTATACTAATTGCATTAGCCATTCAAACTCACAGTTTACTTCGGGATCTAATTTTTGCAGGTCAACCAAACCACATAATAATTACCTTAATACACACACTTTGGTCTTATCAACCTGGGAATTCGATTTCAGGTTCTCGAACGATTGGTACTAAGGCAAGAAGAGGAAAAAGAAAGCCATACAACAGCAAGATGCATGCCATCTTCTGCACAAAAGCAATGTAAAAAGGTCTAAGCCACAACTTGACACACACATTGTATGGCTCCTGTGTCATGCCAACAGCTTGAACTCCCTTGGCTCAGCACACATACCAAGGGCAAATGTTGCCAATGCCTGATTCAGAAAAGCTATCGCTACTTCCATAGCACATATTCACACACATACTCTCAACAATGGCATTGTAAAATGTTGTGCCTAAAACTCTAGGCTTTCACACAATGATTTGCACTCTTGCAGCACTGGGGTAGGATTTTATATTCCTCTCTACGCAGTGCATACATATTTTCCGAGCTATCAGATCTATAGCTGCAGTCACAAAATATGTCCTGCAAAAGATTAAGTCTTTATTTTGAATAAGTTAGCAAGAAACAATTCAATATGAACTCAAACAGCACTCTTATCAATTATTAGTTCAAACATGTGGAGTATAGCATTGACACAATAAAATGTATGCATGGCATTGAAAACAAAGCAAATTCAAAGAAAAAAGCACAGGCATGATGGAGTGATGAACTGAATAAAACAGCCAACTTGCTATAGGTTGCTTTGGGCTTCAAGCATAATTGGATTGTTACGCAGCCATGCCCTGAACCTTTGTCTGACTGGAACGGCCCTTTGATTGAATTTTGCACGAGTCCCATTGTCACTTTGGTTGCATTGGTTCCACTAGGTTGATAGTAGCAAACTGGTCTTTACTGGTTATAGATGCAATTTGTGGTCTGCTTGTGGTTGGATAAAACTGCTGAGCACCCTTTTCATTGGTCTCTGCAACAGTTGAAATTAAAAGACTGGACCAGGTATCTGCATTGCCTTCATCTTTGGTACATGGAGTATACATGGGTTTTTTTATAATTGAAGTGATTAGTTAGGAAATAGTAAATTTGAGTGAAATAAGTTATTTGAAAGGTATCTCACTTGAACTAACCAGATTCCTATTTACTTGTATTCGAACAATATTTGCCAACTTTTTGTAGGCTCTGTCCAGTTACTCAACAAAGCTGGGTGCCAATCATTCTCTGGCCTGCTCCAAATTGCTTCTGGTTCAGGCACACAGGGCGTTTCAGGGCTTGTGGTCAGGAAAAGAAACTGGATTGATCACTTTGAACCCAACCACTTTGGGTCTGGTCTAGTCCAAGGCTTTGGGAATTGTTTCTGGCCCAATTGATTGTTGCACCTGTTAAGAAGCATAGGAAAAAATATACAATGTGAATAATCTGCTCTTTGTGAAAGTTGGAAGATTATTAATGTAATGCATGCATGTGAAATGTAACACAATTGATAATTGCCTCACTTTTCCTTCAGCTAAACCATTTACAATTCCTGTATTGATTAACTGATTTTGTGAATCCAATTTTGCATTGAAATAATTCTCCCGATTTCCCAACCCAGTTCAAATCACTTCTAAAGCAATAATATTCTCTTTATCGTCGTATGTGTTAATGTTTACTGGCTGCGGAATTTATGCAGACCATATTAAACCAACAAGAGTCAAAAATGATGTGTGAAAATGACGCTAGCGTTCATTGAATATCTGTTGCAGCACAATTGAAAACGAGTGACTTACATGTAACTTGAAACCATTCACTGGGCAAGAGTAATAGTTCTTGTAGTTCATTCAACTATCTTGGTTGACCATTCTATCTTTACTTGATTGGTTGGCAATAGAAATGCACCACTTAAGGGTCAAACCTTTTGCCTCCCAGGGTTTAGAGTTTTGCCATTTAACCTTGATAAATGTATTTCCCCTCAAGCAACTTACTTCTATCTTGCATCTCCCTTGGTGAATGTTCCCATAGCCTAATGGTTAGAGCGCTTGACTGCGAATCCACTGGCACCTGAGGACGCGGGTTCGAACCCCGGTCCTGGAACTCAATTGGAGTGAGTTGGTTGTGGCTGTGGCCGGGGAGGGTGGCCACTTGTGTAGGCAGGGGTAACCCTCCTGTCAGGTGTGAGCAGCTAGACCTCCAGCCAGACTTCACACAAGAATGCATGGATAGCACAGGAGCTCCGAACAAGAATGGAAGACAACTGGCCCTGATTCCTGAGGCACAAAAGATTGAATACTGAGCTGCCCACAGTGAATTGTACATGATATACATTGTAAAGTGCCATAGAGCACAGAGTATCTGTGATTATGGCGCTATATAAATGCTGTATAATAATAATAATACATCCATACATGCTGCTGTAATGTTTCTGACTGAGCCCAAGATACCATACTTCATCAATACAACAATACCCCCACAATATGACGCACAATACCACACATTGAACATACACAACAATGCTATTCAAATCTTGACCTCTTAATTACATTTCAGGTAGCCATTTTTGCAAAGGTGTTAAGGGACCAAACTCATTATCACCACTTTTCTTCATGTTCAGTCCCATGCCTAACTTGGCTTCCTCAGACTGCTTTCCTTTGCAAATTCCATAGTGATAAATTGCTAGAGGGGGCAGCCATCAGAGTCCTTCTCGTCCATCCCCCAAAGAGTATCAAAAGCACACTGCCATTGCACCCAATATCTTGTTCCCTGCAAGGTCTACAGATGGACATAGGGGTGAATAGGTCTTTACATCCTGTATTTTTGTACTAAGATTTATTATGCATAAAAAAATTAAAGAACGATGGGAATTTGTGTCGAACTTTAGTCAGGGTTTATTTTTATTTACACAACCTAGACAGATTTGGAACCGTCTGCTGAACCCAGAGATTGGATATCAAAATTGAGTAACTTGATACAGAAACATTCATCAAACCAACCATTGCATGATTCATCCTTACTATTTTTGGGTTGTCTCATTCCATTTTCCTTTTGCTACCAACTGTCGTTTTTAAGTGTGTTTATTGGGCCAGTCAGAGACCATGCGGGTATTGTGGAACTAATCAATCAAGCCACAGTTCCTCACATACCTGTGCTATTAAAGCATGCACCATCAATATTTAATATCTTTATTTCACACAATGTTGAACACTGGTACATTTTTCAATAAAAAGTATAAAAAACAATGACAATTAAAAACAACTAAAACATAAATAAAATGATTTAAAAAAAAGAAAAAGATAATTACAGTGACTAGGTGACACACAGGTCATAAATGATATCCTGAGTATCACAGAAACTCAACGTCTCACAACTGAGAGAACCATCACACACGTCAATAACTTCTTTAATTAAATTTATAATATGGTCAGGTAAAACTTCTCTATTTTTTTAAACATTAGTACTATTGTAATTTCGATTAGAAACAGACATAGGATTTTTTATACATAATTTACTAACAATTCTCACTTTATCATTCTTACTTAGAGTACACTTATATATAAATTCTAAAAACTTTTAGACAACTGAGTGTGTAATGGCATAAAGCCTGATAATTGTTCAACAATATTACAATGAGTCAAAGCAGGCGCCCTCCATAAAATACGAAGCGCTTTTCTCCAAGCAATACACAAATCATTAACAACATTGCTATCTCATAACCTAAGAACTGAGCCATAAAAAGAGCAACAGTACTGTTGAAATAATTTACATCTTATAGCAGTAGGCAAATGGCCTAAATCAGAAAGAAATATGTTAAAATTTTGGATGACATCATTTATCATCTGTAAAGTAATCAATCTGTCCTTAACTAATTTTTTATCATTTTTTTTGTCACATCTTATTACAATGTTATTCATCTTTTTCTCCCGAGACACTAATTATTATAATAATATCATAAGATTATTATTCAATTACTCTTTAATTCAGCTATTGAATGCAGTATTGCAGCAAGCCCTCTGATTAGCGTCTATCTTGTAAGTAAATTTCCGGTGCTGTCCAATCTCTAATTAGTGAGTTACCTAAATTCACACATTTGCTCTAGCCTTGGAAATGTATTCATGTTGTTGTGTGAATTTTCCTGGGCTAGAATAATCCTTGGTGTATAGGAAAGTTTTGAATAAAATCGTTACACCACAGGGCCTATGAATTAGCTTATATTGCAAAAGATAACTTCCAAAAAATTATTACACCTTTTAAAAGTACTGCATTATGCTGTGAAGAGTAGCAACTAACCATTTGACATTCCTGTAAAATTACCACTTAAGCTGTTCACTTAGCCTAATTTTATCACTTAATTCTATGGATATTGGCTATTGGCAGCACTTAGTTATTTTATGCAACTAATTTACCCGGTATTTTTGTTTGACTAATTAGTAAGAATATGGATGTTCTGTTTTATCGTTTATTGACTGTATAATCCTGCATAATTTTAGGGGGTTTTTCATCTTCGGCTTTATCCCAAGTATTGTATTGTTTTGGCCATTATTTGTCCATGATGATGTCATCAGGCCCCCATCAATTCTGGTGAGGTAAAATATCACCTCTGGAGGATGATACTTCTCATCATATCATTGGTACAGTGTACATAAATGTTCGCCTTAGACCAAATTGGAAAGGGTGTTATAAAAAATAACAATGTCACTGGCCTTTGTTCTGAGAGAGCCTTGCATTGAACAGACTTTTCAGAAGAATATTAGAAGCTTGATTCTTAAATTTGATGGAGAAGTATGCTTCTTGATGTTGCTTTTACATTGCAATAGATCTGAACAGCATATCGACAGATTGTAGTTACAATATTCAGGTAAATATTTCTGATAAAGACAGAGAAATACAATTTGCAGGGAGCAATCTCTGGGCACCTTCTGTGACTGCTTTTACACCCTCCATTTCCAGATTGTACCTCCCCCCTTTTTGTCAAGTGGTAAAAAGTGCTGCAAGAGAGACGGAGTGGTCGCTTGAGTGACACTGCTCATTCTGCTGAGGCTTAGGGCTTCATTCACAAACTCACTTAGCAGCTTTTTCCCTGCTTTTGCTCTGCCTCGCCTTCAACCTCAAGGTGCTCCACTGTGACCAGCTTTTCATGTGTCAGATAATGAGTGGGGATAGAGGGTTGGAGGTAGGGAGCAGCAAATGTGTTGCAGTGTTCCTTTTCGGAAATTTAACCTAGAATATGACCCCTCTGATGGTGTCAGTCATCCAACTTTAAACACAGAAAGGCAATGATATATGACCAATGACTGAAATGTTTAATGTCTCTTTCATAGAAGTATTGACAACCTGTGTCCTATTGGCAATTGGCTATTGTATTATCAGTATTTGTTTATGTGAACATTGTGACATCGGGAATCAGCATTTTTATTCAATTTGATCCGAACCTCAGAAAGAAAGATAATTTTTTACCTTATCCAATTAAGGTCTTACCTTGCTGACATTCAACCATAGAGACCAGTCTCGAGTCTTATCCAGTTCATATGGTGATATATCTTTTTGGAAAAAAAAATACTGCATGCAGTATTGCAATAATATGCATCGTCTTAAATGTCTGTGTGCATTATATTGTGTGTTTAAAATGACAACCAAAAACAAAGACCATGATCTCCATGAAGAAAGTATGCAGTAACACGTGCGTGTTTGAAAGCCACAGCAGATTTTGCAGCAGCAGGCAAAGTTTTGCTAAGCAGATCTGGGGCTAACTCTAGTCTACCATTTTGTCAAAATATAGAGAAGGCCACTTAGCATGCTGAAGTGAAGATAGTTTGGGAAAAAAAATGTGTATGACTTAGCAAATATAAAAATTGTTTCCTTATTAAATATCATTGTAACTTGGGAGCAGTTTTCATGCAAAATTAAATTGGATTTCTATAAGATTGATCTCATATCACTCGCATATATATATGTGGATCACCACAAAATGATAGATGTGCGACTCCTTTGTAAACTAGTGAATTTGAGCTGATAACAGAGGAAGCCGATTCCTAAAGTGATGATTTAAAAATGATTATAGAACACTACACACATTGGAACTTGATGCACGACTTTTATTCGCGTGTTAGTGGGTCTCATCAGTGAATCTACAAATTATTAAAAATAAAACGTGTCTTGTATGTATGGTTTTTTATTAACCAGATCTTAATACTATGCTTACAAATATAAACAGTTAAAACCTAGAACATAATATTTTCGAAAATAAGTTATGATCAGAACATAATGTAAGTAAATAAGGCTTAATTAAATTATGAGAACATGACAAACTATCTTAAATAAAAGGAAACATGTTTAGGCCTAAAAACACACATGCAATATAAATGTAAAACAATAATGATTTTGATGTAAAGTCAAGGAATATTTAATTAACAGTTATGTATAACCCACATAATCAACATAATACATATAAATTCTAGTTCTCACAAACATGTAGCACATGTAGGACTCCTGTGCAATATTCTTGATTCCAGGTAACAGGCCAGCATTAATTTAAGTCTCGAAGACACATGTATCAAAGTTCAGCTTCAAATCAAACAAAAAATGTGCATGCTTGCATGGTTCAGTGAACACCAGAGGCCTCATTAGGCTTATCAATCAACTGACCATCACCTTGAGACACTTGTATTGGCAGCAGAATAAAAAGAAATACAAGCAGTTATGACTAGCTGGACAAATTGGGATACAAACTGGATCCACAACAATGATTTTGACTCCATGTAGTATGCTAATATGATAAATGTCCTTTAGTAATCTAAATTATTCCCATTAAAATGTTTCAAGTTGTTGACATTTTCAATCTTGACTGTCTCTAGTTTTGTCACAGCAGACGTCATATGTTACTGCAGAACTTTGCTTCTTTCGTGATTTGGAACCCTTTGTCCTGACATTTGTTTGAAGGACTGCCTGATCTTGACACAAGACACTCATCTCTCTTGGCTGTTTTCTTATAGGCGATTTCATAAGTATGAGATTCGACAGTCTCTGTCCACCTTGCTACATCACATTTTGCCTAATCTGATTGGTTTAAATGATCACTAAGAAGGTAACACACTTGATACAAGGGACGTAGCAAGCAACTATTGCATTGGCAGCATTGCATTCACAAAGTCAGCGAAGGATGACCAGAATCACATGATAATGAAATCACCTATAAGCTATAACATAGTTGAACACTCAGGAACACAATCAACCACCATCACACATTTGTTGTTGATTGTTTTATGTTTTATCATATATATATATACATACTGTGCTCATGTCAAGATTCATTTATCACTGTTTGGGTTTTCCTAAATTTTGAGTAAAAAAAGGTGAACACCAGAAAAAATTGTGAAATCATAGATCACCATTACCTAAGCCTTCATAGTGAGAAAGATGACGAATTGTATCATTATGATTTTGAAATACAAACTTTCTTTTAAGTGCCGTCATAGTTTCTTTGTTTTGATATATGTATAAATATTTTAAAATTTCATGTAATTATCCGTTTTTTATGTTTTCATGTATTCTTAAAAATGGAAATGAAAATAATGTTACATGAAATTCCCAAGCCATGTGACTAAAACAATCTTCAACAACAACACCAAAAACTGTGAACAACACCAACTGTCAGGTCCATCCTTCCCTTCATTCAAGGCTGATGAAGTGCTCTGGAAAGAGCATGAAAGCTCCCTTGTGAGTATATTTGTTGAGTGAAATAGTTTAAAATTTATACTTTACTATACATTATATCTTGTTGAAATCATTAACTCTCATTGAGATTTAAGCATGTTTTTCTTAGGTCTTTTCTTTTGTATATATTTGGTAGCTGTATACAATGTTAAACCAGAACTTCTTTCTACAAAGGCAAATAAAGAGTTGGTGGCTCAAATAGTACACTGTCCCAGAATATTCACATATTTTCCAGAGTAACACATCTATTTTGGGAGGTTCTCCTGGGAGATGCAATGGGATAGGTCCAAAGCGTTTCCCAACACCCCAGGAATACGCCATCAGAATGGAACAACAAGATGTCTGAAAGTTGGCGGATACATGTCAATGTCACGTCACAAGTGAACAGTTACTGTAAAGTTTTATCAACTGTCAGCTGCTGTAAAAGACAGGTCACAAAACTTTTCTCATTTGAATTCTACCGACTTCATTTTTGCCAGGTCTCTCATGACATTTAGAATAGACATTTTTTAATATTTGATTTTTGATGCTAGTCCTGTGCCAGTTTCTACTTCTTGGCCCACAATAATAGCTCAAGAAAAGAGTCAATGTAGTCCAGATTAAAACATAATACTGTTTTGATTTGAAAAGGCTAACAACAAATCTATAGAATGACCAATTTTTGGGAAGTATCATCTTTAACAAATGACAAATGATGTGTTTGTATGCCACTGCCTGGGAGGTTTTGGTCAATGATATCTGTACACTTTCACTGAGTGATGGAAATGGAAAATTTATGTCGGAGTGCTATGTATTTAGCTGTCGCGGCAGAGGTATGCCATTCAAAATTTTTTAAAGGTGAAAAATTCTGAAATCAGGGTTTATTTTTGGCTGATAATACATGGAGGACTGAAAAAGTGAACATATATTTCAACTGATGATTGGGGGTGCTGTAGCTCCCCCTGTTTTTTTATCAAGGGAGCTCAGCTCCCCTGAGCTCCCCCCGAATTCCATCACTGACTTTCACTACTAGTCTTATAATTATTTAAAAGGGGGAGGCACGACTCCAAAAAAGGCGAAGGTGTGTGAAATCTGTTGGTCTTTGTGGTTTTTTAGGTTATTTTCATAGCATCTAGTTCTTAATTGGCACTGAACTACATAAAGGGAATAAGTGAGAACTGAAAATTTTTACCTAGAGAAGGCAGAGTTTGTTTATCATGTTACAAAGCTCGCTTGACCCATGACCCCAGCAAAAATTATCAGTTTGTGTACCCGTAATCATTTCAGCAGATTTCAGTTGAAAGGAACATTAATTTGTCTTTGTCTCCTGACCTCTGCATCTGTGCTGAGGCTGATAACAGACCCAAACTTAAGTTGAGAAAATACCTGGTTTTGGACTTGCCATTATCTTGCTGTCTGCTACTTGTATCTGGTGCTACCATGTGACAATGTTCAGTATTCCTATTATGATTTGTTTTATTGGCCAATGATATATTCTTGATAAGTTTTTGAGTGTGTTACATCTTTCTGTGTACAATCATGTCTATCTCTTTATGTATTTGACAACCTTGGATGCAAATACAAAAGGTTAAGGAACCATAAAGTACCATCAGTTTCAATGTATGTGTTCATTCTTATCCACTTGTGGATGAACTAATTGTGGAACTGATCATTGAATTTTCACTCCAGATGCAATACGTTAAAAGTGAGTGTATCACACTCTTCCGCCATATTTAAGCTGGAAGACTTATATAGGTATAAGACATTATGAATCGAAATTGTTGTAAACCCTTTTTAAGTTGTTTTTCTTGTCACAAACTGTATTGGCTAATGAACATATTGGCTCACAAGCAGATCAGCTACACAATTGCAAATACTGAGTGGATGCACCATGACAGAATATTGACATATTTTCTGGTTAGCACAACCATTTTGGGAAGGTTCTCAGCACCAGGTTGTATGAACGCTTAACACAGGTTATCCTAAAGTGGTTAGCTGTTCTTACTTATCTTCTAAACAAATATTTTGTTGTTTTGTAACATGATTTCAGTTAATTAAAACTAGTGTTACCCGACTCATGTTCAGCATTGACACAGTACCAGTAAAATGACTTAACCAATTATGTTAAGCATTGATACAATCCATTAGAGGAAGTTTGGTCAGATTCCAAAATAAAAGGTTGGAAAGTCGATTTCGCACATAGAGTCTTGTAGTTAAATGTGTTAGTGAGAAGTTTTCGCATGGTCAGCTGCCGTGAAGCACATGTTATGGAACTTTGTTCATTATTAAGATCTTCTCTATTGTTCCCTCTATTCAAACATACCATCTACAAAGCTTTTCTTGTGACAAAAGAATATTTATCATTTATCCTTGTGCCTTTGAAGAATTTCCTTTCTTTCATAAAGCTGTATTTTGCACCTCAGACATCCTTTTATCCTTAATAAGGCAAATGACTTTTAAATACCTCATGTAATGAAGAGATGGACTAATTGATGTGATTTGGCGTTCTTGGAGGCAATTCAAGAAGTGTTCTTCATTTTGAACATTACTGACTTCAAAGGACTATAATTGAGCTTGCGTGATGCATTTGTATAGACCCCGTAAGACTGGGATGAAACGCATTCTGACAACCTCATTCATATGAATCAGTCGAAACCACTGAATTCATGTAATATCAATAATTATACTTAATCATTTCTTTAAATTCTACTGCACATCATGTACTTTGCACTTCGTCGCCCTCTTGTGTTTTCCAAATGGACCACACTGGAAATAAGTTCATGTAACTTTTGTGTGCCATCAGTGATCTTTTATTTATTAGTTACTTTATATGTTGTCTCTTCATTATTGTAACTTCCAAATAACAGACCAAAATAAAATCAATCAATTAATGAATCAGTCTTGAAAGTGGCAGTCAGTTTCCTTTGTGTGTTACCAAATTAGACCATAATATATAATATGCAAAATTGATGGTAGTGTAATTTCGTTCATCTTTTTGTTTGTGAAAGTCACAAGTGAGGAAACATTCATGAGTGATTGCTGAGATGCTCTGAGTGCTGTCATATCCCTATACCTGCCATGTCTTATGCACAATTATTGAAATATTGGATACTGACCAACATTAATGCCCGTAGAATCCACTTCTAGCCTTATCTTTTATCCATACTCGCAATTTCCGTAATTGTCTAATTCTTGTTTGTCTTCTTTGGATACAAAATCAAACACATTTTATCACTCCTTGTTCCCTCTATCCAGAAATTATAATAAACTCTCATCATTGATTTTCTGTAATGGTCTGTGAAGAACATTATGAAGGCATTATTCGGCTGAGTCATAGATGAGTCTCATTGAAGATAGCACTATTCAATGAATTTCGTTCAAAGAATTGCATTTTGTTTTTCAAAACAATGATGGCGAGTTTGCATAAGGCAGATGCGAGGTCTTTTCATTCCAAAAAGTTACTGTTCATGATGTGAATGCAAAGTCGGAGGGAAACACTTTTGTGCAGATATTCAGATGTTCAGTAGGACAACACAATGAACTGTGGTTCCATTTGTTTTACAATATAAAAACTTTCTGTTGAACTGTCGATTCCATTCGTAGATTTATTGTAGAAAAAGGGCAAACAGAAAAAAGAAACAGAACAAACAAAATAAAGAAATGACAAAGGAGCAAAAAAGGAATTGAAACTACAATTTGCCAAGACAAAAGAAAACTAGGACAAAGTAAATTATCATCAGAGAAATAAGCTGTTTGTGAGTGGCTCAAGATCACTAATGACAGTTTTTGAAATTATGTTGTAATTGTTGTGGACAAGGTTACTGTAAGACCACTGCATGTTCAGGTATTGCCTTATTTTATTATATGTAATTGAGGGGAAGAAATGAGGAAAAAGAAAAAGATGATATATAGTTCAGAATTGTAGAATGAATTAATTTAAGTATATTTGTGATTTGATTTGATATTATGTAATTTGGTTATTATTGTGAAGAGGTTTGTTACATTTTCAGGTATGATATTCTTTACGCAGATGGATGAAAATGACGATAAACGGCTATTCAACATAGGATGTCTAATTCTTTTTTTTTACATGCACAGACAAATTTGTTGGCATTATATATTTATGATTTAATTCTTCTCTTTTCAGGTATGTGCCAGTTTCATCTGCATTTTAGGATTTTCTCTTTGTGGTATTTTCTTGGTAAGGTAAGCAACCTTGAACACACCACAAAAATTAACTATATTTTTTATAGCCTTTATTATTTTGTGCATCTCACTCGCACAGCACTGGTAGTAGATAAGGAAATGATAGTGGTGGAAAAAAGATCCTTCTATTAGAGGGCTAAATGGTTATCAACTTTTTGTGATGTTTATGTTATTCATGTAATCAGAACAAAGCATTAATTGACCAAAAAACATAATTTTCCTCCCAATTTTCAGTGACTTTGTTGTGTTTAGAGATCTTAAGTCTGCTACAAAGTTTGAGAAAAAAGTTAAAAAAGACCTATCATCAAGTATATCAACTAATGGATTCCAAAAGTGTGAAGAATTTTTTTGTGGGTGAAATATTTATCGATTTTTGAAGATATACATTTTAAACGTGCAGGTCTGAAGAAAAACAAAATGAGTCTGGACATCTGAAATCCATTCCTTTTCTTTGTATTTGCCAAAAAAACCATATGATAAAACAGTAATTGCACATAACCTCATGCAATATCAGTTTTTAAGGCACCTCGTACAATATTAGTCACAAAGTGCCTTAAAAACTGATATTGCACTCAGTGCTGTGCGATGACTGTACAACGTTAAACATCCTCAACTAAGCCGCTTGCTTTGGCGAGGATACTCATTCAAAGAGATGAAAACATATTGGGTCATTACTTATATTCGCATAGCGACGGGCGGCGAAGCCGCCCATCGCGTCAGCGAACTTAGCTTAACAACAGGTCATAGTAAATTTTGAATCTGTCAGTCTCTGGTTGGTTAATGCACCTTTGAGCTTTTTGAGGGCTACACTGCTATTCCTTCAAATGCTGCTGTATTAAAGGCAGTTCTGTGTATTTCATCCAAATTTTTGGCATAAGGCTTCCAAGAAAATATGTCAAGGAAAAAAAAAATTTTTCAGGGGGGGCACTGTATTTTTTTAATAGTAAAAATGCTATTTTTAGCTTAAAATATGAAGAAAAACTTCAAAAAAAGGCCGAGGGATCAGTTTTAATGGTAGAAAGACAAATGAGGTGTCAAATGAAAGCAGAGAAGCAGTGCTACAAGATGATGCAGGCGCTTTTTTGAAATTGTAATTTTAATCCCTGTTCCTTGGGGTTTTAGTTGAAACTGAGCCATTTTTGGCTACTTTATTGGGAATAAAAAAATACTCAGACCAAAATTCAAAAAAGCGCCTCCAGAATCATATAGTGCTATTTTTCTTCTTTCATTTGACACCTTATTTGCATTTCTACTATTAAAATTCATCCCTCGGCCTTTATTTTAGTGTTTTTATCAGATTTTATGCTAAAAATAGCATTTTTTCCTATTAAAAGACGCAGTGACCCCCCCCCCCCCCCGAAAAAAAAAATTTTTTTCCCCTGATATTTTTTAGTAGACTCCTGATGCCGAAAATTTGGAGTAAAACTGCACAATTGCCTTTAATTGGAGCATCATTTAAGAGCATTTCAGTTCTGTCCAAAAAAAGCTGAAAAGTGCATTAACCAACCAGAGGTGGAGTGAGAATGAAGGACTGCCTGTACCTGCCATGGAGTTGGTCCCTGATTAAACAGTTTGTTTCGGTAAAAGTAAACATCCCTGAATTTCTCTTGCAATACTGCAGTAGTGTATGAAAAATTCCATTTGGTTCTTAACTATCCTATTCTGTTCTGAAAATTTAATTTTTATGCTCATTTATGTCGTCTGCATGAAAAAAGCTTATTTTGCTAACAGGTGTCGCCACCGGTGTAGCATCATGCTTGCAGTGCCACACCCAGGGAAAATGACTGAACTATCAGCAGCCTGCTTGTGAGCAGTGATGTGTGAAGTTTATTTGAGGTGTGAAGTTTGAAAGCTGATTGCTATTACTGTACTTAAATAGCATCAATCAATTTAGGCCCAACTGATTGTGTTCTTGTTTATCATTATTATACCTCGACCATGAAAGCAGGGCTGTCATTGGCTGAGAGCTGGTCACATATCAGTCATTATTTTAGTATATTGACCAGGACTATTGCCCTCCAAAATTTGTTTTCCGAAAAAAAAAAATTTCAGAATTTTTTTTTTTTTCAAATTTTTTTTTTTTTTCCCGAAAATTTTTTTTTGCGAAATTTTTTTTTTCCGAAATTTTTTTTTCCGATTTTTTTTTTTTTCCAAATTTTTTTTTTCCAATTTTTTTTGTCCCAATTTTTTTCAAAATGTTTTTTTCCGAAATTTGTTTTTTCTAAAATGTTCTTTCCCTAAATGTTTTTTTTCAACATTTTTCTTTCAAAATTTTCCATACATTTGCAATAGTGCAGGAAAATAATAAAATTAGGGCATTAATTAGTAAAGACCAAAAAAAACTCATCAAAACTAGTAATAATAGTGCAATGTAGGCTATGCGTCTGCTTATCTACCTCCTGTGTGAAAGGAAAACTATTTCCCTCGGCCTTCGGCCTCGTGAAATAGTGTGCACTTACACACCCTCGAGGGAAATAGATTTGACTAATGCCCTCGAAATCAGTCAATATTTGTATACTATAATACGGTTTCAAAATAAGAACAGTTAATTTGAGCTCCGCGAATCTATGGCATTACCATCTACATATTAAGAGATGATATCTGAGTCATGTGTGGTACAAATGGCAGCCAATTATCTTTGCTTTACCATCCGCTACATAATGGTCAACATCCTCTGTAAGTGAACCCTTTTACCATTGAAATAACATTGGTCTTTAGATTCACTCCCCAAAGAATTTGAAACAATCTTCACACGGAGTACTGGGAAGATAATTGACAAACGTTGTTATCCGACATGCCTAAAATATTGTTTAACATTAAAAAAATGGCAAAACTTTACTTGTTTCACTCACTTACAGGCCACACTGTAGATCTGAGAGCACATCCATAATGAGCCCAACAGCCATTCACAAATTCTCCCTTATAGAACACTGTTCTAATTGGAACCATGATATGGAGGCTATATATCTCATCCATATAGTGCTCCCAGTTGTACACGGTCTGGCTTGGAGCCATTCCATCACAGACAATCAATAGGTCGATTTATTGGGCTACTGTACAGAACTAATAACTATGCTGCTGCTAGAGAAAAAAAAAGGAAACTACTTTTACATTATGCAAAGACTATGAGCCGTACATGTAATAACTGTGTAATAGCCCCATTGATAGCTGAGTGCTTCCCCAGAGAAATTCTCAAATGATGCCTGAAACCCAGATTATTGGAAATATTGAGCCATGCTATTTTAGAAGCTCGGTTTTGTGTGGGGAGGGGGTGATGATTGGGTATCTTGTTTTCCCTGGTTTTTTTAGATATCCTTTTATTTTGTAATTTCCCTTTTCCATTGATTTGTACTTAATGTGATATATAGTAGTGTTGTTTCTATTAATCGTTGCTTGATTGGCAAATAGTTCCATTGGTAGAACTTTGTATTCAATATTGGTTCTACAGTTCATATTGGATTATTGGTTCTTTTTTGCAAGCTGCAGGCATGACATGATATTGCAGATGTGGTTATTTTATTATATTGAGGTGGTTACTCATCTTATTGAGGAGATATAATAGTAATCAGTTTAGAATATTTGCAATGTAAATGATTATTCAAATCCAGAACATGAATGAAATGACCACATAATTTCTCAAACACTCATTAATAATGGTCAATATTTCTCACCTTATGTTTTTGGTTTTAATACAGATACAGATACAGATACAGATAATTTATTGGTCACATTGTATACATCGATATATATATATATACAACAGTGAAATTTTGGTACTTGGTACAAGGTTAAGGTACATTACATTGAAGCATTTAACAGGGAAACAGATACAGGAAGGAAAGTGTCTTTAAAACGCTGTGTCCTGATAGAGGGCATTCGATATCTGCGCCCACTGGGCAAAAGCTCAAAGAGTTCATAAAGTGGGTGTGTAGAGTCCCGCATGATCTTATTAGCCAGGCTAACCACACAATTCTTATATTGAGATTCATTTTTGTCAATTACATAGTTCCGTTTCAATAAACGTTCACAAACTTTGTTTGGTCTACTCAGTTCATTCTTAAGCTGTTTACTCAGCAACCCAAAGAAAGCCACACTGGCATACATAAGAACTGGTGTAACAACAGTGCTAAAGAAAGACACAATCAATCATAATTAACATTCAGTTTAACCAGAGACCTTACAAAATACAATCTTTTTGATGCTTTTTTACATTGAGTGTTTAAAACATGCGAAGCAAAATTGAATTGATTGTCCACAATAATGCCCAAATGAGCAATAACAAATTGTTGTAAACTGACATCTCTTCTCAATGTAGTGTGTCATACCACATCATAGATTACAAATTAAAGTAATGAAACTATCGAATATTTTAAATCTATTAGAGTCAAGGCTGGTAAATCCGTCCAGGAGGGTAAATCCGTCCACCCCCCAATATAGGCATATTAATATATCTGTTACAGTTGTTGGAGTTTTAAAAGCAAGAGAAACTCGTCTTCAACGAATTTTTCCTTTTTTATTGTGGTTTTAGTGATTCAAATCGTATTTCAGGCTGATTTGATAAAATGCAATCAAAGTCTGTGACGTCATCACAGCCTTTTTGTGAATTTAAGAAATTGGTCTTGACAATCTTGTAGCTTATTCCTGTCCACAGACAAATGAATTTAACGTAAAAAGATATTGAATGAGGTGTAAACTAGCTTATTCTTATAGGAATACTTTGTATTGAACAATTTGAAAGGAAATACAATGGAAATAAAGGTGGACGAAATTACCATCCACTATTTTGGGACTGGCTTGTTTGGGTGTTGGTAAAACCGTCCACCCATATAAAACGCTTTTTTAAGTACTTTTATGACTTCAAATATTCCTAAATGGCATACCACTAAATACAGAAATTAGACAGGAACAGTTATACCAATTTGATCGGGGTTAAAAGGTTCTTTAATTGTAATTGAGGTGGTAAATTGAAATTCTTCAAATTAAACTTGACCTCTATTATTTAATTCTTCAATTATAAGTGCAATCAGTGAATCATAATTCTAAAATCGACAAAAAAACCTTTGTACATGCAAAACTTGAAACAAATAACAAGGTATGATTGGTGGGAGCTGCAGTATGCCATGTGGACGGATTTACCATCCTTGCTGAACGGATTTACCAGCAGGGTGGTCGGATTTAGAGGCCCTAACCATTATTTTTTGTTGTCATGGTTTCAGCAGAAATTATTTTAATAATTTGACTTTTTTGGCTCTTGATGATAGTATGGAATATTCCCCTTCCAATGGACTAATTTTAATTTTTGTATCTATTTCCCTTTTCCTGGAAATCCAGTTCTAGCCAAAAGTGGACGGATTTACCATCCTTGACTCTAAATAATGAAGGCAGCTTCTGCTACAACCATTAAAAAACATACCTTTGAAACATTTTCGGCTGCAAAGGCTTCACTGCACAGCTCTTTAATCACTTGGCTGACAAACCGCTGTTTTAGAGTTGCTGTCACTGTCAGTGATTAAGTTTTGGTATAACTAATCATAGAAGCAATGAACACACTTGAACTTCGAGTCTTCAATTCATGGCTCATAGAATCTATTGACTATGTTGCACAATGAGATTCTGGACTCCATGTAGTCTTCGTGTTCAGACCGGAGTTTTATCAGATTTGCTTGAGATAAGAAATTGAGTAAAAGAAGCTTGCAGGAAGACCACAAACTCACTTTAAACTTTGCTTTGGCTTCACAATCTTTTCCCAATTAGACAATAACCAATGCAAATAAGTTTCCCTTGCCAAAAAGGAAACTCCCTTGCAAAAAAGGAAACTCTCCTGCCAACCTCTCACGAGTGTTGGATGAATATTAGATGGAAGTCAGGCTACACTGTAAAATATTTTGAAGAGAATTTAATGATAGTTTCAATACCAACATTTTCCTTGAACTATTTCTTGCAAATTGTGCAAAGAATGGTTTCTATGGCAGTTCGGGAAAGTGCAGAATTCAGGAGCGCTCCCGAATTCGGGAACAGTGCTCCCGAATTCGGGAACTGTTCCCGAATTCAGGAGCACACATCACTCTGAACAGTGAAAACTGTTCATTTTGCTTCAGCAGAGGTATTTACTGTACAGGAATAGTATCTTATAGTATCAATCCGGCTTTTCAAGTATAGGCCTATATATATTTATCCATCTATCTGTTGACCGGATTACTGACCTACAGCTATACATGGCTATTGACCTGGCTACTGACATGTCTACATCGTATCTTCTATCTAGTTATCAAATCTCTTCAGCTTTTTAAGACTGGATATGCATGCTCTCCAAAGTAGTTGTGACATCAGAAGTAGGCTAATACAATACTTATATGTCACCATCAACATGATAAGTTATAACACTGAGACTGAGGAGTCATTGCTACAAATAAGTGATCTGATTTGATGAAAACACATTTAGAATTTGGAAGTGCCTGTCTCTCAAATCATTGGCTTGCTTCATTTCGTGAAGATCATTAGTTAAATTGAATTGAAGCTGAAATAAAAAAATTCACATTTTGCACACAGGTTAATTCAGCTCATTCAGTTTGTTTTGTTTTCTCTATCAGGTCCACTTCTATGTCAGATGTTTTCAATCGATTGAGTTTTTGTAGGGTGTTTTGTGATTTTCGATCTCTGCAACTGGGAGGATTTGAGCCAGGGGCTATTAAAAGTAATGGTTCTTTCGCCAAGTTTACACTAAAAGTTCTTTCATTAAGTGTGCGGTGAGGGTCAATTATGTTGAAGGCTAATACTTGGGCAAAGGAAGCACATATGTACTACTGCCATTCTCGTTTAAGCTTCGCTCTCCAAACTTTTCAAATGTTTTGATATAACTTTCTGAAAGTTTGGTGGAAAGGTTGGAAGTGATTTAAAAGACATTAAGTACTAAGTGTTAGTTCATAACCTGACTGGAGTAAAAGTGAAACTATTTAGATGTTTCAGGGGTAAAACCTGTGCTAAAGTGACAACATTTTGTATGGGACAGACATATAGAACGATGTGAGGACAGTGGGTTAATCACTTGCCATCTTCCAATTGACTCCCATAAAAGTTTAACTAAAACTTTATAACTGTTTGGAGAGCGAAGCTTAAACGGGAATGGCAGTATTAGTGAAACCTGCTAAAATTGTAGCTCTCTGAGAGGACTCCCCGTAATAAAGAGAGAATTAATTGGCCAAATTGGTTTCTTATGTTAAAAAAACACGTCTTATGAATTGCTTATGATGTGTGTCTCATAATTGTTTATAAATTTCTTGTCTGTCTGTTTAGCTGCCAGTGACAATGGCGGATCGCCAAAGTTGTATAAGGGGGTGGAGTCGGTGAACTTCGCATCAAAATCATATTTAACCATCTCAGTGGTTTACCAGTTTGCGTACATACGCTGTGCGGAGTACATGCTTTGGAACAGACCAGGGACAGATTCTCTAGCCCCGGGGGTGGGGAGGGGGGGGTACTAAAGCGATACCAAACGTGCAGGGTAGCAAAAAACAAAGCCAAATTAATCAGAATCGTCAAAAAACCAGATCCATTTTAATCCAAAAAGCCCAAAAAGCAGTACCACCCAGGGGCGCCTCTATATACACACTTTCAGAGTGAGTACCACGCCCCCCCCCCCCCGGGTCTAGCCCCCCACTCCCCTCCCGGATCCTCCACTGAGTGGAGAGGAAAGGGCAGGATAAGACAAGTTGGGCAATTAAATCATCTGTCATGGCAAGGGAGTCAGGGGCGGACTGGCCTCAAGGAGGGCAATGCCCAAGGGCCCGCCACCTGATGGGGCCCACCAGCAACCTGAAAAATCAGAAATGGTGTAGAGGAAGTCAAAATCTAATTTCATGCCAAATAAAAATATCAAACAATCATCAATTAGATCTTGACAAGCATAGTCAAAAATGATCTGGCCCAGGGGCCCACTATGAAGCTAGACTGACCCTGAAGGGAGTGATATCTAGATAGATAAATAGATGTCTAGATGAGTAGATAGGCAGACAGATAAAAAGAAAGAGACAGATAGATATACAGATACATCGTAGATAGATAGGTAGATAGATGGACAGATAGATAGATAGATAGATAGATAGATAGATAGACAGATAGATAGATAGATAGATAGATAGATAGATAGATAGACAGACAGATAGATAGACAGATAGATAGACAGATAGATAGACAGATAGATAGACAGATAGATAGATAGATAGATAGACAGAAAGATAGATAGATAGATAGACAGAAAGATAGATAGATAGAGGACAGATAGAGGACAGATAGAGGACAGATAGAGGAAAGATAGAGGACAGATAGAGGACAGATAGAGAGATGGATAGAAAGATGGATAGATAGATAGATAGATAGATAGATAGATAGACAGAAAGATAGATAGATAGAAAGAAATATAGATAGATAGATAGCATACTTTTTATAGAAGCACTCTATCTGCGCATGCACTGTGTGAGACTGTGAGTTGAGTTGTAGTTTATTTGATAAATTTGTTATTTTGTAGGGAGTATAAAATGATTTTAAAGACTAATCTTTGAGAGTATGATCTGAGCAACTCGAAGTTAACAATTGCAGCACTGTCTGGCATCCCTGCTCTACTTTCAGTGAATTATGTCATATAAATTAATTTAAATTCACACCCTGACAAAATTCGGATATTCATAATAAGCCAATGGAAACTTGATTTTAGGACAGAATTAGTCAACTTGCAAACTTTGATTTGCTCTGTAAAGAAAACCACAGCATGGAATTTTTTTTCACAGGGTAGAATCCTTAATTACCTTGCAAAGGGCCAGCCTGGCCAATAAAAATCCATCCGATCTCAATACCCAACGTCCGAGGGTCAGTTAAAAATGAAACTCCCGAATTTTGGAACACTTTTGTTCCCGAATTTGGGAACAGTTCCCAAATTCGGGAACACCCTTGTCCCGAATTCGGGAATGCTCCCGAATTCTGCACTTTCCCGAACTGATGGTTATAATTATTGTTCCAGAGATATAAAGCAGATTATATAAGGATTCTAGTGTTGTTTTCTGCAATTCATAAAGATTTAGTGTGTAAACACACACATTTGGCAATGGTGAAGTAATTAGACATTGACTATTACTACAATCTTGGCCATTCATCAGGCTACAATAAAAAAATCTATATTCGAAAGCTTTTAAAGATGCTTTGCTTGGTATAGGTTAAAGTGAAGTTAGACATTTTTAACATTGGTAACCAGATTAAGTCAGAGACTTGTCTACAGCTGGGCCCATGGCATCTCCAATTAAAGTTTCCCTGAATGATGAAATTATTTGCTAAAAATAGCGTGTATCATTTGTAGTATAATATAAATTTGTGATAAATAACATTTTTGACTAATTTATTGAAGTAACTCTTTGATTACGTAAATTATTTAGTTATTTTATGTAATTTTTCTTGATAGTTGCTCCAACCTCCAGCACATACATTGTTGATGACGTCACAATACCCATTGTTAAAATTATATAGCTACAAGGTAACAAATTTAAACAATGCTGATGACGTCACAAAGTTGATAGCGAGCATGCTTGTTGATTTTTTCCGTGCTTAAGGTGACTCAAGCGTGGTACACTGCACATACTTCTGAGCAGCCTGGTTGCCTAGCAACATAGCGTCACCACTGCTGCAGGCCCTGAAAAAGTTGTGACGTTACCATTTTCTGCTCTCTTTTTTTTAACAGCATGGCAGCCAGTAATTTGCTATTTAAATGAGATCTAATGCAGCTAGAAGCATAATTATTTTTTTTATTGAATGCAGTAACACCTACTCTATGCTAATTCAAAGTTTCAGCTTCTCGTCTTTATCAAAAGAATTTTCTCAACTAATTTCAGTCAACTGTGTCTAAAATTGTCTTTATTTCTTTAAATTGACATTGACATAGTCATGGTACTGCAGTTAAAAAACGACTCGGTGAAATTTTTTTATTTTTGGACATTTGTTTGACAATAACCTGTTTATGATATATGCAAATTTTAAAAAAAATCTGTATGATCGTTTTCCTAAAATTTGATTACTGCCAAAATTGATGCATGCTAAATCTGCAATTAATTAGTGTGTTTGTGCCCTTGGAGCTCTTACAGAAAAAAGTATTTTAACCTTTTTTTTCAAATTTGTGGCAAATGTATTGGTTTACATCCATGGGAAGACATTTCTGACATTTTTGTGTGACAAATGCATGCAGTGCTTTATTCTGTGGTACATAACCAAAAACTCAATTTATAACTTTGAAGCAGTCATCAGGCCAAACATGCTGTTACCATGGCAACCAAACGAGTCGGTGAAATTTTGTTATTTTTCATTTTTGGAATGTATGGGTCCCATAGACTACCTGTGCAAAATTTTAGAAAAATCTGTGTGATCAAACTACCACGCTTGAGTCACCTTAACCGAAATAAATCCAGGGGTCATTTAGTGTATGTAAAGTACTATTTTAGTAATTAAAAATCATCCTACAGCAAAGAAACTTTACACACCAGTCAGTATGATCACGATACACAAGGCCATGTGAAAATTAGCCAAACTTTTAGTGAAAACCTGATCTATCATTCAGGGCAACTTTAATGTTGTGTGAATTACAATGCCATGGAATGACGTGATGGCCATTCTGGGGATTGAACCCGGGTCCCTCGCTTGTGAGGCGAGTGTTAACCGACTGAGCTAAATGGGCTATAGTTAGTTCACATGGAAGTTGCTGCAATTGTCACTTAGTATGCAGCAACGAATAGCTGCCTACCGCAGATATTCATTTTCAGAAGTTCCAGACACACTAGATACATTCTTGGAAGAAAGGGCACTTATTGAAACTTTTGCATTCTCATAATATCGATATCATCTAAAATGGCTGGTTTTCTGACTAACTAGAATGAAATGCAAATGGATATATTTTCCATATTAAAATGTGTTTGCGGAATGAACATTAATCATTGTTTTGTGAGTACTGCTTTGTAAAACCTAACCTGGTCATGCTTTAAGCAAGCTATTTAGGGTGGCCCGAAAAAAGACCAATTTCTGAAATTCATATCGCATACCCCTTCATTTTATGCAAAATGGCAAAATAAGCACTCTGTTAAAATTTTAGAAGGATACTTCGAGTCGAAGTGGTCCCCCAAAGCCACTTGGTTTCAGGCCAAAATTGACAAATAATTCATTTTTTACGTAATCACGGTTTTAAATATCTCGTCTATTATTGGACATACAATGATAATATTTATACCATTGATCTCAGGAGAAAATTATCTTCAATTTGAGTACCAGGAAGCTATATCTATGATAACTTTGAAGCTGGCAGGATTTTTAGAAAACGCAAAATATTATGTTGTCAAGCCAAATCGCTGAAATCATTAGTCTATATTGTCAAATTTATCTGAATTAAAATTCCTACTAACTAGTACTAAGAATAAAGTACATAAGGAACAATTTCCTGTGGAAAGTGGGAATATTGTTTAGGTTTTCATGGTGTGATAGCCTTGCTGCAGAGACACACAAATCTACACTGTATATATGGCAATTCAATATAGATTTTTTACACATTGCCATTTTCAGATGCCACCAAATTTCAATGAAGGTTGTATTTTATGATCCTGAAAGCCAATTCCACACTTAGGATCATACTTTTAAGTCTTAGAGCCATACTGATATTTAATCTTCACATCTTAAAATTTCACGACACCATTAAAAAACAAGCGGTGCACAGTCGTTTGTGGCAGAAAATAATCAAGTTGGCATTCACTTTAAAGTTCTCTTTCTCACAAATCCAGCCGAACTATTAATAATTCTATGCACCCTAAGGATTATTGTCCAGATGCTGCATCTCTTCTTCAAATTTATACTCACCATCTTTGTAAATATGGGCCATTATGATCTTACTGGCAATTTGAGGAAAAAACATGTTGTGCGGTCCCTGCCCCTCCAAGTAAGCTTGGTGCAGTTATGCAGGATGTAAAGCCCTATCACCAAACACTTGACAGACAATGCACCCTGAGGATTATTGTCTGCCCCTCATTTTTCAAAACATCACATGCTTTCATTTTATTATTCCCTTATGCCATACTGGAAGCTCTGCAACATTTTTTTTACAGCTTTAAAGTTTTTTGAGATGTGCCTTATTTTGGTCATTCATGGTTATGCATTATATTTTGAATTTTTAATATCATAGAAGCATGCCTTACTTTAAAGTAGGATTCAATTTTGCAAAATTTGAAAATTTAGATGAATTATTGCAGCGGTTTAGCTTGACAACATGAAATTTTGAGTTTTCTGAAATCCTGCAAGCTCAAATGTCATTGTAAGTATAGCTTCCTGGTACTCAAATTGAAGCTAATTTTCTCCTGAGATCAATGGTATAAATATTATCATTGTATGTCCAATAATAAGCGAGATATTTATAACCGCGATTACGCAAAAGGACATTTTTCGAAAATATTGGGCAGAAACCGAGTGGCTTTGGGGGACCACTTAGACTTGAAGGATCTTTCTTAAATTTTAACAGCGTGTTTATTTTACCATTTCGCAGAAAATGAAGGGGTATGCGATATGAATTTAAGATTTTTTTTTTTTCGGCCACCCTACATTGCTAATAGTCATTAAACTCTTGCCTAGAAATCATTATTATCGTTTTCATAGCTATGTGTTTTTTTTGAAAACTTCATTTTGCAGTTGAACCGTTACATCATTGGGTATCTGTCAATGTGGTCTAATCTTCAATCTGTGACATATCAGTTCAGAGTTTGACATCACAGTTTATGACAAAGGAATTTAAAACTGCCAGGCAATGTTACTATATGTGTACAACCACAACAAACAACACATGTCTAAGCTGAGTGTTGCACCTCACCAAAATAGTTTCATTGTTTTCCAAACAAAATGTGTCAGTCATCACGATTTCAAACAACTTTTGTTGTCAATAATTGCAACTCTCCTGTAAGGCTAAGTAGTCTGTTTGGTTCCGTTACAGTTCATCGAAGCATCTTTCAGCCAGGGCAAGCTGAACAGGTGACACATAAATCATCCATGTGTCAATGCACTTCGTCAGTTTTCTGAAATCTGTGCTTGTAATAAACGAAATTATTCAACTAATCTCTGACATCACAGTTTTGGTATGAAGCAAATTCCAAACTTGAAAAACATGTAGCTATGAAAACGATATTAACGAACATGACCAATTACTTTGCCAAGGGTCAAGGCCATACTAGTTGGCCTAATCAACCATGGTCAAATACTGTGCCAACAGCACTATCACTGTAAAATATTATTATAATATTTATTAACTGCTGTTCTTACAAGAATTGGGTCTTGAGTCGGTGACTAAAATTGGACAGTGGATTAACCCTAAAAATCACGATTGATTGAAAAGTAATACACATCTATGGTTTTGACTTGTAACAATCAAAATTGAGGTTATATTGTACATATGCTTTAATCCATAGTTTCAAAACGTTCTATGATACAGTATAATATTATCGAATTTAACAATGTTGTGCTAAACCCAGAGTAATAAGGAGGGGACAAGAGTAACCGAAACAACTAGAAGGCTTTTGTGATGAGGTTTCTGTAACCAAAATCAATGTGTGCACAGTTTAGTTATGAAGTAAGCAGTGCAAAGATACAATAACAGTTGTAAATCAGTGTCTGAACTTACTAAGAAGAAGTTAAACATCTGATCTGTGTAGATTTTGCAACCAAAATATTTTCAGTGTTGCTCCATTCAGGAGTCAGAAATGTCAATGGCATCTGTCCAGTTTTTCTGCAATGTGAAAGAACCAAATGTGAAGGAAAACCTTGTGTTTAAGTAAGGCATTAGAGACAGTACTTAAAACCAATGAGTCTATTTCATGTGTTGTTGTGCCTTAAAATACTTTTAACATCATGCTGTATTGCTATTCTATGGGAGTACCGGTTTTTGACATGTTAGACTATAAAGTGGTGTCTATCTTTACATATAATGGTGACTTCAGGCTCTCATTCTAACTTTGTTTAGACATCACCAAGATACTTATACCACTGGAAAAACCGGTATCTAACTGACAATATTGCATGTTAGCACCCTACAAAGGATTAACATTGTTTACAACAGCAAACAAACGATGAGATCATGGTTTATTTTGCTAAAATTATCAGTTATTAAAACAAATAATAGAAGAAACACATGATGTCTAAGTCAGTTAGACACCTCTTTGTCGGGTCCCATTTTTGCTGAATTTTGCTTTCAGAACATAAATTTTTTTTCCAAATTTCAAACACTTCACATATTTTTATTGTTCATGGAACACTTAACAATAGCCTGATATGTGAGCCCACATTCTACAGACTTTCATTAGTTTAATTGCCTGCATATTATTCCTGTAGCATTTTGAAATACTTGTATATCACAATAGAACACTAGAGATGTTCTCCGTCAATTAGTTAATTGGATTAAACTAAATATTATTGAAAATAGCGATAGTAAAGGGCTAGTTTTATGGTGGTGAGGCAATAGGAAAGACAGTTGAGTTAAAGCAATGTTTATTGGTGCATTTGAAAGTTAGTAATTTAGCTAAAAGGTAGATAAATAGTGAGATATAGATACATAGATGTGTCTCCTTCCCGTCCCAATTTGCCTGCCAAGTATATATACACAGTGTAAGTCATACAACCGCAGTCATCCATCTATCCACCCATCCAGATCATGATCTAGATAGTTTGGTCGATAAATATTTATGAGTTATCATCGACGTCCCACAAGCCTACATTTTGGGCAGGGGGGATGACATTTGCCCAAATTTCAAATCGCTGATTGTCAATAAATGTATGTATTTTATCATCCGCCCTAAATTTTTATTTTTTCATCCCAAATGGTTTTTTTTCCCAAATTTTTGAAGTCCGCCTGTTTGCCTGAGTATTTCTCTGTTACTTTGTCCAAGACCTTTTTTTCCCGAGAAACAAATGCCTTCCCATATTTTTTATATTAATGTGAAAGAGCACCAGTATGGGGATATTCAGGGTATCTACAGAAAAAGAGGACAGTCACTTGTCTTCTCTTTTGTACTCATATAAGTTCAGAATTTGGTGATAAGTCTTGACATAAGAGTGGATTTGATAGTCAGCCATATTAGATCTAATGTAAATATGTTTATTTGTGAATTAGATCACTACTAAAGGCAAAATGGAAGCATGATATGCGAAAGTGCTTGCATTGCTTCAAGGTGACTACGGTTGTCCAAGACCCTGGTTTTCCTGAGAAAAAAATGTCTTCCCGTATTTTTAATATTAATGCGAAAGAGCACCAGTATGGGGGTATTCTGATCGATACATAGATGAGAGATGATACAGAAAATAAATAGATAGATAGATAACTAGATAGATAGATAGCTTGATTGATACATCTAGTGAAATAGAGACAGATGCATGGATGCTCTGTTTGGCCAAACTTTCTTTTATGCTAATGAAATGAATAGCTGTTGATTGATGAACAGACTTGATCTGGATGTACTTTGGAAAGAAATACATGACTAAAAAACATGAATTTGCTTTAATTATACTGCACTGTATCGCAACTATATATTTTTGTTAGCTTCCTTTGATGATTAATGGACTTTTAATTAAAATTTTTGGAATTCCGAGGATTTTTCAGTTACAAATTTCTTGCCATATGTCTGATAGAAAATCCAATTTCATTATGATATAATTATAGAATATCTTATGTTACATAAGCAATTTGATTCTTACAAAAATATTTTTGTGTCCAATTAATCTACTTAATATTGCAAAACCAAAATAACAATGTCAATTTGTTTTTGTAATATTACTAATTAGGTTTAATCAGGTGTCCAAGCAGTAATGCAAAATGTTTGTTCTTATTTAAGAAGCCATCTTAAAGGCCTAATGAGGAGGAGAGCAAATATTGAAGAACAAATGTGACCTGCTCCACCAAAATGGGTTCAAAGTCGGCCTCTTATCATATTTAGTTGTGAAAATGACTTTATTCTACTGGAAATGGGCTTTAAAATGATGGTTCATATGTTTTGATATCTCCATCCTATCCAAAGATATGGCACCTCAAACATTGATGATGCGAAACATCAGACTTGAGTAAACGGCATTTGAATGTCCTGCCTTTGCAATGAAAGATCTAAAAAAATCAAGAAGAAAACCCATTTTAGATCATTTAAAATCAATTTCTCGTAAAATGGTCTTAATTCTTCAAAGGAAATATCTTTTGCTAGAAAGTGATATCAACAGCTAGAAAACCTTGAAATATGACCTTCTGACACATTTTGCTAATTCTGGGAAATATAAATTGCCTACTTTGAACTAATTTTGGTTGAGCAGATCACAAATTTTAATGCAGTGTATAACTGAAATTTGTGTCGAGCCTTCCGCTGAATACAGCTCATGTCAGCCACAGAGCTAAGTATAGATTAGCATTGCTCAGGGTTGCCATGCCATGGCACCCTCTAGTGTTGGTGATCACCGTATGATGATGATTGATGAGAAGACTGGGAGCACATACCCTATTACATTGCCGTCTACAAGTATGTGAAACTCATGAAATGGTGCCATTGCATCAATGCTAAACATCCTCACCAAACCTACTTGTGGAAGCATGAATTCCCATCCGATGAGAGGAAAACGTATGGGATCATAAAGGCTGATATGTGAGGCATGTGGGATAACAGCGGCAGTCAATTTTTTTTTGCTCTAGTTGGAGTTTGTTATGGGTCAAAGTTTATATTAATTCGCAAGCTATAACCTGCTAAATTCCGGGATAAAATAACTTTGAAAGATCAATTATATTACTCTATGATGCAGTAGTTTGATTTGAATTTGGAAATTTTGATCATCATGCAGTTTGTTCTTTGAACACAGTATTTCTGGTTGCTATTATATTACTCTAATATAACATGAATTCATCCAAATACCTAGTAAGGTGGTACATTGTTGAGTCATGTTGACACCTAACAATCATACCAAAGAGTGATGTGTATCTGCAGTACTCCCCCGGTTATGAGACCAACTTGCCTTATGTGACAAGGTTTATCCAGCAAAAGTTTATTATAATTCAATTTTGCATCCCAAGAAATTGACGTGGCTTTCATTATAACTATTGCACAACAGCCTGAATTAACCCTCTTTGAAAGTTTTTTAATTCCCAGATAAACAGAATTGTTGAAGACAATGATATTCTACTGATACTCTATGTTTTCTTAACCTTCTGTAAGTCTACCCCATCGAAGCACAAGACAATATCTAAAATGGTAGTTTTTTATTTTCGCAAAGGTCATGGAATGGTCAGTGTGTTTACATCAGGGACTTCATTGTGTCTGCAGAATAGCCAAAGCAAATAGCCATAAAAATAGCAACCCCCAGAGTCAACTAAATAGCCATAACAAACTACCAGGATATGATATCTGAAAGAAATCATTTCAACAGACCTTATTTTACATTTTGGTTCATTTGGTTAAAGGTTTCAGTTCACCTGAATTAACCCTGCCTTTTACTTCTGACATGCCTGCTGAACAAAAGCAGAGTGGTCAAAAAAGAAAAGCTAACACAGAGCCTGACCACACAGCAGTATTATTTATCATGGTACGGCTGGCTGTTGGATGGCTGATATGACCCCAAGACTAAGCCAAGCTACCCCTGTGACCTTGAGGTCTACCAGATTTGACCTTGGGTGCTGTAGCATGGCTTTTCTATGGCTATGGGTCTTTCTACATGCCCCCATAGACCCACAGTCCCTTGGCCCACGTTCATCATGGTGCAACGCATGGCTGCAAAGTTCCCTCTCACAAATTCATTGTTCTCTTGCATCACACTACATCATACAACGTCACAATGAGGTACTCTACACATTAATGTTTTACCCTGTAGTGTCCTCCACTTCACCCTGTTTGTTTTGTTACCCCTTTAATAACATGACAGTCAGTAGAGTGCTTGACTCACAAGCGAGGGACCCGGGTTCAATCCCCAGGCTGGCCATCATGTCATTCCAGGACATCGTCGTTTGCATTGGAGGCGTTGTGGGCCATACTTGAAACAAGTCGCCGATTTAGTCTGGCTACCCACGTAAAATATAAGTACCTTTACCTCTACTTCACCGTTATTGGTTTAATGTAATCTGCAGCCTAACTCTGCACCACTGCAAGTCCATATTACTATATACTATAGAAAATGTGGTAAACTGAATCCAGATGTCTACCTCACATATTCATTCGAACTTTCTTGACTAATGATCACACCTGTCAACCAATGTATGCACAATGATCCAATGGTAGTGTGTTAGCAGTAATTAAGATAAATATTGGTAACTAGTTCACTTTTTCAAAACTTAGTGAAAGCTGCTAAATAATTTTCTGTTCCTGAAATCAAAAGTAGTTCTTTTCATAAGATTTTGTGTCAATTTGCTGATAAATTGTCCCAAGGATGATTTTGATTGAATGTTTCACCACTTTTTAATTGCATCAAAATAAAAAGAAACAGTAAGTGTCTAAATAATTGTTGGTCTGACTGTATATATTGGAATTTTTATACAAAGTATATCATGTTACTGCATGTTATTTCATAAAATAATTCCTGATGTAAAAAAGATGCCATCATGGAAAGCCTTTCTTACTCGGACAACATGATGCTCTACAATGCAAAATCAAGAAAAGAACTAGCAATGATTCATCAATTTGAAATTAAACTGTTTTAATCAATGATAAGCAATAGATAATAATTGTTTTTGTCATGGAAATCAATTCAAAGTGTCTGTACGTTAATCTAAATGGCATCACCATAGTGGATATCCCTAATTAGATTTCAACTGCCAACCGACCAGCTGTATCATGCTATAGTAGGCACATATGTACCTCCAAGCTTCACAGCCTTTGCTGCATACTCCAGGCTGAATTATTTTTGACACTAATTCAGTCAGGGTCACTAAGGGCTAGACTGGACAAGATAATTTGCTTGATACTGCTTAATTAATAGCCTTGTGCACCATTCAGTAGCTGCTGATGGTCTTAATTCCCTGTTAAGAACTACCAAGGGAACTGCAATGTTATTATATGGACTACCGCTTGAATATTCACTGAAAAAATGAGTGGTCCCACAGGATTGCCTTGTGACATAGTTACTGAACACAATGTGGTGCGAGTAGCCTCTAATTTTATCAACTAGGGTGTAATAATTGAGTCTGTCTCAGCAAAAATATAGCAATAAAGTCATTAAAGTGATTTTGTCTATATCAGTGGTGTAATCGAGCATCATCAATAATCTAGACTGTTGGTCACATAAATTATTGTAATACGATTTTTTGTTGAGTCACTAGTAATTATCAGTGTTACCCAGATTCATACCATAACTTCTTGACCCAATATGTCAATATATTAAAGATAAATTGGCTTCTTGAAATTGAATATGGAGTTCTCTTGACAAAGTTCATACAACGTCACTATCATCTGAAAAGTAGTGTTATCTTCATAAATATTATCACTGGCCGTGCAGCTACTTGATTTAGGACCTCATGAGATTACCCAGGGACTGCTCGTGTATGTTTTGTATCATACTTGGACAAGACTTGGCAAGACCGGCTTTGTATGACTTCTTGAAATCTGATGAATTTTGTACGTGATTTAAAGGTTAATTTTATCTTTCAAAAGTTGCTGACTATATCATGCTTTCAGTGAGCTTATTGTTAAAGTCGGTGCTTGTGTTGTGTTAACATACTCAACCACTGCTCATGACATCCACTCTATTCATGATTGTGATCTTAATTTTTTACAGTGTCACACATGTATGTAGAAATTACAACGGGTGTCTCTGTTGTGCAAAAATATCAGTCTTTCTGAAGCAAAGCCGTTGAGGCACTTGACACTGACTGGCCCTGATGATCGTAGTGAAACTAAAATGGCTTGAAGGATTTTGTGTCTTGACTTCGTATACCAGCTTGAAAGCAATTAAATCAAACAGTTTCTCTGAATATGCTAAAGTCTGTTCTTGTTTGACATTTAGGCTCCAGATATTTCTCTGTACTTCTTTATTTTATATTTGGGTTTTGTTGAAATGAGCAAATCAATCAGTCAATCAAATAATATGACACTCACTCAATCACTGTTCTTGCTCAGTACGCACCCATTACAATGTGGCTGGCATAGCATCATAGGCAACATTTTGGTTGTCTAGCAAAAACAAAGAACGGACAAAACAAACCAAATTGTATCAATTCACAGTGAAATATTTGCAGTTCTTCAAGCTTCTTTAGTTCAGCAGATTTCTTAATTTCCTGCACAAGACTCAAGACTATTTGCTTTGGCCTCTCTCTATGCTTATCTTGCCCTCTGCAAATTGGAGACATAGACTAGATTGCTGCAATGGATATTACTTCTTTGTATTGGTCTACCAATAAATATCCACTTTGAAATCATTTTTAGGCATACATCGCCACGAATATCGGATGTTTAACTAGTATCATGTGCTTGCGTTCCAATTTTTAATAAATTTATTCTTTGGCCTCCCGTCACTGCATTTTCAAATTCTCCAATACACAAAGTTGTCATATTGGAATCACTGCTCAATAGCTTTGAATAATGAAATGGGAAGGGTAATACGATCATGTAACAGATCTATGCACTATCACTTTGTCTATTCAACCATTGTACCATTCTAGTTTATTTGAAATAGAGATTCAGCTGCTCGGGACTCAACTCTGTGCTTATTCATCAAGCCAGGCTTGATACTTAACACTTAATTCTGGCTGTGGGTTCTTTACATATATATACAGTCAAGAACCTTTTGCATTAAGAGTGTGATGACATTTGAAGGGCAAAAACAGATGCACCTTGATGAATATACCAATACATATTTCCAAAGAAATACCAGATTTGTATGCTTTATGATTTCGTAAAATAACACCCAACTAGCTTCAGTTCCACTTCTGAAAATCGTATAATGGAGTGTAAAAAACTGTTTTATTTGTACAGTGGCAAATACCTTGCCCATCCTTCATGACAATACCATCATCCATCTTGTGGATAAGGATAATATTGAAATCCATTGCCTCTTGTTTTTAGCTCATCTTACAAGATTTATTGTCTGGCAATCTCCCTGATACACAGTCGAAGTTGAGTGTTGTAGTTTTTGTAATAAGATTATCGTCTTGGAAGAGAGAGAACTAGAAGAATTGGGAATAACTTTATGATCGGATAGAAAGTTGTATTAACAAAAAAGAAGGAAGATTGGAGCCTTTTTGTTGATGGTTCTCATGATCTGGGGAAGGGTTTAGAATGGGGGTTATCAATAAACTGGATAATAGGAAGTATCCCAGACTATTAAATGTAGCACTGTTATAGTGAGCACAGTTATAAGGAGAGCATTTCTGGTGCATTGGCAATGTGTTATGGCAGAATTATTGTATCTTCGAGACATTTTGGTTAATGTGCAATTCAGAATGCTTTTATAAGCTGGCTTGACAGACACTATCAGTACCGGATTGTATCAACGAGTGGGTTAACTCAAACCTGTGTTAGTGATTTTCTGTGTTAGTTAACCGGTTTTACAAAATTGTGTTAGCTTGTGTTGTATCAACAAAAAAGTGGTTAAGATTATCTTTTTATTGTTGTTAGGGATATTTAACCCAAAATTGACGGGGATTCCCGGGGGTTTCCCAAAATGAGAGCGTCATTTGACACAGGAAAAAGAAGAAGATTGAAAAAACCATTTTCGTTGCAGTAAAACTGGAATAACTCAATCAGTTTTAAAGATACACACTTGAAATTTTTACAGCATCTTGCTGGATACCAAATGCGCCTTCGCTGAACTCGGCATAAAATTCCGGTCAGCCGTTTTTATTATGCAGCTCTCTAAACGGAGATTAAACAGTTTTTTTATGACCAACTTCATAGAGCTCGCGAATAAAATCTAACAAAGGTATCTTCACGCACTTCACCACGAAGCTGCAGAAAATAGTTTCCTACAATGTGTTAAAATTTCAAATTGATTGCATCAAAATTAGATTTTTAAGAAATTATTTTGTGCAGCAGCAATTTCTCGGACGAGCCATTTTTCTACCTTCATGAACTGGCCAGCATGTGACGTCATCAAGTGACGTCATAGAGTGACGTCATGGACTGACGTCATTTCGTTTCCAACAATTGTTTTGTTTACAAGTGATTTCAGTGCCTTTTGTTTGCTTGCTGGTCAATATTTTTGGATTTACAGTCCATTTTTGGACAAGGAGGAGGCTTAACACAACTTTTAGCACAGGAAAAAGCTGGGTTAACTTTCCTGGTTAACTTCCACGACAACTAACCAAGGGATTTGTTGATACATCACGGTTAGTCACTAACATGAGTTAAATC